>BSBN01001572.1:1645000-2210119 GCA_027924645.1 Cunninghamia lanceolata | reverse complement strand
TAGAGACCCTCCGCAGATTGCTCGTGAGACTGGCCGTGAGACTCCAACTTAATAGAAATAGAGGCCCTCAAAGCCTGACCTCAATATGAGCCTTAGAAAGTGAGGTGGCCTTTTCCACTAGCGAGCTAGAAATAGGGGTAGAAGGACAACTCACAGTATGGTTAGAAGGTGAATTAGGATCAGAGGGCAATGGGGTTTTTAAAGTGGAGGGGCTTCCAAACCTAACACTAGAGGAACATTATCCTCAGAGTCATCATTGGGGCTATCTTCAACAAGACAAGCTGAAGGGGGTTTAGCAGGGCACAGTTTAAGATGGTAGTGATACAGGTGAAAGATGAGTCCCTAGTCTAAAGGAAAAGCAACCATCTCAAGATTTCCCTCTTTGGCCTTCTTAGTTTGAAGCACAGAGGACTCAAGACTAGAGAGAAGGTAAAAAGGAAGGTTAACCAGGACTTTATGGTGGAAATGGTTTAACAATGCAAAGATTAATAAAAACACCTATAACGCCATTCCAAGGTGAAAAACTTCATGATAAGAAAACATACTCAATCCCAAAGGTTTATCAAGCTCACATGATCGAAACCACCTGGGAGCTTAATCTGTTTTTCCCCTTCATGGTAGAACTGCTTTAATCTTCTGTAACTTGACCTCATTTGTTTCTTGATCATTTTCCCTTTTCGAAGCAAACCCGTAGCATTGGCTATGGATTCCTCTGACACAACAAACTGCACCCCACCAACTTTCACCCTCCTATTCCCATCCCAGGAACTAGCAAATTGGGCCAAAATAAGCTCATCATAGCCATTTAGAATTTCAAGAAAAGGAGTCACACACACCCTCATAGGCAATATTCCAAACCTGTAAATCCTCCTTGAATTCCTCACACATCATTAGCTCCGTCCTAACCTTCTCCCCACCCATTTTCCTAGCCAAACACTTCTTAGAGTAGACAAAGTAGTTGCAGAGAATAGAGAAGCATAGAGATAGAATGAACACTCTAGAAATATAATTAAAAATCTTTAAACCATCTTCTCTTCTCAATTCCCAAGTATGTCCATCCCATCCCTAGGCATGTTCTTATCATTATTTAGTTTAGTAGGCAACTTGTGCAAGCCCACCACATCCATCCCATTCAATCGGGAGTGAAAAGACCTTTTAATTTAGCAATGCAAACTACCCATGATACTGCTAAGTTGTCTCAAGTCCCTATGGGACTCCATAGTCCACATCATCAAGAGAGGATGAGTGGGAAGCTTCCTTATGTCATCAATGTCACATCCCTCCAATAAATGAGGGAAGCCTAAGAAGTCTCTGCACAAGGCAATGCATATTATGACAGCAGCCATAATGAATTAGTGAGATGCCTCATTCAAAATGTTAACTATACCATTCAAGGGAAGACTATCAATGTTTCTCCAACACCTGAGTGAATTAAGGTTAATCCCTAGATTTGCCATAAGGTCAACAGTACTATTACCTTCTCTCTCTCTCTCTCTCTCTCTCTCTCTCTCTCTCTCTCTCTCTCTCTCTCCTCTCTCTCTCTCTCTCTCTCTCTCTCTCTCTCTCTCTCTCTCTCTCTCTCTCTCTCTCTCTCTCTCTCTCTCTCTCTCTCTCTCTCTCTCTCTCTCTCTCTCTCTCTCTCTCTCTCTCTCTCTCTCTCTCCTCTCTCTCTCTCTCTCTCTCTCTCTCTCTCTCTCTCACTCTCTCTCTCTCTCTCTCTCTCTCTCTCTCTCTCTCTCTCTCTCTCTCTCTCTCTCTCTCTCTCTCTCTCTCTCTCTCTCTCTCTCTCTCTCTCTCTCTCTCCTCATCTCTCTCTCTATATATATATATATATATATATATATGTGTGTGTTGTGTGTGTGTGTGTGTGTGTGTGTGTGTGTGTGTGTGTGTGTGTATCACTTCACTACCTTCAAAACTTAAAAGATTTTGATATCTTCCATTATATCCTCCATTTGCCAACCAACCCTAGCATTCCCTTTAACAGCTTCAATGATAAGCTTGGAATCTCCTCCCACAATTAGATGATTGATACCTATAGCCAGAGCAATCTTAACACCCCAAAGGAGAGCTGAGGCCTTAGGCAACATTATTAGTACTTTCATCTAGACCCCTCACAAAAGCAGCCAAGAGGGCACCATTATCTAACCTTATAACTCCCCCACCACTTGCAATCTAGGGTTGCCTTTAGCAGCACCATCGAAGTTGAGCTTCGACCAGCCTATTGGGATAGGAAAATTTTGAAATTTCCTATGTTCCTACCCACCCCATGTCCAACCAAATCAGAAAATCATATGCCCAAAATCATAATAGCAGCTGATAAATTCTATAAATATCACATGATTTTCACCACAAATAATTGTCTCACCCCTCAAACTGTAATATAATAAGGGGCCTCAGTTCCTTAATTTCAGTGAGACCTTGGTGTTTTCTTTATACTAAATCCATGTTCTATTTGAAATTAACTAGATGTGTATCAACATGACAATTATGATCAGAGGAGAAAGCTTCAGAGATCTCTGATGAAAGGAGTAACATCGATGACCCTTCATTGGAGAGAGAATTCCTAGTCACGCTGAGTTAATCAAAGGTGAGGACTATCGACACGAGAAAACAATATTGGAGGATACTCTGAACACCCCTCTGAAAGTATAGATCACACTGATGAGAAAATTCAGTAGGACTCTTGCCGAACAACCCATGGAATGGCTGGATCTAGTGACTCATCAAGAAGAAGTACACATCGGGGTAAGACATTAAAGTGTCTTTGACCTTATGATGTCTTAGCGACCAAAGGGCATTGTTTCAGCCTAAGTCACCGATGTATAGGAGGATATAAATCATCAACAAAAGGGAACAAGTCAGAATAAAGTTTACAAGTCCTGTCAAATTGATAATCACGATGACGAAGGATTTCGGTGACATGTTATGATGATCATTCCGATGAAGGATAGAAAGAAAGGTATCGAGGAAAAAAGCATGATTGGATAGTTTGAATCAAGTCATCCCAATATCATATGCTGTTCCGATGATGGTAGTGGTCACACTCATTGATAAGACTCTTTCTGACAACTTATAAAGATAAATAATATCGGTATTAATTATATCGGTCTTGCCGATTCCACCAACCTGCCCTGTAAAGAGAAATCGATAGTCTTGTCGACAAGACTCATGCTGATATTCATATCGAATATTTTTGAAATATCAGAGTACGATGATCTTCTCACAATGATAATGAAATTCATGCCAAAAATAGCTATGCTCATTTCTATATCAAGTAGACCTTGAAATGTCTTGCCAATGCAGACATATATATGTTTTTATAAAAAGTGACATCGAGGAGACAAAATGAAAAGTCACAGCGATTGAGACATCTGCAAATGTTTGCGCCATAAGAAATCCCCTGAAGAGTTATTCAAAATCATTGCAATTTGGTTCAGGAGAATTGTTTGAGAGGAGCGCACAACTGAAAACTTGGAGGAGAGAACAAAGGAGTTAAATCATCATCTCAGATAGTAGACACATATATAAAAAACCTCTGTGTGGTAGCTTGCAATTTGAATTTTCTATCCAGAACTATAATGGACACTCCAGTAAAAGACAAGGGTAGAAAATAGCAAGGTGAAACTAGCAAAACTAAGAGATAGAAAATTGACAAAAGCCCTGACGAAAAAATAAAAGAAAGGAAACTAAATTAGGATTTCATTGACCAATTACCTAGGTCTACCCCTAAAGCCCGAAGGTCTGCACAACTCAGGGTAGATGTAGAGAAATTAGAGGACAAATGCAAATACCTAGGCAATATATGGACACCAATCAGAGGATATGAGTTGTTCAAATTTCATTACAATAGAAGATTCAAGAATGTCCCAGTTTCTAATCCCTGGCATTTGAATTTAGGCAAATTGGTCATCCCCAATGTGTTTGTGAATGTGGAACTCCTAAAACTCTTGGCTAAATATTACAATCCCAGCCTCAAAGCCATATGCAATCCACAAGGAGAACCTATTATCCACTTGTCCAAAAATGCCATTTGAGAAGTATTTGATTTAGATGATTTGTGTACTCTTCCAATAGTATATGAAGATTTTGACAAAGAATACTGGATGATGGATACCATGTACAATGGATGGAGATTGCTTCTCCACAGGCCTAGGGCAAAGGGAAAAATAGTGCCTTTTGATGATGATGATGGACCTCCATTCCATGTGTCCTCATTTGAACCATATATGCAATACACATATTATTCCATTGGCCAAGTCCTAGGGTCAGAGGTTCCCGGTTTTATGTCAATTTCATTAATGGTTATAGCAACAGATATTCAATGTCACAATGCTAGGTAGTTTGACTATGTTGCTTATGTCTACAGAAAGATTGATTCCATTTTAATTGTAATTAAGAACAATGCCCCAATAGTCTCTTTTGAGCATTATTCACTCCTCATGCATATGGTGTTATATTATGGCCATGAAATTGGAATATGGCCAAGTGAACTGAGAATTGCACAACTAGACAAAAGGGGACAAAAGTAGCCTATGCAAATGTGGACAAGGATATGGGACAATAGGTTTACCCATTCTAGTTATATTCATTTTGAATAATATTGTGTAAAGGTGTTGTATAGATATTTCAATCATCCTTGTGAATATTCAATATCAGATGAAATAAAGAGGTTTCTCAGACCAAATGATTTTGGTGGTCCCCCAATTGTCACCCACAACAGGGGGATTAGTATTATTTTGAGGATTCCACCATGGTTAGAATTTATGGTTTTGAAGATACCCCATTTATATTGCCCAAGACAGTTCCTGATAGGATTTCCTACTTAGAAATAGTCAGGCAAATGAACCGCACTAATGTGATGAACTTGAGTGCCTTTGACAAGCAATCCTTCATGCCTAATACTTTGTGCTTCAAGGATTTTACTGTGGTGTCTAAAGAAGGTTATGGTCTCATCAGGGACAAATTAATGCTCTACAACATGAGGTGTGCAGAAGCAAGAAAAGGATTTGATCCTGACGGATTTATTGATTTTGCCAGAAGATAATAGAACCTCAATGGATATACACATATTCCATATCCACATAATGATATCATTAGGAACATGGAAGAAGCTGAAGTTGAATTGGTAATTGAGAAGTATAACAGGGAACTAGAAAAGAAGAGAAAACAACTTACAGAGATAGAGTTGTTGTCTTCTGGTGATGAGGAATCTACAGGAGAAGAAGAGCTACATGAATAGGCAACTAGAATATCCAAATGAAAAATGGAATGTTACCAATCTCCTAATAGAGAGCAGGATGAAGAGGGATCCAATGATGAAGATCCTAGACCGTTAGCATATGATTCTTTCATTGCAGATGATCAATTTATTCATTCTCAAGAATTTAAATCATTTTTTTATAAATACAAGGGAAAGGAACTCAGGGAATTAGTTGACGATGTCACGGCTGACAATCAAAGAAAATTAATTGATATGTTAAAAACAAAAGTGGACAATGAATTGAAAGTTATGACTCCTAATAAAGGTAGACAGTTGCTCAAAGAAGTAGATGTCATGATATTTCCTGGACTTAATATAAATTCTGCTTTCGTGTTTGATAGTTTTTTGTACAATACTGATGACAAGTATAAGATTACTCCTGAGGGTGTCACAGAGGTATACATGGGTACCAAATACAACAATGATGAAAACTCACTCATGATATGGGCCTTGTACCCTCCTCATAAGAAAATGGCCATTATAGATACTGAAAAAACTTTTGGGCATGTTATGACTTTGAAAGAAGGGGAAACTAATCCTTTGATTACTGTAGACATTGGCATAAATGTTGCAAAGTTAAATAAAGCACAGGCTCAGATACTGATCAAGGAATGGGATGCATATAAACTAAGCTGTGAAATATTAACAAAAGAAAATGATTTCTTGAAAGATACTGTCAAGAATGTCTTCAAAGGGTCAGTTAAAAGGCTAACGCAAGGAGAGAGTTCACAAAGTGCCCAATCACCATCTATTGATCAGATAGCTCAAGATCAGATTGACACACTTGCAGCAATGCTACAGAATAGGCATATTAATATGATCCATTGGATGAACAAATTTTGGGATGTCTATTGTGAAAACCATAAGGTGATCCAAGAGCACAAAAGGTTAAACAATAGGCTTCAAGAGAAACTCCCTGAGATATAGAGTAGGGATGCTCCTGACATTACAAGTACTTCTAGTGCAAAAGACTTGATTGAACAACATCAAAAATATTATGACCAACTTAAAAAGGATGCCAAGGAATGCATTAAGGCTTCAAAAGTAGGTGTACCCATGTTGTTCAGAAATGACAAGGATTTGAAGAGCACAGATCAATGGAGTAAAGAGTGCCAGGTGATATTACATGAAGCTTTAGAGGCTCTCAAAGATAAAGACTCTGCATCTGGGGAAGCCTGCAAGCATCTGGAGAAGATGGTGACAATGGACGTGATCACAAGAAATGATATTGAGTTCACTTATACACATTGCAGCCAAGAATACCTGGATCACATCGCTCAGATATACCTATGGCTTAGTAGGGCTTAGAGTTACTATCTTTGTTTATTGTTGTATTAATCATTTTAATTCTCAAAAGACATTTTGAAGAGTTATGTCTCTTCATAAGTATTTCTATATAAGTTGAACATATGGTGATCAAGGATGATCAGCAATAGGAGATAATATTGGAAGTTCATAATATTTTAAAAGACCATGTTGCAAGTATTATATTAAAGAAGTTAATAGAAGATCTTTGATTCTATGGTTTTATACTGTCATTCAATTGTTTGTTGAAATTATTCAGTTATTTGGTTGTCTCCAGTTTTGTATTTCCTTATTATTCAAATTGATATATCAAGTATATATTTAATTTGACAATGCACATTTGTTGTATTTGTGTGACTTGATTAATTGGTTTCCTTAAAAGGAATTAAAATCCTTCTGGTCAATCACAGTAATCTGGAAGTGTTGATTTGGATCACTAAGAAGAACCATATAATTAGGATTGTCATTCTGTCTCCAAATTGATATTATCTGTTATTCTTGTATATTTAAGTCAATCGGTTCCTTCAAGAAAGGGTTAAATTTCCTTCTAGTGAATAACAAGAAACCTGATTGTGTCAATTGGATATTAAGAAGAGTTTGTCGATCATTTCCTTGCATGTTTATACAAGTTGTAAACCAAAGTATTGTGCCAAACAGTTAGAGTTATCACCCAATATAAGCCACTGGTCTCAGATTTTTGTTTGACTCTGTTTACTGAACAAGGGACTGGTCTGAGCTTGATTCATCATTTAGTTTTATCCAAAATCCATTCATTAGTTGAGCATAGTTATAAAATTTACCTTTATATTACTTATATAATTTATACCAATCATTTTTCAGATATTAGAAATAGAACTAATTAGCAAGCTTTAATCTATTCTACACCATTTGCCACTGTAGGTAGATCCATTAACTTAGTCAAAACACTTACACTTAATCTACTTTAACTTTCAAGGTCCACCCGCCTAGGTATAGCAGTGCTTAAAGTGCAGGGAGTCATCAGCCCTATAGGTTAAACTCTGTCGCGTTAGTTCAAAAATGTTGCCAATTTGATCATAGAGTCTGGCATCCTCTTAGGATTTGCAACCTGCATTTTTGAGACCTAACAAATTGGCGACTACTGGGGACCAAATAAAGGACCTTAGTAAGAGTCCATTCTTTTATAGAGTCAAAATTTTCAAAATACAAATTGGTAACTCTGCTAGCAAGAAGAATTCAGAAAGATAAATTATAAACTTTTTCCTATTTACAAAAATAGGTGGCAACTCTAAAGCCTGGTATAACATAAAGTTAGTACCAAATGGATGGTACAAGATCCAAGATGGAAAGGAAGAAGTTACAATCATCTCCACCAATTAGAACCATTCCCAAGAAAAATGGAGCATCAAATTATTTTCATCAAAATAATAATCAGGAAACTCAAGAGGATAATACAGAACAAACTATCATAACTCACAATAGTTTTACCCCTCTGCATGAATCAAATGAGAATTTATCTCAAATCAACAAAGTAACTAATGATATATTGGAAAATTACAGACCTGATCCTCAAAAACAGCTTGAGTGTGAAGCATCGGCCATGAAGGAAATTGATCAGAGGCAAGCTGAATATGATTATAAAATGTCATTACAGTTGGAAGAGGAGCTAAAAAATGGATTAACAAATCAAGAGGCGAATAAAAGTCCAAAGAGTACAAGAAATATAAATGAAGTATAGTAGAATGTGATTAAGCTCTAGGAAGAACTTGAAATGATCAAGATAGAGGAAATTGAGATGCTATTGAAATAGGAAATTCAGAAGATAAAGAATAGGACTAAAATAGCTGCCCCAAAATATATACGTCCGTATAGAGGAAATATTTTGAGGAACCCACAACAAAACTTGCACCAAAATACAAATAGTGTTTCGAATCCACAAGCATCCGAAAGTCATGTTCATCAAAATACCCTCCCAAATAATCCTAAACCACCTCTCATCCATAACACCTCTCAACATATGGCTAATCCATACCCACCCCCTAGCCAACAATATTGTAGACCACAAAACCCTCATATGAACCCTCACATAAATCCACAACAGCAATATGCTTATCATCAGCCTCCAGGCAGATATAATTACTACCCTAACCCACCACCCATGAATCTTCCACCTCAAAACCTCAAAAACATATGTGGGCAATTTGATCTGACTAGATATCAATTGTATTCATACCCTATTGACAGTAATTGGAGAAATATAGTTCCCAAGTTCATTGGAAACAATGCAATATCAGCTAAGGATCACATCAGAAGCTTCAATGCCTTTGTACAAGATATTAGTATGGATTATGAAGATGTTAAAATGAGGTTATTCATGATGTCTTTGACTAAAGATGCAAGAGACTGGCTCAACAGCTTACCAAATGCTTCAATTAGTTCCCTAACAGATTTCCATAGTCAAGTTAAGGAGCAGTATGGCAATCAGTATGCCCCTGAGTTTGCATTGCATGAATTGATGAGCATCCAAAAATACCAAAGTGAGTCAGTATATGATTTCAATCTAAGATTTTCCAAGTTAAACAACAAAATACCTCATGGATCTAAACTGACTAATCCAGCAGCATTAAGTATTTATTTGAAAGTATTTGATCCTAAGACAGTATACAAACTTAGAAATCAATGCCCTATGACCCTAGATGAAGCACAGAAAGTGGTGTTAACTATTGAGAACAATAGAAAAGATGTAGGTATGGTTAGCAAAAGAGATAATCCTAGAACTCCTTAAAGCCCAAACATTCAGCAGAATAAGCAATAAGGTCATCATAGACATGAAAGAGCTAGATTGCATGATATGCCATAAAATACAAATTGGAAGGATGGGAGACCTATTGAAAATAGCAGAAAACAACATTATGGCAAAGATACTCCTAATCCTCTGAAAAGGAGAGGGGCACATATGGTAGAAGATAAACCTTGGTGTTTGGTGTGCAATATACCACACTCACCTGAATATGTGTGGTGGCTAAAGCAGTACAACAAGAAGAAACATTATACAATTTTAACAGAGATAATGACACAATAAACATGATGCAAGATACACCATATTTGTTGAATGAAGACTATTCTTCTACAGAGGAAGAGGGATATGAATATGATGTGGGGAACCAGAAACATCATATCAACATGGGAAAACAAGAAGTATTTTCAGATCAAGAGGACAGCTACGATGGACCTACTTATTATAATAATTCACCATATGATCAGTGGAGAAAGCCCAATGAAAAGGAAAGAGAAGTTCTTACAATAGCTGCAATAGCTCAAGATAAAAATGCCTATGATCTAAGGAACAAGACAGTGAATTTAGAACAGGGAACACCTGGGAGTATCTTTATAAAAGATTAAAATTACAAAAAGAATAACGCGAAACCCTCATTCAGAGAACCAGAAAAAATTGATAAAAATAAAATGAAAGATAAATCACAAAATCAAGAAAAAGAACATATAAAGACAGAAAGGAATGATCAGACTATGGCCCATTCATTTGACATTGCTCATGCAATATCTCAGGTAAAGATATCAATACCACTTTTGGAAATGATGAAGATAGACAAATATAGAAATACAGTGGTTAAATTGATTTCAAATATACCAAATCAAAAATATAAAGAATCAGAGAATAGAACAAACAATGTTCACCAAGAAACATTCCAAATTCCTGAAGTATATCTAGGTGATACCTTGACAAAGAACCCCTCACAAGTGGACCCTTTCTACACTACCTTATTAATCAAAAACAGGCTAGTAAGGAACTACATGATTGATTCAGGTGCGACCATGAATATCATGCCAATAGCAGTCATGAAAGAACTGGGAATGTGGGTTGACACTACATTTGGTAAGTCTTATGTGATGGACAATAGATCTATCCCAGTCGTGGGCATTATGAGGGATGTGGAAATAAAACTTGCTTCATACCTTGAAGCAACCTATAATATTGATATCACCGTGGTTGATATTCCACCATATTATGGAATGCTCTTATCAAGACAATGGGCTGCAATGGCAGGAGGGAATGTCCAATTAGATTTATCATATGCCACAATACCAGTGGGAGGCAAAGAGATCAAGCTATGTAGGGAGCCAAGATATGAGAACATCATAGAATGCTTGGATCAAAATCAAATAAATCTATTTTGTGATATAGATTTGGGAACCTTCAAGGTTGAAACGAGTCAGTCAGAATTGAAGAATACTAATCCAATACATATAGAATCTAAGAAAGAGGAGAACAATGTGTGGAAAATGTATTTTGATGGTACATGTAGCAAAATGGGAAATGGGGCAGGAGTATTATTTATTTCACCAACAGGTAGAACTTTCAAATACTCATTCTTATTGACATTTGAATGCACAAACAATGTAGCAAAATATGAGGCTTTGCTCATTGGTTTGAATATAGCCACCAAGCATAAGATAACAAACAAAATACCTAAGGGACTCATAGCATTGGAAAAAGCGTTTGATGGATCTAACAGATTTAAAATGAAATACACACTAGTATTACAAAACAACCTTGAAGAGATTAATTTGGCGACATAGGTAGCCCCAAAGAATGTATACATTGGAAAGATGCTCAATCCCAAAATCAGGAGCATGCTCATCAACTTACTTAGGAAGTATAGACATGTATTTGCATGGTCATATGATGACTTGAAAGCATATAGGGAAGATCTTTTTCAACATGAAATACCATTAAAACTAGATGCCAAACCATTCAGGCAAAAGCAGAGACCTATCAATCCTACACTAGTCCCTAAAATGCTTGAAGAACTCACAAAACTAAGAGATGGAGCTATTATCAAACCCATTAGACATTCTTCTTGGGTTTCTAATTTGGTACCTGTCAGAAAGAAAAATGGTGATATTAGATTATGTGTGGACTTCATGAATCTAAATAAATCTTCTCTTAAGGACAACTATCCCCTTCCTAATATGGAAGCAGTACTACAAAAAGTTACAGGGTGTGAACTATTGTCAATGATGGACAGTTTCTCAAGGTATAATCAGTTGAAAGTCAAAGAATCAGAACAATATAAGACTACATTCACCACACCATGGGGAACGTATGTGTATTTAAGAATGCAATTTGGACTCACAAACACCGGAGCAACATTCTAAAGGGAGATGGATGTGGCCTTTGCAGAGCTGATTAATAAAATTATGGTAGTATATCAGAATGACATGATAGCATATTCCAAAAAGGCTGAAGATCATTGTACACATTTAGAGAAAAATTTTATTAAAGCCTTAGAATATGGAATTTTGTTGAATCCTAAGAAATGCCATTTCGCAGTAATAGAGGGCAAGTTGCTTGGTCACATAGTCTCAAAAGATGGAGTAAGAATATGTTGATAACTGAGGGGGGGTGAATCAATTATCCTAATATTTCAACTTTCTAAGCTTTCTTAACAGTTAATGCAACATCAAATCAAATAAGCAAGCATAATCATGAAATGGAAATAACACCAATACACATGGCACAATGATTTTGACATGGAAACCCTGTTAAGGGAAAAAACCACGGGGTGATTAACCCAAGATATTATTCTCTGTTAGAAGAATAGATAGAACAAAATGGCACTTGCCAATTAGGGCTCACTACCCGAGCACACTACTCACAACAGGCTCACTGCCTACAAAAGACTTACTGTCTACAAGAAGAAAACTTGAACTGATGAGAAGCATCCACACATGCTGAAGTTCAGTTTCAATTAAGCTCAATAGACTAGTCTATTGCACTTCATTCTTACTCTCCTTAAGTGTTTCTATCCTCTTACATTCTGAACCTATTTTTCTGCCTTTATACTATTCTTCTACTTTTATTCGCACTTCAATACATACACCACACACACCTTCACATCTAAATCCATCTTGTATATATATCCGCACATGTGATTTCAACACTTATCTAGTCGGCATCCGGAATAGTCAATATTATCTCAAACTCTGGTCTGTCGGCTGAATCCTTGCATACCAAGTAATGTGGATCAAGGATATGCTTGTAGAAGTCTTCAATCATTTCGGCCAATCATGAATGATACCTCAAGAAACTTAGTCATTAGCAATATCTCTTCCGGATTTGGGTCTGCACTCTACAGGTACAGTTCTTCCTCTGTCTACTCTGTCAAACAGGAACCCAACACTCAAGTGCTCATATCTCTTCACCCTTCCATCACCGGAGGCTAAATCCTTGGAATCTATTAGTCAAGGTACTTCTCTTGACTTCACCAAATCTGTACTTCACTGAAATACTTCCTCTGAGAGATCCAGACCTGACTGTTAGCCCTTGCTGACTGCTCTATTCTTGCTTACCAGATCATAACACTTCTTCAATCTGACTTCTGGTTCTGCCGCACCAAGGGGGGTGTCCCTATTTGATAAAAGTATAACCTTGACTAGCTTAATGACAGAAGGATTTAACTTGACAGCAACAGGCAAAATACTCTCATGTATGGACTAAGATTTGTGTAACAAATCACAAGGTTGGCAACATTCTTGGACATGATGTCTGGTTGGGTATGAGAGCATGCAGGGATCCTAATCCTACTCCTACAACTAACAGGTGGAAGGATGAAATGGTTTGATTTGATTTTTGGATGCAAAGTTGGACATGGTATATAACCTCAACACAGAGCTAGATTGGTGCCTATCCAGGGCTTGGAGTCGGTAGACATACACCTGTGAATGATCAGCATGAACAACTAAAACTAGATTTCAGGGGGATATACATGATATCTACCTTACAGATATCTCCCAATACAGAGTGTTAAGCTGTCTATACTTATGGCATCCCTATTGCAGTATACCCTTCCCAATATTCAATCTGAAAATAGTTTAATCTACCCCTTGAGCAGAAGTTAAAAGATTAAACATTCAACACAGGAATTCTATGTTCTAGAATCTCAGACATTCCTTGAATGCCTAGACTCAGAAGAAAGATACATGCAAAACTGAAGACAGAATCAGCATAACACATGCAAACATAGCATTATTCATATAAAATTGACCATGAAATTAGTGGATTCATGCACAAACGTACAACAGGAGATACATAAACTTGCAAGTTTTGCTGTACAGAGCAACCAAAACCATTTGTATGTTATTACAGAGCCAAAATGTCCAGTTTTCAACAACCTCAAAAATGGTAACACAGTCTACCTATATTGGCCAGAAAGTGTACCTCACAGCAATTAATTACATGGCTTTCAAAAATTCGCCAGATACAGATCACACAGGAAGAATGGCGCTCAGAAGTTATTGCTGCAGCAGACAAGGGAGGCCTCAAGCCCTACGCCGCCATCTGGGAGTCTTCATCCATAAATCGGGCCACCTGATCATGTGTACCATTTCTCTTACCCCTGCTACAATCGCCATTGATGGCTCAACCACTCTGCTGGGGATGTTGATGTAAAGTGATATCCTGCAGTCTCTGGTGAAGTTTTGCTCTACTGGTGGAATGAGGCAGTTGGTAGATCAATAACATTTGAGATTTTTGAGTAAGATAATGTGCCTAGAAGAGCCTCTTTGGTCCACAGATTGTTTTCAGCATCTGTGATTTCATTTAGGGTTGTCAGACTACCCTGTGGAGGTACATACTATTTTGTAACCATGGACCAGTACGCCATTCCCATACACTACAAGTGACATTTCATGCGACCTTTCCAAAGAGCAAAGTTAGTTCCATCAAACTTCAAACTATCCTTCTTGTAGGATGACATCCTGGATCTCCTCAAGCGGTTAAGCTCCTTTTAGAGGAACTTAGCTCTAATACCAATTGTTAAACTTAGGGTAGACAACTGAGAGGGGGGGTGAATTAGTTGTCCAACACTTTCTTCCAAATCAAATACTTAACTTCACACAAGCATAATAGTAAATCAATCATGAAAGCATAATGCAACAAGTTAAGAGCAGATACACATTAACACACATAACACCAAGATTTTTGACATGGAAAACCCGGTTAAGGGAAAAACCACAGGGTGATTAACCCAAGATAATATTCTCTATTAGAAGAATAGAAAGAACAAATGGCACATGCCAATTAGGGCTCACTGCCCGAGCACACTACTCACAAGAGGCTCACTGCCTACAAGAGACACATTGTCTACAAAAGAATAAGTATTACATACTTGAACTAGTAAATAGAATCTTCACCATACTTGAGTCAGTTCCATTTAAGCCCAAACCTTATGCTCTGCCTTTCGCTCTTCTCCTTGCTACCACACACTCATCTTCCACACACCCCTAAAATGACTTCACAATCCCTTATTTATACATGATATCAACTTAGGAACAAACATCTAAGTCAGCAAACATTCACAAGAACATCTGCAAGATGTATAATTCATCCGGTCAGCCAGTCACAAAAAGAACACCATCATCCGGAAGTTATTCTTCATTTTTAGGACCCCAATTCTAATGTAGACCATAAACATGAACTGAGCACGATCTAAGGACCTCCACAAACTTTCTTAAAACACCAAGAACATCTGCACTTCCTCTACTTGCTAAAATCCTTCTCTCCTTCATCCGAAGCCTCAAGAACACAGTCTGTCATTACTGTCACAAAGGAATAGATACTTGCAGGCCTTCAAACCATGAACCAATCAAGTTGACACACCACACAGACTTCCCCAACACTTCCTCAAATTCACAGAACCAAAGAATGCATTTTTGGATCTCACCAGACCTATATGTATCACTCTGTCATCACTGAACATCTGTCAGAACTAGTTTTACTTGATCAATCACAACTTCTTCATATCTTCATGTAGACCTCCGAAATCTCTACTGGAACATCTTAAGACTCATATATACAAACCCGTTAATCCGTATCCTTTGATCGTTAACATGTCTTAAGCTTTTACCTTGCTATCATCATTGTTCTTCACTATTCCTAATTGAGACTAATTTTCTCAGTATCCTCAACATATAAATCATCCATTCCTTATCATTAATGCAACAGAGGTACGTTGACATCAATGACAATACCAGTTAGGCCCATACTTGCAACAAACCTTTGGCTCACTACCTCCAGTAACTTCAAGCAAACTAAAATGTAGACACCTTCAACTCATTACATCTAAAAGTCATAAACTTTTATGCTCACACTCAAATCACCACACATGACTATGTTCACATCTTGCAATATGTGTACTTTCTAATCAAACTTCACCTTGCATTTATATTAATCACGACTTGAAAAACATCTTCAAGTCAGCCACAAAGAAACATATGCACTTCAAACATGCAAACACCAAATAGGCTAGCTCTAAACACCTCCATGGTGGAAAGAAGTGAATGTGGACCACACCAAGGGTTAATCAGGACCCAAATATACATCAACATGCTACACCATGCTACCACAAGCAATGAAGCACATCCACAACTAGAGCTAACATGCCAAGTTGTCCAAACCCACATTAACACCCTTAAGCAGTTAAGTTTATGCTTCATCAGGTCCAGAAACAACTTGCAGACCACATAAAAGCATCATATAATATTCCTGAATATTCATCTTCATTAGACTCTTCTGCAATACTACCTTAACCATCTAAAACAAAGAATGCCTTCATCCTACATATCAGGACGCACTACCACTTGAACTCTAACACAAGAACTAAACTTGCAAAGTGACCCAACACTATAAACTCCAAGGGAAAGTAGATCCAGAAAATATAAGCACATTCCTAGATCCACAAGTCAAGGAACCTCAATGCAGAGAAATGTGGAGCAATCTCATTTCTCCTAGACAACCTTCTTCATGGGCAAATACTCTATCAGACACATATTCCACTACTGCATGATCCAGAACCTAGAACTCTAGATTTAACACCTTTAAACACCTCTAATCATCACTTCCAAACTGCACAAGTATATCATCACCCATGAAGAAATGCAGATCACAACACTGAATACACCTCTGTCACACTGCACACTATTTCATTTAAATTTTCTCAAAAGCACTTGGAAATTAAGTGAACCATCTGCATCAGCAATATTGAAAACACCTTCTCAGCATCCTCAAACACTTCTCATCATGAATACACTAGAGGTTGACATCAGGCCATGATATAGATGACAACATAGTGCAACATTCTTCAACAGTACCAACATTCTTCACACTATGGTTGATATCAATATGACATCAAACCATAACACATCCAATAACTCTAATGCTAAGGGTTGACATCAATGACAACACCAATAAGCTTCCAACAGGTTCCACTATTATGAATATGGATACATTAAGAAAGTTGACGATTAGCAAATGATTATCTATTATAGGTGCCTCCACCAACTGATCTACAATAACTTGATCTTTGATTTCTATTATGTCTACATATTCAATATCAAACTCACTAAGAAAGATAACCCATTTAGCCATTCTTCTTGTGAGGTAATCCCTGGATATGAGTTACTTAAGTGGATTAATCATTGATATGAGCTTTGTTTGATGACTTAGCATGTAGTGTTGGAGCTTTTGAGAGAAAAAAATAATAGTTAGGCATGCTTGTTCTATTGGTGTGTAATTGAACTCATAACCAATCAATATGTGACTAATGTAATAGATTACCCTTTCACATCATGTCTTGTCATGCTATGCCAATAGTGCCTCTAGTGTTATGGATCTAGCTGAATGTAAAGTAAAAGGGGCTTGTCTAGAATGGGAGCCATAAGTACTAATGGTGATGCAAGATATTCTTTGATTTTCAAAGTCTTGTTGGTAGGATTCATCCCACTAAAAAATGTTGTTCGTTTGAGAAGGTTGGAGAATGGTTGATATTTGTCCACTAGCTACAAAATGAACCTTCTAATATCCTGGAGCTTACCCTAAGGACTACAAATTTGTTTCAAATTCCTAGAAGGTAGCATTTCTATAATATTTGCAACTTTAGCAAGGTCCTGTTGCAAGTATGGGCCTAACCGGTGTTGTCATTGATGTCAACATAATCATGTTGCATAGATGGCAAGGATTGGATGAGTTGTATGCTAAGGATATTGATAAAATTAGTCCTATCAGGAACAGAGAAGAACAGTGAAGACAGTGAAGTAAAGATCCCAACTAAGATGAAGATCAGAGGATGCGTATCAAAGGGTTTGTAGATATGTGTCTTAAGATGCTCCAATAAAGATTTGAGAGGTCAGCATAAAGATTTGAATAAGTTATGGCCACTTAAGTAAAACTAGTTCTAGCAGATGTTCAGAGGTGACAGAGTGACACAGATAGGTCTGGTGAGATCTGAAAATGCAATATCTTGTTCTACGGATTTGGTGGAGTGTTTAGGAAGTCAATATGAACTGACAACTCAATTGGTTCATGGTCTAGAGGTCCGCAAGAATCTATTCCAATATGATAGTGATGACAAACTGAGTTCTGGAGGTTCCGGATGAAGGAGAGAATGATTTCAGTAAGCAGAAGTAGTGTGGATGTTCTTGGTGATTCAAGCAAGCTTGTGGAGGTCTTTGGATTGTGCCTAGTTCATGTTGGTGGTCTGCATTGAAGATTGAGCTCGTAATTGAAGGATTACTTCTAGATGATGATGTTCTTCCTAAGTTTGGCTGACCAGATGAGTTACACATCCTACGGATGATCTGGAAGATGTTCTGTGAAGAATGGCATGTTACTAAAGGAAGATTAAAGTCTCAAATCTATGTGGCTGACAGTGTGGTGATCCGTATGAAGGATTTTTGTAATTAGTCATGTTCTATTTATGTCAACTTGGATGATTATCCCAAATTCAAATGTCTTGTATAAATAAGAAGTTGTTAAGTCATTTTAAATGTATCTTGGTGGAGATGAGAGTGTGGTAGAGAGGAACAGAGAGAAAGGCAAAGCAGAAGTATTAGGCTTAAATGGAACTGACTCAAGCATGATGAAGATGTTATTCTTTAGTTCAAGTATGTAATATTTATCATTTTGTAGACAGTGTGTCTCCTGTAGGCAATGGGCCTCTTGTGAGCAGTGTGCTCAGGCAGTGAGCCCTAATTGACATGTGTCATTTTTTTCTTCTTATTCTTTTAACAGAGAATACAATCTTGGGTTAGTCACCCTGTGGTTTTTCCCTTAACCAAGTTTTCCATGTTAAAATCTTCGTGTCAGATGTGTTAATGTGTTTATGCTCTTGAATTGTTGTATTATGTCTTTTGATTAATCTATTATTATGTTGTTGAATTATAAGAAGGATTTAAGTGATTAAAAGGAAGAAAGTTTTGGGACAACTAATTCACCCCCCCTCTCAATTGTTTTCCTTGAATCTAACAATTGGTATCAGAGCTAAGTTCCTCTTAAAGAGTTTAACCGCTTGAGGAGATCCAGGATGTCGTCCTACAAGAATGATAGTTCGAGGTTTGATGGAACCAATTACACTCTTTGCAAAAGCCGCATGGAATGTCACTTGCAATGTATGGGAATGCAATATTGGATCATGGCTTCAAAGAAGTATGTTCCTCCACAGAATGGTCCAAGAACTGTAGATGAAATTAGAGATGCTAAAAACAATCTTTGGGCTAAAGAAGCTCTACTAAGTGCCTTATCTGATTCAAAGTTGACAAATGTTATTAATCTAAAAACAATATATGAGTTTTGGGAAAAACTGGAACTTCTACATGAAGGAGACAAGTATGTTAAATGTGCCAAGCTACGAGTCTGAAAGGAAAATTTGAAAACCTTAAGATGAGAGAAGATGAAAATATCACTACATTTATGCCAAGAGTAAATGAGCTTGTTTGTGGCATTAGATGTGCTAGTGGAATCTTGGATGAAGATGAGATTCTCAGATCCCTTCCTGATTCTTACAAATACAAGGTTACTGCTATTGAAGAATTCAAATCTTTTTCAAATATCATAAGAGATCAATTGGTTGGTAAATTAGCTGCATTTGAATTGGCCAAGTTTAGAGATGCATCCCTCAAGACTGAATCTACATTCAAAGCTAGTGCCTCTGTAAAAGGAAAACAAAAGTTTGATCCAGGAGAGAACTCTTCAAAGAAACTATCATGGTATGAAAAAACAAGAAAAGATCTGGAAGAAGATGAAGCAGAAGTTGCTCAACTTGAAGCCCTTATTGCAAAAAGACTGCCAAGAGGATTCGGTAAGTATAAAGGGAAATTGATTTTTAAATGTTTTAACTGCAATAAGATTGGTCATTTTGCCTCAAGGTGTCTAGAAAGATTTTCAAGGCCAAATCCTAACAGATCAAGATTCCAGAAGAAATGTTACTATGTTCATGAAGATGATGATGATGAAGGAGTAACAGATGATGAATCAGAGACAAGAAACAAATCCAGAAGTGACTGGGTGTTTATTGTCATCAAGGAAGAAGATCCAATGCCCTTTGAATCTGTCAATCATAAAATGGTAGAAAGAGCTCTGGCTGCCCAAGTTGAAGAAAAGGCTGATTGGGTCATTGACAGTGGATGCTCCCACCATATGACAGATGACAAAAATAAGTTCATAGATTTGGAAAGATATGAAGGAGTGGTAAAATTTGGTGATAATTCTGCTGGCAGAATTAGAGGTAGAGGAACCATTTCTTTTGATGGAAAGAACAAAACCAGTAATGTACTGTATGTTGAAGGTCTGAAGCACAATCTTCTCAGTGTTGGATAGTTGGTGGACAAAGGCTATGATCTCTGATTCAAAAATGGAAAATGTAAGATCTTTGAAAGTTCTGGAACAGAGATTGCATCCGGTACTCAAACAAAAGGTAGTATCTTCCACTTGGTTGGTACTGGTAAAATTTATTTATTTGTTCAAATTGATCAAAGTTGGTTGTGGCATAGGAGAATGTGTCATGTGAATTTTGATAATATCATCAAGATAAGCAACACTCAGGCTGTAAGAGATCTTCAAAGATTGGTGAAACCTACTAATAGTTTGTGCAAAGAATGACAGTTGGGTAAGTAGAGCAGAGTCTCATTCAAAAGTAAGGAACAGTCTTCTACCAGATTGTTGGACTTAGTACATACTGATCTATGTGGTCTGGAAAGTATCAAGAGCTTGCAAGGTGATAGATACTTCATGTTATTAATTGATGACCACTCCCGGATGATGTGGGTGACTTTTCTGAAAGAGAAATCTGAGGCTCTTGAGAAATTCAAAATCTTCAAAGCTATGGTAGAGAATGAAACTAGATTAAACATAAAATGTCTTAGGTCTGACAGAGGTGGAGAATTCACATCCGAGGAGTTCATAGAATTCTATGAGAAACATGGGATAAAAAGAAAGTTGTCTGCTCCAAGGACTCCACAGCATAATGGAGTAGTGGAGAGAAAGAACTAGACCATCCAGGAAGCATCTAGAACCATGATGATGGAAGCAAATGTTCCTCAGATCTACTGGAGAGAAGTTGTAAGCACTATTGTCTACACTCTTAATTGAGTACAAATCAGAAGCAATATTGGTAAGACCCCTTATGAATTTTGGTTTGGCATCACTCCCACTGTGAAGTATTTCAGAGTTTTTGGTAGCAAATGTTATATTAAAAGAGATGAAGACCTTGGAAAATTTAATGCTAGAAGTGATGAAGGAATATTCTTGGGTTATTCTACTCAAAGTAAAGCATACCAGTGTTATAAAAAGAGATTGAGAAAGATTATAGAAAGTACAAATGTGAAGGTTGATGAAGGTATTGAAAAACCCTCAAGGTTTTATGAATATGATGAAGGTGATCAGAATGATGTTTTAGTCCAAGAAGTCCAAGCCCCTTCTGATCCAGTGAACCAAGAAGAAGAGATGAGTTTGAATGAACCTGTTCAAGAAACAGAAGTGCAAGAAACTCCCAAATTTCCTAGATATGTAAGACTCAATCACTCTGAAGATTAGATCATAGGTGATAAAAGCAAAGGTGTTCAAATAAGAAGAAAGATTTCTCAAGACTCAAAAGAGTATTGTCTGATTTCAAAGATTGAACCAAAGATAGTGAATGAAGCATGCAATGATGAAAGCTGGACTAAAGCAATGAAGGAAGAGCTAATGTAAATTGAGAAAAATCACACTTGGGATCTTGTTCCTAGACCTAGAAACAAAAATGTGATTGGAACCAAATGGGTCTTCTAGAATAAACTAAATGAAGATGGTGAAGTAGTTAGAAACAAAGCTAGATTGGTCTGCAAGGGTTATTCCCTAGTTGAAGGAGTTGATTTTGAAGAGACTTTTGCTCCAGTGGCAAGAATTGAAGCAGTCAAATTATTTCTTGCCTTTGCTGCCTTCAAGGATTTCAAGGTATATCAAATGGATGTCAAGTCTGCCTTCCTGAATGGTGACTTGGAAGAAGAAGTTTACATAGAGCAACTGGATGGATTCCAATTGTCTGATCATGGTGATATGCTCTACAAGTTGAAGAAAGCATTATATGGACTCAAACAAGCCCCAAGAGCCTAGTATGAAAGACTGGATAAGCATCTTTTGAAGATTAGTTTCAACAAAGGTACTGCTAACAGTAACTTGTACTTCAAAATTGATCATGAAAATATCTTAATTGTTGAAGTGTTTGTTGATGATATCATTTTTGGAGGAAGAGATAGTATGAGCAAAACTTTTGCAAATCAAATGAAAAGTGAATTTTAGATGTCATTGTTTGGGGAAATGAATTTCTTCTTGGGTCTGTAAATCATTCAAACAAAGAAAGGAATCTTCATTTCACAGACCAAATATGTGAAAGAATTGTTGAAGAAATTTGGGATGGAAGACTCAAAACCAATGAATACTCCTATGGAAACTGGATACAAATTGAGCAAAGATGATGACTCGCCTAAGGCTAATCAGAAAACGTACAGGTCAATGACTAGAGAACTATTGTATCTCACTCAAACTAGACCTAACATTATGAATGTTGTTGCTCTTGTTGCTAGATTCCAAGTTGATCCTAGAGAATCTCATGTCATGGCAATCAAGAGGATTCTCAGATATCTAAAAGGGATAGTTGAGTATGGTTTATGGTATCCTGGAGATCATGATTTCTCACTTCATACATATACAGATGTGGATTGGGCAGGAGATGTGGATGACCGGAAGAGTACTAGTGGTGGAGCATTCTTTCTAGGGAAAAGATTGGTTTCTTGGCTGAGCAAGAAATAAGAGGCAATATCTCTGTCCACTGCAGAAGCAGAATATATTGCAGTAGCAGGTAGTTGCAATCAAGTATTGTGGATGAAGCAAATACTAAGAGACATCAGAGTGGAGTATGAGGAACCTATCACAATCTTCCGTGATAATTCAAGTGCAATAAATATATCAAAAAATCTGGTGTTGCATTCAAAGACAAAACATATATCCATCCAATTTCACTTTTTGAGAGAACAAGTGACCAAGAATGAAGTTAGATTGGAGTTTGTGCCTTCCAAGGATCAGATTGTAGACATTTTTACTAAACCTGTACCTAAGGACTCTTTTGAGTATCTTAGGGAGAAGTTAGGGGTTATTACCCCTCCGTTTCTGAATTAAGGTGCACTGATGTGCATCAGTCCAGTGGATCTCACAGTCATATCTTGTGGTCTGGATTGATGATGGGAAGCTGCTACTCAGGGGGAGTAGTTGTTATGATTCTGAAGTGATGCAAGTATGTGCCCTTTGTCATTGATGTCAAAGGGGGAGAGAAGACATGTGAAAATCAAAAGTGGTTGTTCAACAAAGGGGGAGCAGTAAAGGAAGAGAAGACATGTGAATGGTTCTTGCTAATAGGGGGAGTTATGTCAGTCAGTAAGGAGAAGCTCTTGTCTTGATGATCAAAATAGTTTTTCACATCCTATGTTGCCATCAATGACAAAGGGGGAGATTGTTGCAAGTATGGGCCTAACCGGTGTTGTCATTGATGTCAACATACTCCTGTTGCATTGATGACAAGGATTGGATGAGTTGTATGCTGAGGATATTGAGAAAATTAGTCCTATCAGGAACAGAGAAGAACAGTGAAGACAGTGAAGTAAAGATCCCAGCTAAGATGAAGATCAAAGGATACGTATCAAAGGGTTTGTAGATATGTGTCTTAAGATGCTCCAGTAAAGATTTGAGAGGTCCACACAAAGATTTGAAGAAGTTATGGCCACTTGAGTAAAACCGATTCTGACAGATGTTTAGAGGTGACAGAGTGACACAGATAGGTCCGGTGAGATTCAAAAATGCAATATCTTATTCTGCGGATTTGGTGGAGTGTTTAGGAAGTCAATATGAACTGACAACTCAATTGGTTCATAGTCTGGAGGTCCGCAAGCATCTATTCCAATATGATAGTGATGATAGACTGAGTTCTTGAGGTTTTGGATGAAGGAGAAAATGATTTCAGTAAGCAGAAGTAGTGTGGATGTTCTTGGTGATCCAGGCAAGCTTGTGGAGGTCTTTGGATTGTGTCCAGTTTGTGTTGGTGGTCTGCATTGAAGATTGAGCTCGTAACTGAAGGATTACTCCCAGATGATGATGGTCTTCCTAAGTTTGGCCGACCGGATGAGTTACACATCCTGTGGATGATCTTGAAGATGTTTTGTGAAGAATGGCATGTTACTAAAGGAAGATTGAAGTCTCAGATCTGTGTGGCCGATAGTGTGGTGATCCGTGTGAAGCCTTTTTGTAATTAGTCATGTTGTATTTATGCCAACTTGGATGATTATCCCAAAGTCAAATGTCTTGTATAAATAAGAAGTTGTGAAGTCATTTTAAATGTATCTTGGTGGAGATGAGAGTGTGGTAGAGAGGAGCAGAGCGAAAGGTAGAGCAGAAGTATTGGGCTTAAATGGCACTGACTCAAGCATGATGAAGATTCTATTCTTCGGTTCAAGTATGTAATATTTATCATTCTATAGACAGTGTGTCTTTTGTAGGTAGTGGGCCTCTTGTGAGCAGTGTGCTCAGGTAGTGAGCCCTAATTGGCATGTGCCATTTTGTTCTTCTTATTCTTTTAATAGAGAATACAATCTTGGGTTAGTCACCCTATGGTTTTTCCCTTAACTAGGTTTTCCACATTAAAATCTTGGTGTCATATGTGTTAATGTGTTTCTGCTCTTGAATTATTGTATTATGTCTTCATGATTAATCTATTATTATGCTATTGAATTATAAGAAGGATTTAAGTGATTAAAAGGAAGAAAGTTTTGGGACAACTGATTCACCCCCCCTCTCAGTTGTCTGTCTTGAATCTAATAGGTCCACTCCAATGCTTTGATGAGAGATAATGAATCCTAAGAGTTTTCCTAATGTGACACCAAAGACACACTTCTTGGGATTAAGGCACACCTCATATTCTCTTAAGTGATCAAAGATGTGCTCAAGGATATTTAGGTGCCCTTCTCTTATTTTTGATGTTATGAAGAGATCATCTACATAGCCCTCCATGATGTCATGAAGCATTTCATTGAAGATAATTGTCATTTCCCTTTGATATGTAGTCCTTGAACTTTTCAACCTAAATGGCAAACCTGATAGTAGAAAGTGCCCCATGGTGTTGTAAATGTTGTTTTGTGTTAATCTTCAAGTGCAATCCAAATCTGATTATACCTATAGAACCCATCAATGAGGTAGAGCATCTCATGACCTACTATGAGATTGATAATGATGTCGATGTTAGGAGGTGGAAATTTATCCTTGGGACAGTCTTTGTTTAGGTCTCTTAAGTCTATACAGAATCAAATACCACTAGGCACAATGTTGGAGATCCAATCAGGGTAGTCAATAGGGCATATGAATCCCACTTCAAAGAATTTCTAGAATTCCTCTTTCAAAAGAAGGGTGATTTGTGGATGCACTTTTCTTAGTTTTTGCATTATCGTCTTTGCTTCAGGATGGACCACAAGGTGATGAACCATAAGAGATGAATCCAATCCCAACATGTCAGTGTACAACCAAAAAAATATCAGATGCCTTATGTAGGATCTAGCTGATGTATTTTGTTTTTCTGTAGATGAGAGGGATGCGGCCACATATGTGATCTTCAGTTTTTCTTATTCCCAAGTTTATTTCTTGTGTTTCTTCAACCAGGATTGTGGAGAACTCTTGACAATCTAGAAGTGTCAGTGGAAGGTTGAGTTTCTCAACTATTAATGTCTTAAGGAGGTTTTCACCAGTAGACACATCTTTATTTTCTTCTTTTGTGTCTGGTAATGCCTCGAAAAGGTTTTCACTTGGGGGTAATTATTATTTTCCTTTATGATTTTTTAATTTTTACAAATAAGGAACTCTCCCTACTCCCCCAAAGTAGGCAATATTGTTAAGGTCAATGTTGAAGCCTGATTTGTGATCATATGAAGGGATACCATCATAGATCCCTAGGAATTCTATGATAACCTCATCATTCTAAAAGGTGTCAAGAGACATTGGATTTTTTTGGTCCCAATCAATGAGATTAGGATATTGAAGTGGTAGGTTGATCGAAAGGATGGTAGTTTCTAGAAAGAGGCAAGAGACATTGAGGTCTTCAAAAGAGGCTAAGATGGTTCTACCCATGGTGCTTTCAAAAACATTAGAGGGTTCTTCCATGCTTGTAGAGGCCACATGAGGTTCATTGGTTTTCAAACCAAGAGGCATGTATTCTAGACCATAGTGATTGGAAAAGTGTTATATTTTTATCAACTCAATGATTACTTCCTCATGGAAGCCAAGGAATTTACCCTTGTAGTTCATTTTTTAACATATATGCAATGAGATAGGGTAATTATGCTTTAGGTAGCCAAGTGTAGATTCTTCATCATTTGATTCATCTATGTACAACCAAGAGTCTATGGAACCCTCAATCTATTCTTCAACCAATGTACTTGTAGATGCAATGGTAGTGAGCCCAAACTATTTGGTTTCAATGCATTTGGATGAGGTCATTGTTGAGGATGACCATAGGATCATGGAGAAAGAGGTAATCAGCCTAATGAAAGGTATTGTGTAGCTCATATCCATATCCCTTTTTGATGATCTTGAGCTTTGTGGATTTAGGATTTTAGGAAGGTGATGAAGTAGAATTGAGGGAATCAGGATTGATGTATGAAGAGGAGGCTTTGACATTCTCATGATTAGTGATGTTGGTGATACAGAAATGATTGGCTTTGTGATAAGAATCCCCCATGAATTTGTAAATCTCAAAGGGTTGTGGACTAGCATGAATAGTGATTTCAATGCCATTAAGGGGAAACTTCAAGCATTGATGGTATGTTGAAGGGATAGCTTGCATGGCATGGAGCCATGGCCTTCTAAGGAGAAGTTTGTATGGAAGATCAAGATCAACAACATAAAATGTTATTTACTTCAAGATGGGCCCCACCTGGATGGGGAGACAAATGGTGCCTTCTGATTCATGTTCTACATTATCATAGGCCTTGATAGTGATGACATACAATTCCAAGTTAGCCATAGAATATCCTAACTATTTTATGAATTTCAAGGTGCACAAGTTCATGTCAAACCCATTATCCAAGAGGACTCATTTTACCTTATGATTGATGATCAGAACCGTGATGTGGAGGGCTTTACTATGGGATAGATGAATGGCAGGAATATCTTTTTGACTAAATGTGAGTTGGTAGGTGGATGATAGATGGCCCACAAGGGCTTGTAATTGCTCAGGGTTGATGTTGTTCAAGAATAAGGATTCTTGTAAGGCTCAATTTAGTATGTCTCTATAGACAAGTGATGTCTTGAGGAGCTCCAAGATGGATATTTACACTAGAGTCTTCCCAAGGTGCTTTAAGAGATTATAACATGGAGCCTATGAGGAGGCATATGATGAAGTCTCTTGGACTATGACCCTACATGTCGCATAGTGATGGTGCATTCGAGAGATTTGGATGTAATATTTATGGTTACAACTTGTGAGAAGTAAAGGTCAATATGCCAAATGATAGTGTCATAGGTATGAGGGGTTTTCTTATAGTAGATGTTGTTGGTGTAGTTTTTTGGGATTAATTTTGGTTGGAGGTGGATGGTTTGGATGAATGGGATTGTTCATTCTTTGGAAGAGGATTATGGTATATGCCAATTGGTCATTCAATGAGGAGGATGAGCTTCCTTCTACCCTGATCTCACTGTGATCAATGAGGTCTTGGATGTAGTTATATAGCTTCATACATTTACCAGTCAAGTGTCACTTGATTCAATGGTACTCATAGTATTCATTTTCCTTGTACCATGCATGCTTGGGCTTGGTGTCCTCAAAAGGTCCAGTTGTAGGGAATGTGACCATATTTTCCTAAACTAGTTTATGAAATATGACCTCCATGGCTTCCCCCAAAGAGGTGTAGTTGTGTTTTGGATTATTTTGATTGTCCTTGTGAGATAAATACATTGTTAGGTTTTTGGACATTTTGGTTGGTTTGATTTTCTTGGGATGTTGTTGTTTACACATGCTTTGTGTCAATGACCCCATCACTAACAACATTTTTGTTTTTAGCCTAAAATTTTGGCTTTTCATTTGGTTGTTTATCACTGTTGTCTTTTTATATTTGAGATAGGATAATTTATCAAGCAAGAGTTGATGATGATTAAATCATATGTTTTTTATACTTAATATAGGCTAAGTTATTAAGTAAGAACTTGATTTAATTTAGGATGGTCGATTATGGATTGTTTACTTAAGATAGGAAAAGTTCTTAAACAAACTTGGATTAAGGATTGATGATTAAGTTCTTGATTAAAATATATGATTGGGATGATTTGAGATGGATTTTTTTGGGTTGGATTAAGGTTGGATTTGAGTGATTTGAAGGATTAGAGATGGATAGATGATAAGGTATATGGTGGTTAATACTAATCAAGTTTCAAAATTAAATGGGATAATTTGATTTGGAAAGATTAAATGGATGGATTGATGATGGTTTAGGATTATGGTTCTATTAAATTTGATGGGAAATTTTGATTTGAGGATGGATCAGATGGCTAAGGGTGAAATTTTGGGGTTTGATGAAGGATAGACGCATATGCCCAAAATAGAATACATACTTGATTTATGATAAATACACTTATTTATGAATGAAATTGTTGAAGGGTGAAACATATATGTGCAATCAAAATGAATACATTGACTTGTGTTAATTTTGGAAGGTGAAAAACTTAAGGAATTTTTTATGTATTTTGGATGAATTTTGGATGTTGGAAGATGGATTGATTTAAGAAAAAGGATGAAATGATTGATGGATGCAAAAGATCTCAAGTTTTTATATTTTAGATTTGTTGGGATAAGTTGTCATTAAATTTGTAATTCTAACCATTTTCATGTGTCTCCAAAGATCTTGGAAAGTGTTCTTGAACACATGGAGACTTGAGAGATAAAATATTATTTAATTATATCACTTGAACATGCTGTAGTTACTTCATATGTGGTTGAACCCAATATGGTCTCCCACTTTGGAAGTCAAGCCCATGAAGACTTGGAGTTGACTTCTTGAAGTCTATCTTGACTTGGTGATACTTCCTAGGAGGTAGGACCCATCTTGGGCACCCACTTTGGAGGAGATTCCAATGTAGACTTGGAGTTTACTTTTTTGTTTGCATGAGTGGATAATGTTGATATACTTTGCATGGATATGATGTGGGAGTTAACAATGGAGTTAGAGATGCATGGTACTTGCATTTTGCTTGCATGAGCTTGTATGAGCTTGTATGGACTTGCATGTTACTTGCATAGACTTGCATGTTGTTGCATGTAACTTGTATGAGTTTGCATTGACTTGCATGTTGATGGATGTCACTTGTATGAGCTTGCATGGACTTGCATGTTGTTGCATGTGAGTTTCATGTGCTTGCATGTGCTTGCATGTTGTTGCATGTGAGTTTCATGTGCTTGCATGTACTTGCATGTGCTTGCATGTAATTGCATGTGCTTGAATGTACTTATATGGTGTTGCATGTGTCTTGCATGTCACTCTAACTCATGTTCAATTTTGCATGACTCTTACATGATGCTAGAGGTTGTTGCATGACTCTTTCATGATACAAACATGTTGTTACAAATCCAGATTGGGGACATCAATTATGCATGTTGTTTACATGACATTGGTGTGTGTTAGAGCACTTTAGTTAACTGAAATAGATTGAGACAACTTGGGCACTCATCTTGAGACTTTCAATTGTGCCTTGTTATTGTCACGTAACACTGTAGTTGACTAAGTTTGAATGGGACTACTTGGGTGTCCATGTTTGAGACTTGCAGTTAATAGGATGATTTCTACTATGAAGCTTTGGAGTTCACTATATTGAGTGCTTATTTTTTGCATGAGGATTTGTCTCATGTTATTGGATACAATTGATTGTAGTTTGAGATCCATGGCTTCTATATAATGATGCCTTGAGTTGGTAGAAATTAATGATAGGTTTTTGAAGTTGAAGGAGTAATGAAGTGCTACCGGAATTCAAAGAGGATTCAATATCAAATGTAAACTTGATTATGAGATTTAATACAAGCATAAGATATCTTTGGGTGTGGATGTTTTTCCTATAAGGGTTTCCTCCACGTAAATTATGTGTCAACTTCTTTCATGTTTTTTCTTCTCTACTACATTGATTGAATGTGCAAATCACTTACACAAAATTAAAACTCGTTAATCTAATTTTTAGATTTGAACACACATAATAAAAGTTGTATACCATCAGTTTCACTTTTATTTTCAACATTTTTTATGAGAGCTAGCGGTTCTATTGAGAGAGGGAAGCCTTTTCTCTTAAAGTGTTGAAGGTTTTTTGGCTGCGGTGGGAGCTTTTGCTTTGTGGGTTTTACAGATTTGAGAAGAATATTCTTTAGAATAGGCTCTACCTCTCGTCTAGATATTGAGAAGTTTAATGAATATGGATATGAGATGTGTAAATTAAAGATGGACGATCTCTTAGAAGAAAGAGATCAGTGGTTAACTGTTTCCAATGAAAAGAAGCCATCCAAAACTATGCCTGATGAAGATTGGTTAAAACTTAACAAGAAGGCATGAGGAACCATAAGGTTGTGTCTTTCAGATGTCATCATCCTAAATTTTTCTAATGAGCCTATCGCATACAAGTTGTGGAAGAGGATAGGTGATATTTATCAAATCAAAAGTCTAACTAATAAGTTGTATCTCAAAAGATAGTTGTATTCTTTAAAGATGAAGGATGGTGATTCTATTGCAAATTATTTAAATGTTTTTAATCTAATTTTAAGTCAACTTGCATCTATGGATGTTAAGCTAGAAGATGAAGATAAATGCATCTTGTTACTTTGTTCTTTACAAGAATCTTGGGAAAATTTAATTGTTGCTATCAGTGGTACTAGTGGTGTAAATCCAAAGATGGAAAATATCATTGCTACTCTTCTCTCAGAAGAAATAAGAAGAAAGTCCAAAAATGGTGGATCCCAAGATGCCTTGCATGTAAGAGGAAGGACTAAAGAAACAACACCTAAATGGGATAAGAAGAAGAATAATTCTAAAGGACATTCTAAAACTCTTGGTAAGAGTGGAGTAAAGTATTGGAACTATGGGAAATGGGGACATGTGAAGAAGGATTGTAAAAATAAGAAAAAGAGTTTAGATTCCTCCACAGAGAAATCCCCAGATGATGGTGACAATGATGATTTGATTATTTTAGCTAAAACTATAAGTAATGATGACTTATTGACTCTTTTGGAAAATCTCATTATTATGTTACATTCATTGATGATGTCTCACGATACACCTAGATTTATTTTATGAACATGCTAAATCTGAAGTCTTCACTAAGTTTAAGGAATTTGAAGCCTTAGTTCAAAAACAAACAAATTAAAAGATAAGGGTGTTGAGATCATATAATGGTGGTGAAAATTGTTCTAAGGAATTTGATGAATTTTATAAGCATGCAGGTGATAGAAGACTACTCCTTATACTCCCCAACACAATGGAGTAGTAGAAAGAATGAACCAAACCTTAATGGAAAGAGCTAGGAGAATGTTGAGTAGAGCTAAGCTAGATTAGTGCTTTTGGGTTGATGTTGTAAGTAATGCTTGTTATTTGATTAATAGATCTCTTTGTTCAGCTCTTGAAGATAAAACTCCTTATGAAATGTGGGTAGGTAGAAAGCCTTATGTTTCACATTTAAGGATCTTTGGTTGTGAGGCTTATGTTCATGTGCCTAAAGAAAAGCGTACTAAACTGGATCCAAAAGCTCATAAATGCATTTTTGTAGGTTATGGTAAGAATGTAAAGGTTACAAGCTTTGGAATCCTCTAACTCAAAAAATGATTTTATCTAGAGATGTGATTTTCAAGGAGTTTAGAGATTATTCAAGTGAAGAACAACCAAAGGAGAAAGAAAATACTAAACCAGCGCACTTCGAGACACATACAGAAAAGCAAGAAGATGCACATCTGGAAGAACAATTAGATGGATTTGAGGATGATGAAGAAGAAGAAGAAGAGGGTTCATAGGTTTCAGATAATGATGTGCAGTATGAGCATGCAGAAGAACATGAAGAGCCCCTTACTCCTACCTTGAGAAGATGCACAAGACAATAGAATCATGTTTATAGGTATAGCCCACCTGATTTTTGTTGTGTATTTTCTTTGTTAAGTACTGATGATAAACCTAGATCTTTCAGGGAGACTCTATCTTCAGAGGATATTGAGTCTTGGTTGCAGGCTATGCATGAGGAGATGATGTCCTTAGATACTTTTAACACTTGGGATCTTGTTAATTTTCCCAAAGGAAGAAATCCCATTGGTTTCAAGTGGGTATATAAAAAGAAATTTGGTGCAGATGGTAAGTTACAATGGTACAAGGTCATATTAGTGGCCAAGGGCTACTCCTAGAGAGGAGGAGTTGATTTTAATGAAATTTTTGCTCCTCTTGCTAAATTAACTTCTATAAGATTCCTTTTATCTATTGTTGCTACTTATGATTTTGAGATAGAGAAAATGGATGTTAAAACTACTTTCTTGCATGGGGATCTTGAGGAGGATATTTATATGTGACAACCTGATGCTTTTGTTGTAAAAGGAAAAGAAGACTTGGTTTGTAGGTTAAAACGATCATTCTATGGTTTGAAATAGATATCCAAGATGTGGTATCAGAATTTTGATGCTTTTGCATTAAAATTTGGTTATGTTAGAAGCGAAGAGGATCATTACGTTTATCTTAAGATTATTGATGGTCAGGTACTGATTATTGTCTTGTATGTTGATGACATGTTTTTTTGGTAACAGCAAGGTGATGATTAGAGATCTTAAAACTCATCTTTCTGGCACATTTGATATGAAGGACTTGGGGGATACTAGATATATTCTTGGGATGGAGATCAACAAGGATCGGGTACACAGAAAGCTATGGTTAAGTTAGAGTAAGTATATTGATGCTATTTTGCAAAGATTTAATATGCATGACTGTAAACCAATAAGCATTCATTTTCTAGTTGGTACTAAGCTTAGTTTAGACATGTGTCCTACTTCTGATGATTATGAAGAGATGTCTAAAGTTCCTTATGTTGGTGTTGTTGGTAGTTTGATGTATGCAATGGTTTGCACTAGACCAGATATTGCCCAAGCAGTGGGAGTTTTAAGCAGGTTTATGTCTAACCTTGGTAAAGAGCATTGGACTTTTGTTAAGAGGGTGTTTAGATATTTGCAAGGAACTTTTGATTATTGGTTAGTTTATCATGATACTGATAATGTGGATATCATTGGACATATAGGGTTTTGTTGATTCAAATTGAGCAGGTGACTTGGATAGTCGAAGGTCCACTAGTGGTTGTGTTCTTACTTTGTTTGGAGCTGCAGTAAGTTGAATGAGTAAAAGGCGGCCTACGGTTGCTTTGTCCATCCTAGAAGTAGAGTATATGGCTGCTACACATGCCTCTAAAGAGGCAGCATGGTTACAGAGACTTGGTACAAGTATTGGTTTTGATTGCAAGATAGTGAGGATTGGATGTGATAGTTAGAGTGACATTTGTTTAGCCAAAAATCATATGTATCATGTTCAATCTAAGCATGTTGATGTTAAGTATCACTTTGTGTGAGAAATGGTTAAGAATGGTAAGGTTTTGATTGGAAATTTTGACAATTTCGTTAATGATGTAGATTCTCTTACGAAGTTAGTTACTATCAATAAGTTCTCTTGGTGCAGGAAGGCCATTGGTCTTGATTACTATACTAGTTAATAATGTCATTACCTCATAGATGTAATTGCAATGTATAATGTCAAGTGGGAGAATGTTGGGATAAGTTGTCATTAATTTTGCAATCCTAACCATTTTCATGTGTCTCCAAAATTCTTGGAAAGTGTTCTTGAAGACAGAGACTTGAGAGATAAAATATTATATAATTATATCACTTTAACATGTTCCTATGTGGTAGGACCTGATATGGGCGCCCACTTTGGAAGTGGAGCCCATGAAAACTTGGAGTTGACTTCTTGAAGTCTATCTTGACTTGGTGATACTTCCTAGGAGGTGGGACCCATCTTGGGTGCCCACTTTGGAGGGGATTCCAATGTAGACTTGGAGTTTGCTTTTTTGTTTGCACAAGTGGATAATATTGATATACTTTGCATGAATATGATGTGGGAGTTAACAGTGGAGTTAGAGGTGCATGATACTTGCATGTTGCTTGCATGAGCTTGTATGGGCTTGCATGGACTTGCATGGTGTTGCATGTTACTTGCATGGACTTGCATGTTGTTGCATGTCACTTGTATGAGCTTGGATGAACGTGCATGTTGTTGCATGTCACTTGTATGAGCTTGCATGGACTTGCATGTTGTTGCATGTTGTTGCATGTTACTTGCATTGTCCACTTGCATGTAAGTTACATGTACTTGCACATGCTTGCATGTTGTTACATGTCAGTTGCATGTATTTGCATGTTAGTTTCATGTACTTATATGGTGTTTCATGTGTCTTGCATTTTACTCTAACTCAGGATTAGTTTTGCATGACTCTTGAATGATGCTACAAGTTGTTGCATGACTCTTGCATGATACAAACATGTTGTTACGGATTCAAATTGGGGACATCAATTATGCATGTTGTTTGCATGACATTAGTGTGTGTTGGAGCACTTCAGTTAACTGAAATAGATTGGGAGAACTTGGGTGCCCATATTGAGACTTTCAGTTGTGTCTTATTATTGTCACATAACACTTTAGTTGACTAAGATTGAATGGGACTACTTGGGCGCCCATGTTTGAGACTTGGAGTTAACAGGATGATTTCTACTATGCAGCTTTAGAGTTCACTATATTGGGCGCTTGGTTTTTGCATGAGGATTTTTCTCATGTTATTGGATGCAATTAATTGTATTTTGAGATCCATGGCTTCTATATAATGATGCCTTGAGTTAGTAGAAATTAATGAAAAGTTTTTGAAGTTGAAGGAGTAACGAAGTGCTGTCGGAATTTAGAGAGGATTTAGTATTAAATGTAAACTTGATTATAAGATTTAATACAAGCATAACATCTCTTTGGGTGTGGAGTTTATTCCCATAACAATTTCTTTACGTAAATTCTATGTAAGCTTCTTTGATGTTTTTTCCTTCTCTACTACATTGATTGAATGTGCAAATCACTTACACATAAAATTGAAACTCGTTAATCTAATTTTCAGATTTGAACACACATAATTAAATTTTTATAGCAGTAGTTTCACCTTGACTTTCAACAAGATTTCAAATGTTAACCTTTGGAAAAAGGATTTTAATGTTTGCAAATGTTGGATTTTTACTCAATATTTAATGGTTTGAAATAGTTTTAGATTTTAAGGCATTCACAAGTTTCAACAAGAATACACACCAAGCACATCAACAACCTATCTTACTCAAGTGGGAGTGTATATACATGTAGGCCCATCATTAGTGCCTTGTCTAGTCACACTATGTAAGTCAAATGTTGAGGATCTAACCACTTTTGATAACCCAAGATCCCTCACAAGGCATGAGGGGAGAACAAACATGGCATACATATCCAATTCTAGGGCCACAAGGTGAGTCACTTCTTAGCACTAACTGCTAATCGATGCACCAAATATATATATATATATATATATAGATGTAGGGGCATCTTGCCTCTTTCTAATTTTGGTTATTTTACTTTCTAATGTTTTGGTTTTGTTTGGTGAATAAAGCAAGAATCTTTCTTTCTGCAAGTTTGGTGTGCTTGGAAGCTTCTGTCGCTTTGCTCTTGAACCTCCTGTCACCTGAATGTTAGGAACTTGCTTATTTGGGCCTATTTCTTCTACCAACCATTTCTCTAAGAAATCAGTCTATTTTTGATAGATCATGCTTTAGCTAGTCATCTTGGACAGCTAGAGAAAGGCCTGTTATTTCTGTAGTTTATAAAAATACCTTAACTCGTGCAGCATGAAAATAGAAACAACAGGCATATCTTCTGGGAGAATCATTTTATGTCTTTGATATAATTTACTTCCTTATTTTTTGCCTTGTGTTGGTCATTTTAGAGGTGACGGTAATCTGCATGAAGCAGCCAAGGAATGAATGGCCATTTGAATGGTGAAAAGGCTCTTCCATTCTTAGCCCGTGTGACGGTTTCTTTAAACCTGCATAGATTCCTCATTGCTGGATGCGACGATTTCCTTCAGGTTAGACGATAGTTTCTTTTGTTGTTTTAAGGGGGCGATGGAAGTGACAGTCATATTCCTCTTTGTGTGTTCACAATAGTAGTAAAAAGGATGGCCAATAGTAATAAAAAGGCTGAGGTGGATGTAAAGCAAAAAAAAAGGAGATGAATAGTAAGAAAAGAAGGTCAACTGTCTTAAGAAGAAGGTCGATGGGCTGGTAAGGAGTTTTGATCAGCTATAGAGAAGAAGAGGTTGACTGACTAATGAAAGGAGGCCGACTAGTCGATAGAAAGAGGTCGAGAGTGATAGCAAGAAGAGTAGGAATAGTAGAAGCTTTGGATTTGTTTTCTGCATAGTGTATGGCCGATTGTATGGTCTGTAATTGCATGTTTTTTATAATAAAAGAATATAAAGTGAAGTCTATTTCTTAATACCGTATCATCATTCTTCCTATCTTTTATTTGATAAATTGGGACTGTGTAGAAGAATTAGAAACCTCATGTCATTTCTACACATGGTTTTGTATATGATTTATGCAAGTCAGGTTTGTGAACTATGACTAGATAGGCATCATTAAAAAAAGATTCAAAGCATTATGCATGAGATCATCTGATCTTGTGCATCAGATTGGTATCAGAGCACAAAAAAAGGTCTAGGAAGAGAAGTGGAGAGTTGCAAGAAATGCTTGGGTAAAGAAATAGTTATGTTCTTAAGAATATATGTGTTGATGTTTTAACAAGTTGTGGTGAAGAAACATAGAGCCCTAAAATATTTGGGTAATTAAAGTTTGATATAGGTTTTGGTAGTTTGATGTTATGTGTGTTTGTAGCTTGGCAAGCTGTTGAAGAACCCATAAGACTAGGTAAAGGATACAGAGGAAGAAGCTTATTGACATGGTGAAAGGTGTGTTGAAGGATGAGGTATGAGAGAATTGAAAGAGTTGTTTGTCATAGACATGAAAACATTATTTTTGCAGGCATAAGAAAGGACTTATAACTGCTATCCTCCAATAGAGATAATCTCAGTAGAATATGTATGACTTCCTCCACTAAGAGAGAATGGGTGGAGGAGGTTTGAAGAGATACATCTTCCAGGTCTTGTTGGGTAGAGGGTAGTTGTGGAAAGTGAGAGATTCTGTTGCATTAGTGACATGTGTGTTGTGTGAACCAATCGCCGAGAGAAGGGGCAATTTGCACTTACAGTTGAGCAGAGTTTGTGGATTGCAGCAGTGTGAAGATAGGTATTAGTGTAAGGAGACCTATCATAATCCCATTTTGGGAAAGATATTGGGATGAAGTGGAAAGTAGAAAATATCGTAAGGGATTGGAAGAGATCTCAAGAAGAATGGAAATCTTGGAAAAGATTTATTTTCCTGATAAGGTTGTGGTTGTAGAAAAAGGACAAGAAGAGAAGAAGAAAGGGAGAAAAGAGAAGGTGCAGCAAGGAGCATCAGAAAAAGAAGAGAAGAAAGTGTCTGTGAAGGAGACACCAGAGGAGACATCTTGGTCTCTTGATTTATTTTCTGATGATTTGTTTGAAGTTGTGAATATAGGTGTAAAGAAGGTTGAGAACAAGCCTTAGAAGAACTAAAGAGGAAAGGCAAAGCCCACAGATAAGGAAAGAGATAAGGAATGGACAAAAGCGGTCCAGGCAGTAACATTGAGGGAAAAAGGAAAAGCTATGAGAGACTTCATTGGAGGGGTCAAGGTTGAGACCTCAACATCAATGAGAGAAGAGGCACCCATAGATGGTGAGAAAAGACCGATACAAGTTGCAACAAAAGGTGTGCAAGGATCAACTACAATAAGTCCTCAAGGAAAGGTATATTACAATGTATTTGAAAATAAAAATAAGAAGGATAATGAGATTTTCTAGAATGATAGGAAGGATATAGGAGATGTGGAATTTTATGATGTATTCAGAGATTTTGTAGGAGGGAAAATAGAAACCCAAGGAAGGGTTAGGTTGGTTAGCAAGGAAATCAAGAATGAGAGAAAACTTGAACAGTCAGATATGGCAAGGGTATATGGAGGTAGAAAAGTTCATTATGAGCGTACTTATGGAAATACTAATTTGAAAATGCAAGTAAATAGGGAGATGAGTAATTTAGGGAATTCAAACATTGTTAAGGATCATGGGTATAGGATACCGAGTTGGCAAAGGAAGTGTAAGCAAGCAAATGTGTGTAAGGGAGTTTATGATAGTAAATAGTCCCAAGGAATGAAGGACATGAAAGAGTTCAAGAGGAACCACAATCATAAGATGAAGGATCCAAAAAGGACAATAGACAATGAAGCTGAGATTGCATCAATTACAAAGGTTGAAGCCTTACAAACTGAAAACATCAATTCATATAAGGGGACAGAAGTTAAAGTAAGTCCTCATGGAAGTACAATGAGTGCAATGGAGAAGTTTGTTGGAATACCCAAGAATGCAAAGCAGCAGATGACAACAGGACTAGAAGGAGAGGTAAAATGTATTATTTTTCATTTTGTTGATGGTTTGTATAATGAGAAGTCTAGAAGGACATATGGAGTAGAAATATGTTTTAATAAGAATATTGTGAGTTGTAACATGTATGGGCTGATAGGGAAAATTGGTTTTGCTGATGATAATGGACAAAAGGATAAGAAAACATGGTCCACAATAGATGATATTGTTAGTATCAAGAAGAGTGCAAGAATAGGTGATATTGAATGGTTGAGTGAGGGTGAGATGGAGCCCAAGTTTTTGAGGCATGTTGAAAGAAAGGAAATGTTTAGAAGACAGCAGGAGCTGAATGAAAGCATGAAGTATCTAGAAGAAGAAAGATATGTTTTCTTTAATGTATTTGTTTCTTGTGTAGGCATGAGTGGAAGAGAGAATAATATTGTGGTTTACAATAGGAGGAAGGATAGTACAAATATTTTTTATTTGTTTAATGGGTACATGAAAAGGGGAGCATATAGAACGATGAATGCAGATTTAGGGAAGACAGAGCATGTGGAGAAAAGAAAGCTATATGAGAAATTGCAAAAGATCTCATGTCAGATGGATACATTGGAGAATTGTTATTTTTTTAACTCTATGGTGTTTGCAGGACATTCAAAGAAAGCCAAGGAAAGAGAGCCTGAAGCAGAGTCAAGTCAGAATTTTAAAAGTTCACACTTTGGGCGGCTAGTGGATTTGAAGAAAGATGGTGATTAAAGTGAGTTAGAATCTGAGGATGGAGAAAATCTTGTTCAAATTTTCATTTCTAAAGATGACAATAATGATGGAGAAGAGGAGAAATCTACATTTGCAAAGAAGAATATAGAAGCAATATTTAGTTTGAAAAAATATTTTGAAGGAGAGAGTGCAGACTAATGGGCATGTGGAAAGGTGAAGCCCAATGTAACGGCTTACTCATTCAAAAATTTGTATTATTCTTCTGTAACCATCTACTTTGTAACAGCTTTACCTTGGTCTGTAATATTCTCTTTTCTCTGTTGATGATTTCATCTCCAGAAAATAGTTGGTGTTCAGCTTGAATGAGTCTTTTTTATATAGATGTCTGAGTTGCTGCTGCTCTGTATTGTACATGTATGAAGAGTAAAACTTAATGAGAATCCCTTGAATCTTTTATGGACGTAGCCATTAGACATGGTGAACCACGTTAAAATTCTAAGTCCCTCTGTTGTGTGAATGGTTTATTCATTCTGTTGTTTTCTTTTGTAGTCTTTCATTTGTTCTGTGTATTATGTAACTTACAATTGGTATCAGAGCTATTGTGGAAAAGTTGTTTTGGAAATCGTGAAGATTTTCTAGGAAAATGGATGTAGCAGCTTTGGATGATTGGGCTCGAGCTCTCATGTCTTGTTCATGTGGCTCTAGAGTGAGTTTTGATGAAGTGGGAGTTGTGGTGACTATTACATATAGTGACACGAAGCTAGATGAAATTGTACCAATGGACGTAGATGAATCCCCTGTCTATTTGGCTACTGATCTTGCCACTGAAGTTCTTATGGGTGATGTTAATCCTGGTTCTTTGAGCACTACCCAGGTGAGGTTTGTGTGGGAAAGGCCTCCGCAGGATTTGGGAGGTGAGGATTTTGACATGCTAGAAGAATCGGAGAGCCTACAAAGGCTAAAGGAAACAGAGGATACGGCAACACTAGATGTTAATGTGAAAGCTAAAATGAAATGTCATGTATATTGGTGGGATGGTTGGAAAAGTAAGGAGGATTCAGCTAAAGAGGAGAAGGATGATGAATTTGGAATTGCATCTGCACCAGAAGAGTTTTTAGATCTTAAAATTGAGCTTAGAGCACTTCTTGAATGCACAGGTGATGTACAACATAGGAAAGCTATCATGGAGGAGTTGTGGAAGAAGATAGAGGCAGATAAGAGTGGTAAGTTTGTAAAGGACTTGGTATTTCTCATCTATGAAATGGTTTCTCTCACTTCTGCCTTCTATCTCGATGATCCAAATACCTTTTCTTCTAGCGTTCATAAGATGTTGAAGCAGGGTCTCAACATTCATGAGGAAAAAGATGTGCAAGCGAAGATCCTGATTCGAACCCCAGATGAGGAGGTCAATGAAGATGTTGTCACGGTCGAGGCCAAAGAAGAAAGTGAAGATATGCTGAAGTTGGAGGAGGTGAAAGGGATTGCAATGGCTCTAGGAAGAAAGTGAAAGCATGATGGTGATGAGACTATTGGAAAAAATTCTGCGGGTGGAAAGAAAACAAAACAGGACAGTAACCCTACACGGGCTTTGATGGAGCAAGTTGATCAGTCTCGTAGAGGTTTAAATGTAGGGCAGAGGTCTAAAAAGGATGCTGCCCTTGAAGTAACCTTGAATCAAATACCCAAAGATTTTGGGAAGGAGACTGTTATGTGGCTTGGGCAAACTTCTAGGACTAGACATGTGCTAGTCATATCAACAAGGTTTGTTGGGCTAGACATTGCACTAGGAGTTGGGGGGCTTCCAAAAGGATGTGTACTTGAAATATATGGACCAGAGGCTTCCGGTAAAACAACCATTACTCTTCATGCAATAGCACAAGCACAAAAGAATGGGGGCTACTACATTTTTGTTGATAAAGAACATTCCCTTGACCCAACACCAGCACAAGCTATAGGTGTTGACACAAAAAATCTACTGCTTGCTCAGCCTGATTGTGGTGTGCAGGTGCTCTATCTAGTAGATACTTTTGTTTGGAATGGATCGATTGATGCTATTGTGGTTGATAGTGTAGCAGTACTTGTACCTAAAACTGAACTAGATGGCAAAGATTGCAAGGCATATGTGGATTCTCTATTTTCTCTCACTATCCAAGGTGGGAGATGTTTGACCAAGCAAGAGATGGTGAAGAAGGCTCTGCGATGACATTCACCTAGGAAGGTCATTCTCATGCACTCCGTTATGGAGGCCTCTAGTCTTGGTGGTTACCATATCCTAGCAGGGGCATTTATGCATTTCTGTACGTGTGAGATGGGCAACGATCTAGCAAAGTGGGAGAATCCTGCAGAGTTTATGCCCGAATGATTTATAAACGCAGAAGTAGATAAAAGAAGTGATAGATGCCTTTAAAAAGATGGTGTTATAGTTCTAGAGCCAACAAACTCATGTTCTACATTCCTGTCATCTGTTGTTTTGTGTGGTATTTGCATGGATGATAATGTACAGGAAGAAGTGACTATGTTGGAGTGCGGCCATTATTTTTGCAATGAGTGCTGGAATAAAAAAGCTTTGTTATTATGATAAATGAAGGGAAGAGTAGGTGAGTGAAATGCATGGCACACAAATGCAAGGCTATCTATGATGAAGATGTTGTTAGAAAGCTTGTTAGTGTAAAAGATCCTGAACAGGCTGAACGCCTTGAGCGTTTCCTGTTAGAATCCTATATTGAAGACAATGGGAAGGTGAAATGGTGCCCTAGTATTCCGAACTACAGAAATGCTATACGTGTTGAAGGAGATGTCCACTTTGAAGTAGAGTGTACTTGAACAACAATTATGTTTCAATTGTTTGGCTCAAGCACATTCTCCTTGTTCATGTAGTTGTGAATACATCAAGCTGTTTGTGTTGGAAGAGGCTCATAAGATGCTTTCCAAAGGTTTTAAAGATCCAATTCTGAATGTGAATGGTATTTGTGATAATCTAGAAGTTTTTGGGACTCAGGGTCCCATAGATTTAAGGTTATATAGGTTATCACAGAGAGTAAAATATGATTCAGAAACTGGGGTTGATAGGGAAATTCAGAGAATTTTGATGGAGCTCTTAAATCAGATGGATGGATTCGATCGGATTCGAAGATCCATGGAGGTTATTAAATCTGATGTGTTTTGGAGAAGATTAATCCAAAGTGTTTGTGGACAAATTTTGGAGACACTACGCTCTTCAGTCTTGATTAAAATGTAACATTGGAAGTGGAAATGTGGGGGATTTCTCTTAGCATCTCTGTTGCCAATCCCATTGGCCTTCAAGTGGGAGATTGTTGGGCACATGGAAAGATGAAGCCCAATGTAATGGCTTACTCATTCAAAAATTTGTATTATTCTTCTGTAACTGTCTACTTTGTAATAGCTTTATCTTGGTCTGTAATATTCTCTTTTCTATGTCGATGATTTCATCTCCAGAAAATGGTTGGTGTTCAGTTTGAATGAGTCTTTTTTTATATAGATGTCTGAGCTATTGCTGCTCTGTATTGTACATGTATGAAGAGTAAAACTTAATGAGAATCCCCTGAATCTTTTGTGGACGTAGCCATTAGACATGGTGAACCACGTTAAAATTCTAAGTTCCTCTTTTGTGTGAATGGTTTATTCATTATGTTGTTTTCTTTTGTAGTCTTTCATTTGTTCTATGTACTCTGTAACTTACACAAACTTAGTGAAGAAGGTTATGGTAGAAAAGAAAAATGGTCAAGGTACTTTTGAGGCTGTAGTAAAAGAACCAAAAGATGAGGAGGAAGACCAATTGATTAAAGATAACATTACTGAAGTAAAGATTGATGAAGTAAAGACTTATGAGGATGAAGTTTTATTTTTGATTGAGGTTGATAATTATGAAGATGAGAAAGAGTTATGGAGATTTGTAGTGGATAAAGAAATTAGCAAGCAGATCCATATGACGAATGTGGAAAGCAAACAATTACAGATGAAGAATCTTAGGAAGAGAAATTGCAAGCATGAGACGAATTGGAAGAAGAGGAAGAAGAGGTTTTGATATAAGCATTTTGTTATAGAGCTTATGAGCAGGAGCTCATGAATCTTATTTGGTGGGGGAGTCTGATGCAGGGGCATCTTGCCTCTTTCTGATTTTGGTTATTTTACTTTCTGATGTTTTGGTTTTGTTTGGTGAATAAAGAAGGAATCTTGTTTTCTATAATTTTGGTGTGCTTGGGAGCTCCTGTCGCTTTGCTCTTGAACCTCCTGTCACCTAAACGTTAGGAACTTTCTTATTTGGGCCTATTTCTTCTGCCACCCATTTCTCTAAGAAATCAGTCTATTTTGATAGATCATGCTTTAGCTGGTGGTCTTGGATAGCTGGAGAAAGGCCTATTATTTCTACAATTTATAAAAATGCCTCAACTCGTGCAGCATGAAAATAGAAACAGCAAGGATATCTTCTGGGAGAATCATTTTGTCTTTGATACAATTTACTTCCTTTTTTTTCCTTGTGTTGGTCATTTTAGAGGTAACAATAATCTACATGAAGCAGCCAAGGAATGAACGGCCATTTAAATGGTGAAAAGGCTCTTCCATTCTTAGCTCGTGCGATAGTTTCTTTAAACCTACATAGATTCCTCATTGCTAGATGCGATAGTTTCCTTCAGGTTAGACGATAGTTTCTTTTAATGTTTTTGGGGGGTGACAGCAGTGACAATCATATTCCTCTCTGTGTGTTCACAGTAGAAGTAAAAAGGATGGACGATAGTAATAAAAAGGCCAAGGTGGATGCAGAGCGAAACAAAGGAGGTGAATAGTAAGAAAAGAAGGTTGACTATCTTAAGAAGACGGCCAACGGGCCGCTAAGGAGTTCTGATCAGCTATAGAGAAGAAGAGGCTGACTAACTGATGAGAGGAGGCCAACTAGCTGATAGAAAGAGGTTGAGAGTGATAGAAAGGAGAGTAGGAATAGTAGAAGCTTTGGATTTGTTTTCTGCATCATGTATGGCCGACTGTGTAGGCCAATTGTATGGTTTGTAATTGCATGTTTTTTATAATAAAAGAATATCAAGTGAAGTCTATTTCTTAATATTATATCATCATTCTTCCTATCTTTTATTTGATGAGTTGGGACTGTGCAGAAGAATTAGAAACATCTTGTCATTTCTGCACATGGTTTTGTATATGATTTTTGTAAGTCAGGTTTTTTAATTGTGACTAGATAGGCGTCATTAAGAAAAGATTCAAAGCATTATGCATGTGTTATTGGAAGCCGTGTCATTGTACATGAGATCATCTGATCTTGTGCCATCATATATATATAGTTGAAGTTCTTAAACTAGGCTATACAAGGTTGCTAGGGATATCTTCAAACTACCCGAAGGCACATGAAATCTAAGTCCATGAATAGGAATCCATCCACGAGCATGTGTTCATGGACAAGTCCAATCCCACTTCACTTTGCCTCCTTACAAAAATGGGTTAGAAGGTTGAGCCAAACATAATGGTCCTCCTTTGAGGTATACCTTTTTCTTTCCCCCTTTTTATACCTGATGCAAGAGCATCCCTAGTTCAAGAGTAATCTTGCATCAACCAAAAACATTTGCATTTCAGTTTGTTTGCATTTCAGTTCTTTCATTTTCCAGTTCTGTTCCAAGCAGTTTAGTCAAAAGCAGTTTTAGCTTGTGGTCCAGTTTTGGCAATTCACATCTTGTGAATTTGGACTTAGCATCTACATTCATTTGTCTACATCATACATCATATCAAGAATTCAGAGCATTTGGATCAGTTACTGAAAAGATATCGCTATCAGAAGATCAACTATTTTCTCAGTGCAGAGCATTCTAGTAGTTCTTGATAATCAGCTGAAGGAGAAGACTTGCAGATCATTCCCTGACTTGCGAATCTCAATGACACATCATTCAATTTCCTATGGTTCATGGCCAACCTTCCCCAAGGGTCTGCATGTTGTTTCATTCATTTGAGGAAGTGTTCTATGCATTTGGGTCTGACCTATCTATGAATATGTTATAGCTCTTCATTGGAGTTTGTGACCTTCCTTAGCCGACGCAAAAGAATCTATTGGTCCAGAAATTATATATATTGATGTAATAGATCCTTAGAAAAGTAGTTATTCTCTTAGGAAAGATTTGATAGTTTAGATTTTTATGCGAAGGAGCTTCAAATATTTATCTTTCGCATGTATGTAGTCAAGCCTATGAGCCGAATTGTAAGCCCGCATGTTTCCAGTGGATCTCTATTTTGAATTCTATGATATACTAAAGGACTAAATCTGCATTTATTTTATATTCTTGTGTTGTTTCTATTGTGTTTACTCTTGCTGCATGGTCTAGATAGTTCATTCTATAAACCCTCCTACCATGACTGCACCAAGTAGTATCAAAGTGAAAGTTTCATTCTTTGGAGTGAATTGACGAAGGGGATTCTGTAAGATCTTGTAGTAAGAAGATTGCCAATCCGAGGTAGGTTACTTGTGCACAACCAATTGCCGATTGAGAGGCAGTTGTCACTTGTACCCTGATCGCCAAATTTGAGGCAGTTTGCACTTGATCCTAGGAAGATGTCATCGCGGAGAGTTCCTCCTATTGGTACAATGGCTAATAGAATGGATGAGATGATGGAATTGATGAGAATAATGCAAATTCATTTGGATGCTATTGAAGAAGATAGGCAAAGAGGATTGACACTGAGACCTAATGTTGAAAGTGATGATGAAGAAGAATTTCAATCTGTTGAACAAACTGGCGAAACCCTAGAAGGTAATGAAGAAGAAGAATCAGATCAGATAAAAATGTTATGATCTATTTCAAAGATTGGAAAGAGATCTAGAGTTGATGTGCCAAATTATACTGGTAATCTGAATCCTGAAGAATTGATTGACTGGATAAATGACATGGAAGAATACTTTGAATATGAGGAAATTAAAGATCCAAAGAAGGTGAAATTTGCAAAGACAAAGTTGAAAGGAAATGTTGCTATATGGTGGAAATAAGTTTAGTTGGAAAGAAATGTAAGAAGAAAAGAAAAGATTACAAAGTGGGACCGGATGGTGACAAAGTTGAAGAATCAGTTCATACCTGCTGACTATGAGTTGGAGTTGTTGAAAAGATTGCAAAACCTGAGGCAAAAGGAGAAATTTGTGAAGGAGTACACTGAAGAATTTCATTAGATGATCATAAGGACAAGACAAAGTGAATCAAGCAAGGAGAAAGTGGCAAGATACATCAATGGACTTAGATTGAACATTCAAGAAGAACTACATTTGGTAAGGATGACATCTTTGGAAGAAGCATATCAGTTTGCCCTGAAGGTGGAAGAGAAGCTAAATAAGAAGCATGATCTGAGACAGAGAGGCAGAGGAGATAAATTTCAGAGAGGTAGAGCATTTTCTAGATATGATCAACCATTTACATAGTAGAACAAGTTTGACAGCCCAATTAGGAAGGATGATAGAGATGACAATTCTTACCAGAGAGATGACAGAAATTTTTACCGGAGAGGAAACCCTAGTGCATATTGGAATGAAGGATACAGAAGAGAAGGAAGAGGCTTTGATAAGAGGACATTTAGAGGTACTTGTTTCAAGTGTGGAGGTGAAGTACATAGAGCATTTGAATGTAATCAGGGTAGTACAAGTAAGAAGAGAGAGAACAATGAAATAGTAGCCTATGTTGAAGAACCTATTGAATCACCTAATTCTATTGGTAAACCTGAGAAAGGAGAATCATTGGTGATAAGGAGAGCACTATTTCAAATAGAGACAAATAAGGAACCATCACAAAGGAAAAGCTTGTTCAGAACTAGATGTAAATCCGGAGGTAAGTGTTGTAAAGTTGTAATTGATAGTGGTAGTTCAGATAACCTAGTTTTAGAGGAGATGGTCACTAAGCTGAAGTTGGAAAGATTGAAACACCCTAAACCCTATCAGATAGCATGGATTCAGATGATCATAAGGTACTAGTGAGTGAACAATGTTTGGTGAAATTTCATATTAGATCTTATCATGATGAAGTCTTGTGTGATATTATACCTATGGATGTTTGCCATATCTTTTTGGGTAGACCTTGGCAATATGATAGAAAAGATATACATGATGGGAGAAAGAACACATATACTATAATAGAAAATGGGGAAAGAATTACTTTGATTCCTTTGGAAGATGATCCTAAAGATGTGGTATGTGGGAATGCCAGAATCTGTTTGGTAGATGGAAGGAAATTTTTGGATGGTTTGAAATAGGAAAGTATGTGTTATGCCTTGATTCCTAAAACACCTAAAGTAGTGAAGAAAGAAACTGAACCGGAGGAGATAAGAGAGTTGTTGACAGAGTATGAAGACATCATATCAAACAATGTACTTGATGGATTACCACCTATAAGGATTATCAGTCATCACATGGATCTTATACCTGGAGCAAGTTTGCCTAACAAAGTTGCACATAGAATGACATCGACAGAGAATGAAGAACTGAATAGACAGATACAAGAGTTCTTGAGAAAAGGTTTGATCAGAGAAAATTTGAGTCCTTGTATAGTACCTGTAGTGCTTGCACTAAAGAAGGATGGAGAATGGAGAATGTGTATTGACACTAGAGCAATAAACAAGATCACAGTTAAGTATAGGTTTCCTTTACCTAGGATGGATGATACTATGGATTGTTTGAGTGGAACAAAATATCACAAAGATAGACTTGAAGTGTGGATACCATTAGATCAGAAGCAGAGAAGGAGATGAATGGAAGACTAGTTTTAAGACAATGAAGGATTGTATGAGTGGTTAGTGATGCCTTTTGGATTGACAAATGCACCGAGTACTTTCATGAGATTGATGAATGAAGTTTTGAAGAAATTCTTGGGTAAGGTTGTGATTATGTACTTGGATGATATTTTGTTTTTCAGTAAGACAAAAGATGAACATGTGTGGCATATTAGACAAGTTTTCCAGAGGTTGAGAGAAGAGAAATTGTTGATCAACATCAAGAAGTGTAGTTTCATGAAAGAAGAGTTGGTATATTTGGGACTTGTGATTTCTGTGGAAGGATTGAAGATAGACCCTGAGAAAGTGAAAGCAATTATTGAATGGCCTACACCAAAGAGCATTGGAGAAGTTAGATCATTTCATGGATTGGCTAGTTTCTACCAGAAGTTCATCAAAAATTTTAGTTCATTTTGCAATCCTATGACAAAGACAATGAGAGGTGATATAAAAGATTTCAAGTGGACATTAGGGGCAGATAAAAGTTTTGAGTTGTTGAAGTAGAAAGTGACACAGCAACCTGTTTTGGCATTACCAAATTTCAATAAAGCCTTTCAAGTTGATTGTGATGCAAGTGGAAGTGCAATTGGAGCTATGTTAAGTCAAGAAGGTAGACTAGTAGCATATTTCAGTGAGAAGTTGAATGATACAAGAAGAAGATATTCAGTTTATGATCAAGAGTTCTATGCCATAATTCAAGCCTTGAAGAAGTGGAGACATTACTTGTTGCCTAAGGAGTTTGTGTTGTATACAGATCATCAAGCTTTGCAATATTTGAACAGACAAGGTAAGTTGAATCAAAGACATATGAGATAGGTAGAGTTCATGCAGAGTTATACTTTTGTGTTGCAGCATAGGAGTGGTAAATCAAACAAAGTTGTTGATGCATTGAGTAGGAGAAGAAACTTGTTGATAGAGATGAGAGTTGAAGTGTTGGGTTTTGATGAATTGAAGAATATGTATGAGGGAGACATTGATTTTGAAGAACCTTGGAAAGCATGTAAGGAACCTGTTGTGACAGATAGGAGTAAGTGGGTAGACTATTTCATTCAAGAAGATATGTTGTTCAAAGGAATTCAGTTGTGCATACCTAGAAGTTCAATGAAAGACAATTTGATCAAGGAGAAGCATAGTGGTGGATTTGAAGGACACTTTGGCATTGATAAGACAGTGGCTTTGGTAAGTGAAAATTACTTTTGGCCTTAGATACATAAGGATGTTAGGAGATTTGTGTAGAGTTGTAGAGTTTGTCAAGTTGCAAAAGGGAGTAGTCAGAACACTGGATTGTATAAACCTTTGGTAGTACCAGAGAGACCTTGGGAAGACATAAGCATGGATTTTATAATGGGATTACCTAAGACACAGAGAGGACATTATTCAATATTTGTAGTGGTTGACCTATTTACAAAGATGTCTCATTTCATACCTTGCAAGAAGACAATTGATGCATTGCATGTAGCTGACTTGTTTTTCCAAGAGATTGTGAGATTGCATGGATTACCTAAGAGTATAGTTTCAAACAAAGACACAAAATTTGTTGGATACTTTTGGAAGAAGATGAAGATAGATTTGAAGTTTAGTTCAACTTTTCATCCATAGACAGATGGACAGACAGAGGTGGTGAATAGGAGTTTTGGGGAACTTGTTGAGATGTCTGGTTGGAGAGAAGCCGGGAAATTGGGACTTGATTCTTCCACAAGCAAAGTTTGCATACAATAATTCAGTAAACAGGAGTACTGGAAGAACACCTTTTGAGATTGTGACCAAAGTAAATCCTAGAGTAACAGAACTATGAGATATCAGTGCGGAGGAAAAGAGAAGTGCAAAAGAAAAAGAATTTGCAGATCACATGAAGACAATGCATAATCAGGTGAAGAAACATTTGGAGGATGTGAATAGTAAGTACAAAGAGAAGGCTGATGAGAAGAGAAGACCTAAAGAATTTGAAGCTAGCGATGAAGTAATGGTATATTTGAGGAAAGAAAGATTTCTAGTTGGGATGTATAACAAGTTGAAGATGAAGAAGTTTGGAGCTTGTAAGATACTTAGGAAATTTGATTCAGGAAATGCATATGAAGTGGAATTACCGGAGACTTTGGGTATATCACCTATTTTCAACATTGTAGACCTTTATCAATATCATGAAGTAGATTTCAATGACAATATGGAAGAAGACTTGAAGAAGCAATTACCACAACAAGCACCGGAGCAGATAGAAGACATCTTGGACAGCAAAGTTTGACGTAGCACTAGAGGAAGACAATACAAAGAATATCTTGTGAAATGGAAAGGCAGACTAGAAGAAGATTCTTCATGGATTTCTCAGGCTGAGGTGGACCATATCGGTTCTCCCCTAGCCCCAACAAAGTGAGGGACTCACTTTTTCAATAACCCTGGATGTCTAATGCGGGAGCATCCCTGGTTCAAGACTAATCTTGCATCAACCAAAAACATTTGCATTTCAGTTCTTTCATTTTCTAGTTCAGTTCAAAGCAGTTCAGTCAGAAGCAGTTTCAGCTTGTGGTCTAGTTTTGGTAATTCACATCTTTCAGATCTAGACTTAGCATCTACATTCATTCATCTACATCATATCAACAATTTAGAGCATTTGGATTAGTTACTAGAAAGATATTGCTATCAGAAGATCAATTGTTTTCTCAGTGCAGAGCATTCCAGTAATTCCTGATAATCAGCTGAAGGAGAAGGCTTATGGATCATTCCCTGACTTGCAGATCTCAATGACACATCACTCAATGTCCTATGGTTCATGGCCAACCTTCTCCAAGGGTCCGCATGTTGTTTCATTCATTTAAGTGTTCTATGCATTTAGGTCCGACCTATCTGTGAACACGTTACAGCTCTTCATTGGAGTTTGTGACCTTCCTTAGCTGACACGGAGGAATCTATTGGTCTGGAAATGATATATATTGATGTAATAGATCCTTAGGAAAGTATCTATTCTCTTAGGAAAGATCTGATAGTTTAGATTTTGATGCGAAGGAGCTTCAAAGCTTTATCTTGCACATGTATGTAGTCAGGCCTGTGAGCTGAATTGTAAGCCTGCATGTTGTTGGCGGATCTCTATTTTGAATTCTATGATATACTGAAGGACTGAATCTACATTTGTTCTATATTATTGTGTTGTTTCTATTGTGTTTACTCTTGTTGCACAGTCTGGACAGTTTATTCTGTGAACCCTCATACCGTGACTGCACCAATACCCCACCAGAACATGTAGTTCAGGTCATCCCCTAAGGTGATGAAATCCTTAGGCAAGCCCACTATAGGGAAAGGAACTTAAGTTTTTTTTATTCCCAAGGTTGTCTTGTAGCATGAAGGAAGAGCATATGCATGTTAAGCCCTTGGGTTTGAAAGAAATAAAAAAGAGATCAAACTTGTTTTGTTGAACTCCAAGACCACCCAAGGGTACAAGAAGAGATCATATACACAAGTTTGAATTCACAAACACAGCATACAAATATTTATCACCCTTAAATATGTAAAGTGTGCAACTAGATTAGTGGAAAAACAATTCTTTAGCAAGCGTGTTGAACCCACAAAAAGTTAGTAGTTTGAGAAAAATGTCTTCGACATATGAAAATGCTACAAGTTAGTGGTATAAATAATAAGAAAAATCTACAAAATCATGATGCAAATGGATATTGTGTACAAGAAAATGCAAACATGTAGGAACAAGCTAAACCAATTTAACCTATTAGTTTACATCTACTTGCAACCTCATGATTGAGCTAAGGACTAGTAAAGCTAATGAAAATACCAAAGGTTCTCACCAACACCAATCCTTGTTTCACCAAGCTATGGTGGATGTGTTCAAGGATTGTTGATGAGGAATGTGAGTGCTCCTACCAACAACATGAGTGTATTCCAAGGAGACTTTATAATGACTTGGGTTGAATCCAATTTATAGATTTTTGGGTGAGTGGATGGAGGACTATAATTAATTTAAAGAATCAAGGGTTGCGATTGGTTGAGAGGATTGGATTGTGACAATCCTCCAAGTGGCATTATGTGGTTGGTGCGCATGGAGGGGTCCAAGATTCAAGGGAAATCAGTGATTGAGGATTACCTTGCAGAAAGTGGATGGAGAGGATTGAAAGGGTACCTTAGGGGTACTTTAGAGGTATGGGAAAATGTTTGACCTATGCCTATGTAGAAATCAAAGGACCCATGTACAAGATTGGACCTTTAAAAGGACTGAAAGGATTGATCATGTTTAGGATTGTGCAAGTGGATCATTAGTTGACTTATTGATTTTATCCAAATTAATGAAAAGTGGAAAAAATATGGAATTAAATAAATATTTGAATTTATTTAATCTTTGGGATGGGAATAGGGACTTGGATAAATAAATATTTGGATTTGTCTATCTAAGGTTGGACTATAGATGAAGAATAATAAATTATTGATTAATTAAATAAATGAGTGAATTTATTTAATTAATGCTAGGAAGATGGTCGAATGAATAGTGATGAATAGTGGATGGATAGTGATTTTATCAAAACATTAAGAAAATATTATTTAATTAATGTTGGAAGGAAAATTGGAGTAATTAATCAAATAAATGGGATTTATTCAATTGATTATAGACGAGTGATCGAGCTATAGTGATGAGACGATTTTAGGTGGACCTACATTTTGCCCCTCCTTAAGATGGTGTTACAACAGTAGCATTATTTCAAAGAAAGATAAAACATAGCACTTGGTTGGATGACAAGATTTTGATTTGGGAAGAAAATGATTGGATTTAGGGATGATGCCCAAGCCACTCAAAGGGGGAGTGATGAGGATAAATGATGATAGGGATGATGATGCCCCCTTAAGAGGACATGCAAGTTTGAAGAAGGGTAAGTGCATGGAAATGGGGGACCAAAAGGGGGTCAAAAGTGGCCACTTTTTTTCTAAAATCAGTAAAAACTAATCTTGGATGAGAAATTGAAGATAGCCACACTCAAAATTATAAGATGTGATAAGAACAAGTTTTGTAGTTCTCAGAATCTAGTTTCTAAACTACTAATTTTTTTCTAAAAATGGTGGAGATTAAGAGGTTCAAATAGGGGGAGCACAAAAAGTGCTCCTTTTTTGTCAAACAAATAACATAGTATCTGGTGTGCTCCCCCTAAAATGTCAAAAAAAATTTAAGTATTTGAGAAATCTCTTTAGTGGAAAATTAGATAACACCATGTACTTTATCCCTGATTTTTCTGTTAATTTTTTAATGAATATATGATTTTTTTATGAATTTTCAAAGTGAACGCATCTTAAAAAATGAAAATTTGAGTGTTCTCCCCCCTAATTTTTTTGAAAATTAATCAAAACAAAAAATAAAAAATTTCAATGTGTATAGAATTGAGTCTAGAATCTAAAATTGTAATTTGTTTCAAATTTTGATAAAAGTGTAAAAAATGACACCATAAATACTAGACATAGGTTTTCTTAAAAAAAACACATTAACAAAAGAAATTGAAGATGGAAACCTTAATGTTATCATATTTTTGAAAAAATACATGGTTAGAAATCTAATAAAAAACTTGAAGTCGTCATGGCATTTTTCATATTGACATTGAAAAATTGTTGGAAACTTGCTAGTGTTGTCATTGATGTCAACCTCTAGCAGGTAGCTCACTTGGTTTCCAAGTGCTTTTGAGAAAATTTGAATAAGAAGGTGTGTAGTGTGGTAGATTTGTGCTCAGTATTGTGCTCCACATTTCTTCCAAGTTTGTTTGGAAATGTTGATCAAAGGTGTTAAGAGGTGTTACATCCATAATTGGAGGTTTTTGATCGTGTGGCAGTAGAAGATGTGTCTAACAAAGTGTTTGCCTATGTAGAAGACTGTCTAGGAGAAATGAGATTGCTCTGCATTCTCTGCATTGAGGTTTCTTGTCTAGTGGATCTGGGAATGTGCTTCTATAGTCTATATCTACCTTTCCTTGAATTTTTCAATGTTGGGTTGCTCTGCAAGATTAGTTCTTGTGTTGGTGTTCATTGGTAGTGGATCTTGATATGCATAATGAAGATATTCTTTGTGTCATATGGTTGCGATAGTGTTGCAGAGCTTTTTGATGATGTTGAATGTTGTGGAAAGGTGTGTGGATGTTGTGGAGTATCTCTCTATGGTTTGCATGATGTGTTTGGACATGGAGAAGTGTGGATGTGGTTGTTAGCTCAAGTTTGGCTGACCTGGCTTATTGGAGCCATTTGCGGAGGTGCCTCGTGGATTGTAGATGTGATGAGCAGCTTGGTGATATAGATTTGAGTCCTAGTTAACCCTTGGCATGGTCCACTTTCACTTCTTTCCACCGTGGAAGTGTTTAGTGCGAACCTAATTGGTGTTGCACATTTGAGGTGTACACGCTTCATTAAGACTAGCCTAATTGAGATAGGTCTTGGTTGTGAATGGTATAAATGCAAGATAAAGTTGTGTGGAGAAAGGCAGAGAAGATGTTGTGAATGTGAATCAAGGGTAGTGAGTTGTGTGTGATCTTAAATGCTTATGACTCTAAAATGCAGTGAGCATAAGGTGTCTACATTTCAGTGTGCTTGAAGTTGCTGGAGGCAGTGAGCCAAAGGTTACGGATAGCAAGAAGTTGCAGTGGTGGATCTCTCCTGTTGCTCTGAGATAGTGAATCTCTCTATAACAATTTTCATCTATTCTTCTCTCTTCTAGACAGTCAGTCCTTCTGGGTAGTGAGCACTTAGCAGTGAGTCTTTCTTTTGGGTAATGAGCCTATTTGATTTCAATGTTGTTATTCATATATATGTGAGTTAATCCTCACCATGGTTTTTCCCTTCTTGGGTTTTCCATGTAAATTTGGTTTTCTTATGTCTCTAGATGTGTTTGCATTGATGCTTCATATGTTTACATTATGTTAATGCATAATAAGAGGTTGATGTTTGGAATTACTTTGAGGGTTTAATGTTTTAATAGACAACTGATTCATCCACCCTCTTAGTTGCCCTGTGCTTTCTAATAATCGGTATCAGAGCAAAGTTCCCTTGAATAATCTTAACCACTTGGGGTAGATCCAAATAGCGCATAGGAAAGGTATTGAGGTTCCAATGTTTGATGGAACAAATTATGCTTTTTGGAAGACTGGGATGGAAAGCTTTCTTATCTCATTAGGATATGGCGTATGGAAGTTAGTTGAGAAAGAATATACTATACCTACAAATGGTCCAAAAGATAAAGATGAGATTAAATATTATGAGAACAATGGCAAAGCAAGGAGTGCTCTTCTGAACAACTTTTCTGATTCAGAACTGGTGAAGGTAATGGACTGCAAAACTACTCATGAGGTCTGGAAGAAGCTGGTAAGTACCTATGAAGGAGATGAAAAGGTCAAGCAAGCAAAGATACAAATGTTGAAGGCCATATTTGAAACCCTAAGGATGTCAGAGGGTGAAAATATTGTAGGCTACATGCAGAGAGTGGATGAAGTTGTCAATTCCATCAATGGTCTTGGTTGGAATCTAGAGGAAAGTGAAGTGGTAAAGAAGATACTAAGAACTCTTCCAAAAAATTATAGTGTTAAAGTTTCTTCTATTGAAGAAACACAAAATTTGGACAAGTATTCTAGGGAACAAATGTTTGGTACTCTAACTACTTTTGAGATAAGAGAATTTGGTCAAGATGAGTCAAGAAAAGAAACTGCTTTTAAGGCTATCAAGAGAGAAAAAATAGTTGAATCAGATCCTGATGACTTTGATGAAGTGGAAGCAAATTTTGTGAGAAGATTGAAAAAGAGCTCTAGAAAATATAGAGGTAAGTTACCCTTCAAATGTTTCAGTTGTGGAAAGATAGGTCATTATGCTTCAAAATGTCCAATCAAAATTTCAAATGACAAACACAAGAAAAACAAAGGTAAATCATTCAAGAGGAGTTATTATGTTAAAGAAAATGACAATATATATGATGATGAGTCTGACTATTTGGATGATGAAAGTGATGAATTCTTGTTCATGGCATTGAATGTTGGAACTAACTCTACTAACTCTAAAAAATGCATTAAGGAAATTGCTCTAAAAACAAGGCACAATATCAAAGGAGCTTTGGTAACTACTTTCATGCAAGAAAAGACGAGAACAACCGGTTAATTGATAGTGGGTATTCAAATCATATGATAGGTGATAAGAATAAGTTTATTAAGCTTGAGAAGTTTGATGGAGGATATGTTAAGTTTGGAGATGATGCATCTGCTAAAATTTGTGGAAGAGGTTCAATTAATTTTGATGGCAAAAATAATACATATGATGTTCTTTATGTCAAGGGTCTTTGACATAATCTACTAACTATAGGACAAATGTGTAGAAAAGGATATAACCTTGTGTTTCAAGATGGTGATTGTGAAATCAGAAAAGAAAGCTCTAGAACTCTTATTGCTATAGGAACAAGGACAAAAGGGAATATATATTAACTCAAAGGTGCTAATGGTATGAGTTTCATGACTCAAGTTAATGAAAGTTGACTATGGCATAGAAGAATGTGTCACATCAATTTTGATAGCCTAGTAAGGATCATCTCTACTCAAGTTGTGAGGGATCTGCTAAGAATTAAAAATCCTATCAATGCAACCTACAAGGAATGTCAAATTGGGAAGCAAACAAGGAAGAATTTCAAGACCAAGGAGTATTCTACCACCAGACCTCTAGATTTGGTGCATATAGATCGATTTGGACCTACAAGAGTAGGAAGCTTTCAAGGTGACAAGTATTTTATGTTGTTGATTGATGATTACTCTAGAATGACTTGGGTAACTTTTCTCAAAGAAAAATTAGAAGCTCTAGATAAGTTTAAAGCATACAAGATTATGGTTGAAAATGAAAGTGATTTTAAAATCAAGTGCTTGAGGTCTGACAGAGGTGGTGAGTTCACCTCCAATGAGTTTAACTACTTTTGTGAAGATCATGGAATAAAGAGGCATTTGTTAGCCCCTAGGACTCCTCAGCAGAATGGAGTAGAAAGAACATGACAGTTCAAGAAGTAGCAAGGAGAATGTTGAAAGAAGCAAATTACCAGATATCTATTGGAGAGAAGCTACTCACACTGCAGTCTACATACAAAATAGAGTGCAAGCAAGGGTCAACAATTCAAAGACTCCATATGAACTATGGTATGGAAGAACTCCTACTGTCAAATCCTTTAGAGTATATGGAAGAAATTGCTACATTAGGAGAGATGAAGAAAACTTGGGAAATTTTGATACAAGATCAAATGAAGGAATCTTCCTTGGATATTCCACAAAGAGAAAGGCTTACAAGTGTTACAAATAGAGGCTAAAGAAGCTAGTTGAAAATGCAAATGTCAAAGTGGATGATGATCCACATAAAAGCTTAGTACTGATAGAAGAATATGAATCTGATGATCCCCCTTGAAAAAAATAAGAAAGTGAAGAAGAAAAGGAAAAGGAGATGCAAATTGGTGAAGAAGATGCTCCAGAAAGGGTTCTTAAGACTCCCAAGTATGTGGAGAAAAATCATTTTGAAGATCAGATCATTGGAAATAAGAACAAAGGTGTGTTAATAAGGAAAATTGCTATGGTAGATGAACAGGTAAATTTGTGTTTGTTGTCTACAATAGAACCCAAAATAGTGACTAAAGCATGCAAAGATGAGCATTGGATCAAGGTTATGGAAGAAGAACTGATGTAGATTGAGAAGAATCAGACTTGGGAAGTTGTCCCAAGACCAGTAGACAAAAATGTGATAGGAACTAAATGGGTCTTCCGGAACAAATTGAATGAGAATGGAGAAGTAGTCATAAATAAGGCTAGACTTGTGTGTAAAGGCTACTCACAAGTGGAAGAAATAGATTATGAGGAAACATTTGCTCCAGTGGCAAGATTAGAGGCCATTAGAATGTGAAATCTACATTCTTGAATGGAGAGTTGGAAGCGGAAGTATACATTGAGCATCTAGAAGGGTTTCAGTTATCAAAAGATCCAAATATGGTCTGCAGATTGAAGAAGGCTCTGTATGGACTCAAACAGGCTCCTAGAGCTTAGTATGCAAGGTTGGATAGGTACCTACTGCAACAAGGTTTCAAAGAGGGCATTGCAGATAGCAATATGTATTTCAAAGTTGAATAAAATCAAATCTTGATTGTAGAAGTGTATGTTGATGATATAATCCTTGGATGTAATGAAGGTATGTGCAATAGATTTGCAGAAGAGATACAGAAAGAATTTGAAATGTCAATGTGTGGGGAAATGAATTTCTTCCTTGGATTACAAATTGGTCAATCAGAAAAAGGTATTTTCATTTCATAGTCAAAGTATGCTAAGGAAATGTTGAAGAAGTTTGAATGGAAGACTCCAAACCAGTGTGTACTCTGTCCATGACTACTGGTTGTAAGTTAAGCAAAGATGATGAATCTCCTAAGACTGATCAGAGAAAGTACAGATCAATGATTGGTGGACTATTATACCTAACTTCTACTAGACCAGATATCATGCATGCAATTTTCCTTGTGGCTAGATTTCAAGTTGATTGCAGAGAGTCACATGTTTTAGCAGTAAAGAGGATATTCAAATACTTAAAAGGCACTCCAAAGTTTGGCCTATGGTATCCTAAGGATATTAATTTCTCCCAGAGTGCATATACAGATGTAGATTGGGCAAGATGTACATATGAAAGAAGTACAATTAGTGGTGCTTTCTTTTTGTGAAGTAGACTTGTCTCATGGTTAAGTAAGAAACAAGATTCAGCGTCATTATCTACTATAGAGGTAGAGTACATTGCAGCAGCATCTTGCTGCACACAGGTGTTGTGGATGAAGCAAACATTAAAGGATATCAAAATGTCATATGATGAAGCTATTACTATATTATGTGATAATACAAGTGCTATCAACATTTCAAAGAATCTGGTAATGCATTCAAGGACAAAGCATATTTCAATCTGGTATCACTTCCTAAGAGAGAAGGTTGCAGAGAATGAGGTGAAACTGGAGTATGTTCTTACTAAGGACCAAATTGTAGATATCTTTACAAACTCTCTTCCTAAAGATACTTTTGAGTATCTCCAGCCAAAGTTAGGGGTTATTGCCCCTCCTTTTAATTAAATGCATAAGTGTGTGCATCTATCCAGGAAGCATTTCAAGATACATTCTTAGTCCTGGACTGATGTTGGAGGCTACCTCTTAAGGGTAGTAGGTAGTGATTGGTGCAGTTAGATAGAGCATATCTTATGACCCTAAGGGGAAGAGTGCAGAAAAGTAAAAGTAGTGGAGAGAAAGAGTAAGTGCTTGATGGTGTGGCAAGTATGGCCCTTTTCCATTGATGTCAAAGGGGGAAAGAATGAAGGTGCTTGAATCACCATTGTGCAGTAAAGTATGTGAAGAGTAAGAGTTGTTCTAGTTATGGGGAGTAAAGTGTATGAGTTGTTCCAGTCAAGGAGAATACTAATGAGCTGCTAATTGATTGCTTTTGGTCTTGATGGTTTTTCAGAAAGTTGATGTTGCCATCAATGACAAAGGGGGAGATTGTTGTAAACTTGTTGGTGTTGTCATTGATGTCAACCTCTAGCAATTAGTTCACTTGGTTTCCAAGTGCTTTTGAAAATATTTGAATAAGGTGTGCAGTGTGACAGAGGTGTGCCAGTGTTGTGCTCTACATCTCCTCCTAGTTGAAGATATGCTTGTGTAGTTTGGAAATATTGATCAAAGGTGTTAAAAGGTGCTACATACATAATTTGAGGTTCTAGATCGTGTGGTAGTAGAAGATGTGTTTCACAGAGTGTTTTCCTATGCAAAAGACTATCTGGAAGAAATGAGATTGCTCCACATTATTTGCATTGAGGTTTCTTGTCCTGTTGATCTGGGGATGTGCTTCTACAATCTATATCTACCTTTCCTTGAAGTTTCCAATGTTGGGTTTCTCTGTAAGATTAGTTCTTGTGTTGGTGTTCAGTGGTAGTGGATCTTGATGTGCATAATGAAGATATTCTTTGTGTCAGATGGTTGTGGTAGTGTTGCAAAGGTTTTTGATGATGTTGAATGTTGTGGAAAGGTGTGTGGATGTTGTGGGGTGTCTCTCTATGGTCAGCATGATGTGTTTGGACTTGGAGAAGCATGGATGTGGTTGTTAGCTCAGTTTTGGTTGACCAAGCTTGTTGGCACCATTTGCAGAGGTGCCTCATGGATTGTAGATGTGACGAGAAGCTTGGTGATACATATTTGAGTCCTAGTTAACCATTGGCATGGTCCACTTTCACTTCTTTCCACCGCGGAAGTGTTTAGTGCTGACCTAATTGGTGTTTCATGTTTGAGGTGTACACTCTTCATTAGGACTGGCCTAATTGAGATAGGTCTTGGTTGTGAATGTTATAAATGCAAGATAAAGTTGTGTGGAGCAAGGCAGAGAAGATGTTGTAAATGTGAATAAATGGTGGTGAGTTGTGTGTGAGATTAAATGCTTATGACTTTAAAATGCAGTGAGTAGAAGGTGTCTAATTGAGCCAAAGGTTGCGGATAGCAAGAAGTTATAGTGGTGGATCTCTCATGTTGATCTGAGATGGTGAATCTCTTTGTAACAGTTTTCTTCTATTCTTCTCTCTTCTAGACAGTGAGTCCTACTAGGCAGTGAGCCTTTCTTTTGGGCAATGAGCCTATTTGATTTTAGTGTTGTTATTCATATATATGTGATTTAATCCTCACCACAATTTTTCCTTTCTTGGGTTTTCCATGTAAATCTAGTGTTCTTCTGTGTTTGGATGTGTTTGCATTGATGCTTCATATGTTTACATTATGTTAATGCATAATAAGAGGTTGATGTTTGGAATTACTTTGAGGGTTTAATGTTTTAATAGACAACTGATTCACCCCCCCTCTTAGTTGCACTGTGCTTTCTAACAAAAACTTGTAAACTTGATGGAGAGCACACACACTATTTGGTTGAATTTTCTAACTTTTGTTGAAAACACATCTTTGGTATCCAAAAGGTACCTCAAACCCTTTGGGTTGGATGCCCAAGGAAAATCCAAACCTTAGGGTTAGAATTTCCCAAAGCAGTCAAAACATGCTCGTGTTATAATGCGAGCGCATTTTGAAGCAATTAAAATTATTTCTAGGTCTCTCTCTCTCTCTCTCTCTCTCTCTCTCTCTCTCTCTCTCTCTCTCTCTCTCTCTCTCTCTCTCTCTCTCTCTCTCTAGGCATCTCTTCATCTTTTTACCTATCTCTATCTCTCCCCATATCCCTATCTCTTAATCTATTCTTCTCTACCTCTCTCTCTATATATATTTCCCTCACTCTCTATCTCTCTCTTTATCTATCTTTCTCTCTCTATAGATCCCTCTATCTATCTCAACCCCCCCTCTCTCCCTTTATCTCTTTGTTTCTCTATCCTTCCTCTCTCTAACTCTATCAACCTCTCTATCTCTATATCTCTCGAGCTATCGACCTCTTGGCATGTGAGGGAGAGAGATATAGAGATAGAGGCAGATAGAGTTAGAGAGAGGGAGGATAAATAAATAGAGAGAGAGAGAGAGATAGAGGATAGGTAGAAAGAGATTCTCCCATGTAGATACAAGGTTGCATTTGTCCCTCCTAGTACAGACAAGTTCTATTCACAAACCATGTGGAGATTTGAGTCTAGGGATTCTCTTGGACCATCACTTGATTACCTATTTGATGCACTACATGCATAGATACAATAGATGTTATGTGATAGAATGAAATCCTAGACCATGAGTTTGGCACCAGCAATAAGAAGGTTATGATTAATAGGAGTCTAATATCAATTACCTTCTTTCACTTGTGTTGAAATGTAATTATATAGTTATTTATTCTAGTAAATGCTCTCCAATTTCTCCTCAAAATTGAATGGTGATTTGCAGAGAAATGATTCATAGGACAATTCCAATATAAAGGTGTGAAATAGTTTTCCTTGAACTAAATCCAACTAGAAATCAAAGCTCTCCACAACCTTATGTAAGATGCTCCAATTTCCAAGACTAGCCTTAGCAACTAACACTAGATGTGAAAACAAGATAGCAGTCATTCTTCTAACCCAATCAATAAAAGAGAATCCTCTTTTAGAGGATTACCACTTCCACTTCTACAAGAAGAAATAAGACTACAACTTGGGCCATAAATTTAATCATAAGCTTCACACCAAGAAGATTGAGCTAAGGAAACGGTGACATGGTCTAATACAAATATTCAAGCATGGTGGTAATGACTCTTATCTATGAACATGTGATGTATGAAGAGATAAATCACCTCTTTGGTTAGTAGGCCAAATAAAAAGAAGCATAATGGATCTCAACTCTACACATCAATGCAATAGAGACACCTACAAGATCTGGGCATGTGACATCACGCTTACTAACTATTCATATGGAACAATCAAGGTAGGGGCATAAACATAAACCAAAAGTAGTTGATGAAGAATTCTCTAAGGAAATTCAAGAAGAATATGCCTCTAATGCACACATCATGGTGTAGGCTTCACACCAAGTTCTAATCTTGGAAAGCATAAATAGGTATAGTAGAACCAGTTCACCTAAGAGTTTCCTATGACCTAGTTCATTTTGAAGGGATGTCTCATCCCTTATATTATGCAACCAATAATTGAATCCATACCCCTTTGGTCACATCTTCTATTCTATTTAGAAAAATTGGATCCATACCCCGATGATCACTGTGTGGAATCACCATCCTGATAGCTCTCCAACACTCGAAGTACCAAAAACTCTAGGGAGCTCTAGATCTGTATACCTACTGCACACAAATGAGCCTATTTTCCCTTAAGGAACCTACTTATAGCCCCTTTCCATACCCTAATTATTCTATTCCATAGCCTATTTTCTTCTGAACCATCCCAGTTCACCCTACCCAACCCCCATTTTCTTCGTGTCAACCTTGTTTCTAGCCTTCCATCTTATCGCAAGCCAACCCAGCCCTTCCTAGTTAGCCCGATTTACCTCTCGAGGGGGCATCATCTTCCAGTTACACTGGGGCATAACCTTGTTTATCAAGCAAATATCCTATCTTCTTTGACACAACGCTCTAACAAACATTGTATTAAAGAGGGGCAAAATGTAGACACCCAAAATTGACCTAATTATCATTAGTACCAAATATTGCATTAGCTATCATCTACATTTGTCTAACACATTTGAGCAATTACCCTATCCCTTATTTCTTCTATTAATTAAATAAATTTATATTTATTTAATTAATTCATTATCTATTTCTTCTATTTCTTCTAATTTATAATTAAATAATCTTTAATTATTTAATTATCTATTTCTATCTATTTTAATTAAATAAATATTATTTAATTAATTAAAATTCCCTTCATAAGGCCACTTTCTAATTAATTAAATAAATTTCTCTTATCATTTATCTTCATGAGCCGACATGTGTGCCTCTTTTATTTAAAAACATGTGTGGTACTACATCTTTCATTTAATATCTTTCACATGTAGTACTTTTTATGTACATGGTCACACATAAGCCTTATCTTCCCTCCACTTGTCATCTACACATTCACCTATGACTATCATTTAATCTTAGCCATTCACATAGCCACCAAATCTCCACCGTTGATTGATTTTGGTTGAAGTCTATATAAACACAGTCTCATTCCATACTACATCTATCCATCATTTTCATATAGCGTCAACATTATCATCTTGAGCATATTGAGCGCTTTAGCATCCATCTAGCATATTAGCATTATCATCCATCCATCATGGAAGTTTTTATCTTCATAATTGTTCATTGTTGAGAAGCAATCCACATTATAAACAAGGAATCATACAATCTAGGTGATATTGTTCTTGAATTGCATGCTTTTTTATTTCAGTTGGATTTGATTCTTTGATGGTGGTAGGATTAGGTTTTCAATTATATGTTTGATCTTATTAACCTAATTTTTACCTATCACATTTTGGCATGCCCAATGGGACTCACATCCTTGATTAACTTTGTTGTTTGAAGTTGTTTTTTTGGGAAGATCAGATTTTTCAAGCACTTACGGCAAGTTTCAGTCACTTCTAAGTGAAAACCAGTCACTCTCAAAACATCTGCATCACTTTTAAGCCAAAATCTACCACTTTCAACACTTTCAGGATCACTTGCAAGTCAACAGTGGTCGCTTCCAGTCTTGTTCATGTCACTTCTGAGAAAATAGTGGTCGCGTTTGTCATAATTTCGTCGCTTTTAAGCCAAAACCAATCACTTCTGGTTGCCTAGATCACTTTCTACAAATTAGGGTTTTCTGTTTACATCTAACTTTTTGTAGGGATTTCTAGGCATTTAGCATATTTGGGTCGCTTACAAGCCTTAATAATTCGTACTTTGATTTTTTGCATCACTTTTGAGTCTCAGTTACTCGCATTTGTGTTTGTCTGTGTCGCTTCTGATCAGTAACATTTCACCTTCAGCCAAATACAGATCACTTTTGATCAATAGTTGATCACCTCGGGTAATTGTGTTGCTTTTAGTTTTATCATTTACAGTTTAGTTTTCTTGGCTATTAATTGGTTATTTGTGTAGCATCTTATTGATTGTCCAAGAAAAGAAGGTTGTGAAACTACTAACATATCTGTTGCAACTTCAATCAGTCTAAGACATTATATTTTATCACTAATTTAGGAACACTTGGGCTTGGTGCTTAAAAAGAATCATTGTTTTCTCCATGCTTGATTTATCTTTTTTGGATTGCTTGTTGTGCATGTTTGTAACCCAAATTTAACAGCAAAAGTATCCTCTCCCCTTACCTATCAAATGGATCTTGGGTGTATGAGAACTTGTTATTATCTTTAGAGGGCCTACCTTCTTGGTGTGAGAAGGGGTATAACCCAAGCAGTAACAGGCTAAAGCCAAGTCCTTCTGAACCGCTATATAAGAAAAAAATTTGTGTCAAAAGCCACAAACAACGGGTGTTGTTGTGTTATACCGATAGCCAACCTCCCCCAAAACCCTCCAAGGCATAACCTTGAAGGCTGGAAGACTCCATAACGGAGAGTAGTGCTACCACATGTATAGCCACCCGAACGGATGCCCTTGCTAGCAACCTTGTGTAGTAGCTAAAAACCTTCTATTTGTTGATGCAAAAGGTGGGACCTTTGAAGCCACCCTGATTCTCATGGTTCTTAGTAGAGATAGTAGGGAAAATCCTAAGGTTTGGTGGGGAGACAAGCCTTGGGAAACTTGGATCTTAGTATGCATGAGAAGTGAGTGCCGCGGAGAGGAGCCGATGCTACCAAGATCCTGAAGCTATCTTCTTTGAATAGACATGGCAAGGGGACTCAACAAATACAATCCTTTCCTAGCCTAGCTTGTAGAAGCTTGTGTATGTTGTGAGTGTGAGTGACTATAATCACTCTTTTCCTATCAAAAACATCATTCAAAAATATTCCCTGTTAGACACAGATTGCCTTTGAACCTTAATTGCTCGCCTTCAGACATCCAGATCACTTTTAAATATTAGTTGTTCACCTTTTGCAAAAACTAGATTACTTTTAATCAACAGCTGCTCGCTTCTGGCAAAACTGCATCAGTTTCAAATAGTAGTAAATCACTTTTAGCCTGAAACTGATCATCTGCGGTAAAACTAGTCACCTCTAGTCAAAACTATAGTCTATCATTTGAAACAAAATCTGAGTCACTTTTGAGCTATTATTCATCTCTTTTAGCCTCATCTGAGTCACTTTTGAGCTATTACCAATCGCTTTTGGTCAAATATCAGCAATCAGTAGCCATACATCCCAATCAGTAGCACTTTCAGACATTCTTAGCTCTGTAATCAGCTTTTAGACAGTCTTCTGAGCATCCACAGTCACCTGAGCATTGTCTCCTATCTTGAGAATATCAATCCATTAGACTTTTTTGAGCTTCCATCCTTTTAAGACCCCAAAACAGCAACCAACCAACAAAACTAGCAACCAAACATTGTCCTTTTGGCTTTACTTAGCCTTAGCAAAACCAGCAAACAACATTAGCAACCAGCTTTTCCCTTGAGTGTGTGAGCTATCCTCTAGGGAAGTTTATCAACCAACAACAAACAAACAACCAAGCAACCAGCAAACTAGAAAAACAAACCAACACCAAACAATCAGCAAACCATCACCTTTTGGGTCTCAATCTTGACAAGCCAAGTCCAATTTTTAACATCAATCATCATGCCTGAAACTAGCAGCCAATATAGAGTTGAAATGGAAGCAAACTTGTGAGCTAAGATGGAAGCCAAGATGCAACAATCCTGATCAACGCCCCTTAGAGATGCAACTCAATTTACAACTGGTATGCCTTCTCACATGTTTGTGCCCGAAGGATACATTGTTGGACCGTCATCTTCACAACAAGTGCAACCTCAAACATTTTCAGAGACTTATGAAGAGCAATCCCAAGAGGACTTATCAGAATTTAGAGACACACATGTATGGGATCAAGTTGAGAATCTTGTTTTATCTGATCCTAATTGCTACTTCCTGCAATTAGCACGTATGGGAGCCAAATTACCAAGTGACTTTGACATATTCGCTATTCAAGAACATGATCTAAAGACTCCCGCTGTTGTTGCAAAGGGACCATCCACTATAGCCACACCATCTCATACCATGTCCATGCTACAAAATCCACCTTCCAACCCATCTCTTTCATTGCCTATTGGTACTCCATCCAACGCACCATGCTTGGAGTATACTCTAAAACCTTTGATAACTCCAATGAATGTACTTCCTTTTCTTTCGCAAAATTTGAGCATTCCACCTTTCCATGTTCCACAACATACGCTTCTCCTACCATGAATCTATCTCGATCTCAAGTAAAACAAGTTGTCCATGTTGCACAAGTGCAAATTCCTCAAACATCATCATCCCAATATCACAAACTCCACAAGTTTTGCAAGCCATCCAGACACCACAAACTGTACAAGTTTTGGAAGCTATCCAAACACCACAAACCGTACAAGTTTCGCAGCCATTGCAATCCTTTACTCCTATTGCATCACATGTGGAAACCACATCCCACATTCATATTCCTATCACTGCTAATATGGTATCCACAATTTCCACGAATCCATCCAGCACACCATATAACCCTAATGTTAGTCTCATTGACATGAGTGACCCACCTATTGTATCACAAGCTAATCCTAGTGCTGTTGTCTCTTATGTTGATCAACTTACATCACTTTTGCCACCCTCATACAATACTTCACAAACCATCAATCCATCTTATGCAACCCAAGGATTACCCATCGTCACCCAACACATGACATATACCAATCCTCATGTTGTCCAAAACACAAACCCAAATGTCCATCCTTCCTCTGCATCCACCAATCCTTCCATCACTTACCATATTACAAACCCAACTCTAAATTCACAACTAATGACCAACGTCAATCCATCTTCTACTTCCCATGTGATGCAAACCCTTGGTGCTAATTCATCGCAATAGACCCAACCACCACTTGTGTCTCAAGGACAGCAATCCTCAAACACATATGTGTCACATACTAATCCTTTGACATATACTGTGAACACGCAACCTCAACAAACTTTCATGTCCTCATACATCCCACAATAGCAACCACAATATACACCATATTACACTTCACCTCCAAACCATCAACCTCCTTTGCAACAACATCACCTTTCTCAAGTAGATGTTGAATAAATGATTAACAAGGCGGTAGGACAAAGCAAGAAGACATATTCCTTAGGAGACATATGCGCTTATCCATTTGACAAGTCACTTCATATGACGTCTTTTCCACCACACTTTGAAATTCCACAATTTGACAAATACAAAGGAAAAGGAAATCCGAAAGACCGTCTTAGAGCATTTTTTGTTGCATGTCTTGATGTTGCTCAAGATGATACATATCTTTTGAGACTATTTCCCCAAAGCTTAGTGGGACAAGCCCTTGAATGGTTCTCTCATTTACCTGTGGGAATTAAGTCTTTTACGGAACTAGCAAATAAATTTTGATCACATTTCTCTTTTAACATTGAACATGAAGTGAACATGAATGACCTTGTCAATAACAAACAACGCAATGGTGAAGCTTTCTCCTCATTTACTCAACAATGGCATAATATGACTAGCAAGCTATCATGGGAAATACCTAAGAAACAATAGCTTGATATCTTCATCCAAAATTTTCATCCCGAGCTTTCATTCCAACTACAATTGCAAAGTGCTAGCACCTTTGATGAACTTGTTTCCAAAGGAACCATCATTGAATGCACTTTAATTGCTAAGGGTACTATCAAGATTTTCAGAGATAACAAAGACAATCCTCAAAACTCAAATGTTAAATCCCACTTTTGGAACAAGAACAAGAATGTTGTTAATGATGGTATCGTGGATGCAAAGAACATACAAATAGTGAAAGCTTCTATTAACATTCAAGCCCCATCTACAGCAAATCAACCTTTTCAACGAAATCGACCAAGAACAAATCCAACACCTCGATGACAATTTACTCCTTTAGCAAAACCTATGGAGGTAGTCTTTCAAAAACTTGTCCAAGCAAGAGATATCATATTACCGGATGCACCACCCAACGGTGAACCAATCTTCAAAGCTCCTTGGTATAAAGAGAATAAGCATTGTGAATACCATAAAGTCAAGGGACATAAAACAAATGGTTGTATGCACCTAAAGCATGTCATTCAAGATTGCACGGATCAAGGTTTAATTAAAATCACACCTCCAACATCACAACCTACATAGCAACCGACATCAAACTATGATCTAGATGCTTTCAAGAATCTACTTCCATCTCATGACAAACCATGTAACCCTCATACTGGGAATGTCATCCATTACAACTATGAGTCATCCATGATTAGCTGCATTGACCAAGCCCGCATTTCTACCATTACTATCCAAGGCAAAGCACCCGATTGTGATGTAACTACTCGAAGAGGCTGAGTTACCATTCAAGGAGCACCTGTCAATCCTCCTCGACCGTCCTCTAGCTTTAATATCCTTGATCACCTTGGCAAAACACCTGCACATATCTCCATCCTTGAATTGCTTTGCATATCCCCTACCCACAAGGCTATACTTGATAAAGCATTACAAGAATCATTGGTGCCTAATAATATCGATACTACACAATTCCAATCTATGGTAGCTAGCATTGCAGCCCCTTGCCACCTAACTTTATCTGATAAAGATCTTCGACCATCTATCAACCCATCACATAATGAAGCCCTCCACATTGAATTATTTGTCAACTAACGCCGTATCAAACAAATCTTAGTGGATGGTGGAGCTGGTCTTAACATATGTTCCTTAAAACTAATAAAACAATTGGGATATTTTGAGAAAGATGTTGACACTTCCAAGGTCATTACTATCAAAGCATATGATGATACCGAGAGAGATACTAAAGGAATTATTCACTTGCCTATTCAAGTTGGTCCAGTCACTACTGACACCTGTTGTCAATTCCTTGATATTGAGCTTCCTTATAACATCATCCTTGGCCATGCCTGGATCCATGCCCTCTAAGTAGTTCCTTCTACATACCATCTATGTCTCAAATTTCCACATAACGATGTTGAAGTTACTATCCATGCCGATCCTAATCCATTTGATTTTTGTCGTGCCTTTCAAGCTAAATATCAAAGCCCTAACCACATTCCTATCAACACCGAAGCATATCCATCTTTATCTTATGTAGACCCATCCACCCTACTCAAGCCATCATCTAGCAAAGCCACTCCAAATCTATGTATCAAGTACACTAAACATGGTTTGGGTGAGTACACATTGCAAGAATCTTGTTGTGTTGGAACTCTTCCCTTGTCTCCCAAATCTCATGGCAAACCTTCTACATCCAAAAAATCTTCATCCGTAGTTGTTATAAAAGCTCCACCAACAATATTCATTAAAGGTGGATTCCTTGGTGATGAAGACATTGATGACATTAACACTTGGATATTCTATGATGAGAATGACCAAGTACAACTTGAAGTGGAGAGATATAACAATGGGTTCCACATCATTAAGAACGGGCTACAAAGGACATGGTCATTTGGGATCATAGGAACAAGGACCTATTGAACCCATTATCGTGTTTAAGAAGTTTAATAATCAAGGCCTTGGCTTTCAGCCAGAGGTACCGCCTTCCAAAGACATTAAGTGCATTTCTGATATGGAAGCCAGACCTTCTTCGGTAGGAGAGACTTCTAATTCAGATACCATTGACGACTCCTCCCTCCATATCACTAACCTTTTTCAAGAAACCTCCATATTCATGATTTCTACCACTTCCTCTAGCCAAAACAGTTCATCTATTACCCTTTCACTCGTATATCCTGACCTCGTCGATTGGGACCAACAAGGGGCACCTATATTGGACACATTTGAAAATGATGAAGCTATTGATTAATTCATGGGATTATGACAAGCCATTCCATTAGGTGATCATAAAGTAGTTTTCATGATAGATCTCCCTAAACTAGCATATTTTGGCAGAAGCATCAAATCCTTCAGTCGCAAAAGTGAAATAAATAGAATAAAAAAAGATAGGTCACTAGGTGAAAACTGAAAGGTGCCTCTTGACCATGAAAAAGTAAAAATAAAGGACATATCCGAGGGTGAAAACCTCTTTGATGCACCCGAAGATGGGGGATTTGATCTTCCTGTCACTACTGATTATCATGAAAAATCAACAATGCTAGTTGAAAAATCTCAAGACATGAACTTGGGTACAGAGCAGAATCCGAAGATCACATATTTGGTAGCATCACTATCAAAGTAGGAAAGAAGAAATTTCACAGCATTCTTCATAAAAAGAGCTATCAATTTTGTATGGACTTATGCTAACATGTCAGGTCTAGATCCATCACTTGTGGTACATCATTTAGCAGTATCCCCTAATGCAAAACCTGTTAAACAAAAACTGCGCAAAATGCATCCACAAATAGCTCTTTTGGTCAAGGCAGAGATTCAGAAGCTATTAGAAGCAAAGTTCATAAGGCCTATTGATTATCTAGAATGGGTTTCAAACTTGGTACCTGTAGCAAAACCTGATGGACGAGTTTGTTACTGCACAAATTTTAGAGATCTCAATAAAGCATGCCCTAAAGCTGACTTTCCACTACCAAGCATAGACAACATTGTAGATCTTACAGCTAGACATGAAATGCTATCCTTGATGGATGGATTCTCATGATATAACCAAATCAGAATAGTAGAGGAAGATCAAGACAAAAAATCATTCATTTGTCCATGGGGTACATATTGTTGGGTTGTAATGTCTTTTGGTCTCAAGAATGCTAGAGCTACTTATCAACGAGCCATGACAATTATTTTCCATGACCTTTTCCACACTATGATGGAAGATTATGTTGATGATATTCTAGGAAAATCCAAGACAAGAGAAGAGCATCTACAGATACTAGCACAGATATTTGATCGATTAGAGAAGTATCAAGTCAAATTGAACCCAAAGAAATGTGTATTTGGTGTAACATCTAGTAAATTGTTAGGATACATTGTGTCTCGATGAGGAATAGAAGTGGACCTTCACAAAGTAAAAGCTATCATGGAAATGCCTCCACCATCAAATCTGAAGCAGCTTCATAGTCTACAAGGAAGGTTACAATCCATTCTCATTTAGCAAAGGTTTCGGTACATACCGGTGTGCCTACTCTCGTTGGTCGCCCATGTGTCCTCACTCGCTTGGCCCGATGATCACTACGTGGAATCACCATCCTGATAGCTCTCCAACACTCAAAGCACCAAAAACTCTAGGGAGCTCTAGATCTCTATACCTACTGCACACAAATGAGCCTATTTTCCCTTGAGGAACCTCCTTATAGCCCCTTTCCATACCCTAATTCTTCTATTCCATAGCCTATTTTCTTCTAAACCATCCCAGTTCACCCTACCCAACCCCCATTTTCTTCGTGTCAACCTTGTATCTAGCCTTCTATCTTATCGCCAGCCAACCCAGCGTTTCCTAGTTAGCCTGGTTTACCTCTCGAGGGGGCATCACCTGCCAATTACATTGGGGCATAACCTTGTTTATCAAACGAATATCATATCTTCTTTGACACAATGCTCTAACGAACATTGTATCAAAGAGAGGCAAAATGTAGACACCCAAAATTGACCTAATTATCATTAGTACCAAATATTGCATTAGCTATCATCTTCATTTGTCTAACACATTTGAGCAATTGTCCTATCCCTTATTTCTTCTATTAATTAAATAAATTTATATTTATTTAATTAATTCATTATCTATTTCTTCTAATTTACAATTAAATAATATTTAATTATTTAGTTATCTATTTCTATCTATTTTAAATAAATAAATCTTATTTATTTAATTAAAATTCCCTTCATAAGCCCACTTTCCAATTAATTAAATAAATTTTATTATTTAATTAATTTCTCTTATCATTTATCTTCATGAGCTGACATTTGTGCCTCTTTTATTTAAAAACATGTGTGGTACTACATCTTTCATTTAATATCTTTCACATGTAGTACTTTTTATGTACATGGTCACACATAAGCCTTATCTTCCCTCCACTTGTCATCTACACATTCACCTATGACTATCATTTAATCTTAGTCGTTCACATAGCCACCAAATCTCCACCGTTGATTGATTTTGGTTGAAGTCTATATAAACACAGTCTCATTCCATACTACATCTATCCATCATTTTCATATAGCATCTACATTATCATCTTGAGAATATTGAGCACTTTAGTATCCATCTAGCATATTAGCATTATCATCCATCCATCATGGCAACTTTTATCTTCATAATTGTTCATTGTTGAGAAGTAATCCACATCATAAACAAGGAATCATACAATCTAGGTGATATTGTTCTTGAATTGCATGCTTTTTTATTTCACTTGGATTCAATTCTTTGATGGTGGTAGGATTAGGTTTTCAATTATATGCTTGATCTTATTAACCTGATTTTTACCTATCACACCATGAAGCATAGGAAGTATTTCCTCTACAAAACCTTCATAGTTTTCTGAAGGGGAAAGACAAAGACAGTTTGGAGAGAGTAGAAGATAGAAAGAGAGAAAGAAAGTTTGTGAAAGAGTAGAAGAGAGGATGCTAGTCAGTATTTTAGCTAGTTTAAAATGCACTCAGATTATAATGTGAATGCATTTTAAACTAGCTAAAATGATGACTAACAGCCTGCAAAAAGGCATATCACATGATTTTCAGTGCACGTGCTCTATTTTATTCCATGTTCTACACTTTTTCTGACATTGAAAGAGACTTCTACTGCTTTTGAGGTTCTCCCATCATTGGTTGACAAAATTGGTGCACTTTTTGTTCTTGTTTCGATATACAAGATTCTAATTACATGTTTTAAATTTAAATTTAATATTGGAAATTAGTTTTTTCATGTTTTGATGGATTGCAACACTTGATTGAATAAATTAACAAGTTTTTTGTCTTACATTAACGAAAAACATTGTAATTGTGCATGTTTTATATTATAACTTGATAAATTATCAGATATTTTTTGTATTCTTTTGACCATTGTTTTAGATTGATATAGAATTCAATACAATGCCAAGGAAATGACCAAAAACTCTAACAGCGGAGGAGCATGAAGATTAGAATGCAAAGAAAAGAGAACAAATGAAACAACTTCGTGACAATAAGAAATTGAACTCCACAAATGAAGGTCAACCATCTTTTTTGATTGAATTGGATGATGAAGCATCCAAGAAAGAGAGATTTGGAGAAACAAAGGGAATGAATGAAAAAACTTCATGCAAGTGAGAAATTGAATGTGGAAGTTGAAGGTATGCCATCTTTGCCATCTCAAATTGATATTGTAGAAAATGTTCAATCACCAATTGAAAATGATGATGCATTTGAAAATGTCAATATAGATGATACACCAATTGATTAAGTGTTGAGTGACTGAAATTTATCTTGTGATTCAATTTTTTCATTGATAACACCTAGAATTTTGCATAAAAAGCCTAAGTGTTTTATTGAAATTGATGGGAATATTCTAAAACCAATGGTTGATAAGATTCTTGAATGTACTTGTAGAAAAAATGTGAATAAGATAAGGAACCTACTTTTTAAAACATAAGTGAAACTAGAAGATGTTAATTGTTTGTTGAGATGAAAAATATTAAGTTTAGGCCAATCATGAAGATTCTTGGCTTAAGAACATCAAGTGGTAATTGTTACATCCCTAATTTTTGCCTTGCTATACTTTTTACTTTTACTTGGACATAAGTAAATTTATTATGATGATTAGATTAATGATAAGGAAAGACATGGATTATATTGAATGGCATTTATGAAATTATAGAAAAGAATGTGTTATTATCGATTTAATAATTACATTATGAGATTTGATTTATTATTTGAATTATTTGAATAATGATGCACTGATCATATATTGTTTGGTTAAAAGTTGAAACAGGAATACAGATTCTCAAATGACTCTCAGAGAGAGAGAGAGAGAATCTTTCGAGGAGAGAGAATCTTTCGAGGAGAGAGATATAGACCTCAGGTTATGAGTCGTTTATTTGCCAAATCGAGTATAAGTATTTAACAAAAATGTGAACCAATGTGTTGTAAGAGGTAAGTCTTGCCTTGTTAGTTTGGTTTTGAACATAATCGACCGGTAGTCAATATTATTTACAAATCTTTCTAAGTCATAGTAAGTTGTATTAAGTCGTAAGTAATGTTAACAATGTCATTTGAACATGAATTGAGACCATTTACGTCTAACGTAAAAGTTACGACATAATTATCATAATGGGTGGTGTTTTTATTTTTGGGTCACTTAGTGTTTATTTGTTGACCCTTGAACGTCAAAGTGAATTCCATCAAGTTAGATTGACATGTTTTTAATGAAGGAATGTGATGGGGAGGTAAACTTGACCCATTCACAATATCCGTAAATTGTTATTTTATTGCTAGTATTCTTATTGATTTAAATCGTAATCATCGAATGTGAATGATGATATGTAAGTCTTATTTAATATAAGCCATAGATGTATGTATAAACTGAAGAGGATAATACCTCGCATTATTTAATAAACTTATCAATCAAATAACCTTGGGCATGTTATTTATGACACCCACATTAATTCAAATGATGGAATTTGGATCACTTAAAGTGATCAACCATAATAACCATCAACGGTTATGCTTGTGTCGACCTCTTTAAGAGGGAGTATGGTATTATAGTTGCATACATTGAAAACTCTCCACATTTTGTGCCTCGAATGAACATGTGTTTATCTCTGCTACATAAGTGGGATCAGTTGTAAACTGAATGAGAGAGTGGTTGGTTGCATTACCAATTATCTTACATTAGATGAAGTGGTAGAAACCAATTCATTAAGATCTTTGAAGCATCATTAATTGGCACGACTCACCTTGATCATAAGGGAGATAAGATTCATAGTTAGAGGGCACACATATGGGGGGATCATTTTGGGAAACATAGAGAGCAGGTCAAAGCCAGAACACAAGCGTGTGGATGCCATCATTTAGGCTGAATGAATAGTAAACACAGCTGCAGATAACTCTTGTGCCATCACCAGGTATCATTTAATATCTATGTGGAAGCAATAATAGAATTGTATGGATTTATAATGTCTTTTGTTTGCATGCTTCGAAGAATCAATATAATTCCTTTTCATATGTCTATGATATTCAATTCTTAATCAGCAAACCGGTTAATGAGTGTTTTCATTATGTTTAAAACCTTTGGAGTTAACGATTGTCACCATTATCACTGGTTGGCCGACACTATCAAAGGCTATTAGCCTGAGTCAAAAACCATAGAAATGTGCAGAAGTCAGTCTATTGAAAGATATAATTGTAGAATGATATTCCAATACATCGTAGAGGTCTTCTTTACGAGTGGTCGATTATGTAGAAAAATACATTCGATTAAGAGAAGGTTCAACATTAAGAAGGACCGGAGTTGATTATTGAGATATTTTATACCATTCTTATATATATATATATATATATCAAGTACCATTTAGAACTATGATAGGATTGTAAACATAGTTGAGTAGGATGCTTAAATCTTTGAGGTGGTTAATGGAAGTATAAGAACCATTTCTTGTTAAGTTATGAATAACTATAATGGTTGTTTTCCAAGAGAACTTAGAATCTCATTAAGCTTAGGAAGATATCTTTTTTCATTATAAATCGAGTGATAACTCAATGGAAATGCTTCGATAGAATTATGAAGGATCATAGGGTTATCCTTAGTAATTTTTACATAAGAATATCTTTGTAGGAAACCAATATGATATGATTAAATGAAGTCTAACGAGATAGGAATTTGAGAGGAATCATATTCGAGTATATATATGTGTTGTGACTATTGAAGTCATCATGAATAGGTAAACCAAGAATATTCATATTTTCGTATAAGAGGAAATATATATTTTGAATGATAGTTCACTCTTTTTTTTTTAGTTTAGATAAACTATGAGTTGTTATTAACCTAGTCTCATTGATATAAGTTTCAGATAATTTGTAAAGCCATATTATTATGGGATATTATGTAAAACTTAGAGTCAAATTGAAATCAAGTGATTAGATAAGACATATAGATATGCTTAAAGTCTAGAAAAACTATTATCATGATTTAGCTATTGTACAAACATAGTTGATGGATAAACTGTGGAATACAACAGTATCCAAGTTGAGTAGGGGTGGGTGAACACAATGACGACATTCATTATGAACGATATTAAAATTAAAAACTTTGGCCAAAGTAATGCATTTGTTTTCTACATGCATTGCCGGTTCACTATATCCGGATTGCTCATCCTATCAAAAATCATACTTAGCTAGAGGGTATCTAGGGTTGTATGGTTTGATAGAGTTGAGTAGGATACAACACTATGTACTCGGTATAGGAAAATTACCATTGGTCACCTTTAGTCTACATGCCTCGTGAAGGGTAGGGCCACTTCCTATGTGGAAGAAGTGTGGGAGACCACCGATTTGTGGATGGAGGTAAATCACTGGAAAGATACTCTCTCTCTCCAAGTAGAAGATATGCCACGACTTGTGATAAAGATGTCAGATATTCAACAGCAGTATTTATTCCAAAATTGTCTATGTAATTGACTTACATTGTAATTTGAGAAAGACAATATGATGTAAAAGTATTTTATCTTGTAAAATAGAATTACTTGATTATGTGTTGAATAAAAGAAAAATTTTCTCTATCTCATTTTTATCTTGCTATATTACTCTATGGTAAATTTTTCCAGTTTTACTATGTTTTAAGAACGTGGATGTTATAGTTATAGTGAAAAATCTATTGTAATAAATCTAATCAATGCATATCAAAGCATTGGTTCCACCTCATGCACCAAAGATAGTAATGCTACATTATATGTCATTACATCAACTATTGTGAGTAATCAAACAAAGAAATGTCACTTGATAAGAAAAAAAAGTCTAGCATTAAAGATAAATAGAAAAACATTGATGAAATTCATTAGGATGCGTGAAAGAATTGAGGACCTGAGTAGCAATGAAATATGGGCATTTTCCAGTAGACTCGCATCGAACGATAAAGCCATAGTTGAAGCCTTAAAATCCCTAATTGAGGATTTTTGGAGAAATAACACAAAAGTATCTCCTAATCAAAGGGATGTTGTAAGAAGGAGAATTGGTTCTCAATACTGTGAGCCACATCCAAAGCATTTTTTGGATATGACTCAAACACAAGTTTTCTACAAATTTGTAGCTACTTATCCTCAAATTCAAATTATTTTGAAATGGAAAAACCTTTTTATGTCAAAATAAATCACACATGCACAACTTGTTGTAGAGTTCACATGGAATTTTCCATGCATTATGATGTTTATCGACAAATATGTGTGTCTTTGCATACTAACAATGTTTTGTAAGAGTGTATGATAGAGGCTCCACCTAAATCAGCAAGAGATTTCATTAAAGCATTTTTGTGAAATAGTATATGGACAAATGTTTTATAAGATATAATGTTTGGAAACATGGAGAATGCACATGCAATTAGAAATGAATTAGTACCTTTTGGAAAATATAAGACAGTGGCATACAGTCTAAAAGATGGTAAAGAAGCAAAAAGGTGTGAATTTATGTATATTTACAAAATATGGAAAAGTAGTGGCACCATGAATGGAGGGTTTGGGAGTTCTTACTATGAATAGATCAGACCAACAATGGTAGGATAGCACCCCATTTGAGAAGGTTGTTGTACTGTTATTTGTTGGTGATTAATGGAGATTGCAATTTTAAGGGTTTAAATATTTGTATTTTTTTTCTTAGCATAGTTGGCATTAAATGGGACAAGGGATTTTTTTAAATCCATTTATCTCCATCTTCTCTACTATTGTAAATGCAACTATCATGGGAGGCATGTAAGTAAAATGTAGGATTATAGACTAGGGAAGAGAATTGTTTGTCAAATGCATGAGAAATGTAACTTCCTGGAGTGCTGCCATTATAAGATATTCACATATATATATAAAAGCCTCTAGGTATTTCTCAGACCACCTTGTATTTGGGATTGAGATTTGATAAAACCATTTTAACGTACCATTTCTTATCATTAATTCTTTTTTTTTAAGTTTTTTTGTTCTCAATACATGTACAAAGGGCTAAAGAGCTGATATAGGGGAGATGCAAATATGATGTAGTCAAGGTAGGAGGGTCCGGTGAGAGACTGTCCAACCTTGCAACCTACTAAACTAACACCATGATCTTAATGGATATGTAATGAAAACTAACAGCTAATCAATAGAAAGATAAAAGATATCAATGAACACATAACACAAGATGTATCCTGGGAAAACCCTAACAGGGAAAAACCCAACCTTCAAAGCTCATTCCTCATTTATTATAACTTCAAATAGAACTACACATGCCTCCATGGATTTACAGATGTTAGGCCATAGCCCAAGGATTACAACATATTCATAAAACAATATTCTTCCATGATTTCTTTCTTCTGCATCTCAAATCTCTGCTCTACAACTCATCCTGCTTCCTATTTTGTTTTCTTCTCTATTCTACTATTCAATCAGATCAAAACAACTTAAACTCTTGCTTCATGTCTTTGTGCCATTGGTCACTACCTAGAAACTACTCTTTATCTCTTATTTATATCCTCCACAAGCCTTCAAATCATTATCAAGTCAGCCTAATTGGAACGGCTAGTATGAAACATGTGTACACGGATAGGTCAGACCTAAACATAAGGTATTGCTCTGCTGGTACATAAAACTTCACGCAGATCTTCATGAAGGTTGGCCAGGTCCTATACTTCATTGAATAATGTTCCTTTAGTCTTTGCAAGTCACGGATTTTCTCCACAAGCCGATTGGACTTCACTGAACACTGTCGGCTCTGCTCTGTGAAAATAGGTAAAAAAAAGTAATCTTCTGATAGCGATATCTCTCCGGAATCAAACCCAAATGATCTAAATTTTGGATATGTTGTGGATGACTATGTCTAGATGTTAAGTCCAGCTCTATAGCCTCTGATATGCAAATGTAGTAAAATGCAGTAATCTCCAAGGTCACTCTATCAATACTCTACAATTTCACTACTAACTGTCTCAAATGTTTTGAATGCTTCCGACTGCTCCTGCATCAGACTCTAGGGATTAATTGAAAAGTGAACCTCTTCACTTTGGTCTGCATTATGTAAAATTCATTGTTGTCTCTTTGAATAGATTCAATAGTCTATTTTTAGGTACTTAAAACTACGTCAAGGTCGACGTTCTGTTCAAGTCCACCCTGCAAAACTACCTCAAATTCTTCTAAGTTTGGTATTCTACTTGCAAGACTTGTACTGCCTCAATGATCAGCAGTCTGAGAAAGTCTTCTCCACAAGTTGCCTCAAGTTCTTCATGTTGTCATGTCTAGGTTCGGTGGTCTTCTTGCAAGCCTTGTACTGCCTCAATGATCGGTGGTCTAAGAAAGTCTTCTCCACAAGTTGCTTCAAGATCAATGTATACTTCAATCAATTAGGAGTCAATCAATGCATACATGTATCCTCTAGAATAATTAGTTATTTCCTGATACATTCTTGAATTCTTCTCTGCAACTCTGTCTAAGTCTAGGTTCCTGTCACAATTTCTTCTGCACTCATCAAAATCTCATAGTTTCCTCTCTACATACACTTTCCCTTTACTTATCTATGTTTCTTTATCCATATTTACTACATTCCGATACATAAACTTTCTCTTCCAGTCGAATATTTTGTTATTCACTCTTTCTCTACCACATGAACTTCTCTTTTCTATTATGTTTCACACTTGTTCACACAAACTTTCTCTTGCACTGCTTCCTCTGATTATTAGTTTATAACATAATTCTTCTTAAGATCAATGCTTCACCTTCTTCTAGTTTCTCTATCAAATATGATGTCTCAAAAGGTTTCTCTTCCTCTACATAAACTATCTCTGTATCAAAAGGTTCATCTTCCTTTGCATAAACCATCTCTGTATCAACAAGCTCTTCTTCCTCTGCACAAACTGTCTCTATATTATGTATTGTTTCTCTTTCATTAGCTTTTCTGGTAATAGATTCCTGATGACATTCACTTCTTGATTCTTTTCTCCTCCAAACTTGAAAATAGGTTCTTCTAAATGGTCTTCTATCAAATCTGTATCCTCCATTGTGATAAGACTTGTGACTCCTGTCATTTCTCCCCATGTAGAATGAATTATTATCCTTATTCTTCTCTACATAAGGTCTTCTTTCTCTTCATCTTGATCCAACACATGAATACTTCAGTCTATACCTCCCTCTGAACATACAAGTAACATGTTTCCATTCATGTCCATCAATCCATCCATAATTCTTCTGTATACAACCTGCCATAGATTTTCTCCTCCTCATTTTATTCTAACACATCTTTTTAGAATGATTTCTCAATCCACAGAACTTACAAGGATGTAGATCCTAACAGAATTCCTTTTCATGTCCATGTCTATTACAATGTGAACAATACATACCTCTTCTTCCCCGATTTTCTTTGTTTGAATTTACAATAACATCCTTACCTCTGTCATATCCAAGGCCTTCACTTCTTGATCTTATTACTAGTTTAACAGGTTCTATAATTCCTTGTTGATGCTTTCTCAATCCTTTTCCCTCATATCCCATTCTCTACATGATTTTGAAACCAATACCATCACCAACAATTGCAGGTTTAGTTACATTTTCATTTTCAATTTCACTTTCTAAAGAAGCTTCTGCAGCATCACAGAAATCATTAGTATCACAAGAAACATTACAAAGTTTAGGCTTAGATCTCATATTTTCATTCTCCTTCTTGCATGCTACAAGTGACTACTCCAACTGAAAAACCTGTTCCTTCAGTCCTGATATTTCACTTTTCTACAAATTATTTTCTTTTTCAATTCTTCCAAACTTTCTTCAAGATATCTATTCCTCTTTTCCACCTTCCCAAACAGCTTGAAACCTTCTTCCAATTCTACAAATCTCTTTTCAACATCTTCAAACAATTTTAGCTCTACCTCTAAATCTTCATTCCTTCTCTTTACATTTTTCAGTTCTTCTTCCAGAGCATCATAGTTGAAAGGAAGCTAGGTGTGCGGAAATTGCTTCCTACACTAATCTAAAGAGGGGAGATGAGTGCAAATTCATTTTAATCTTTGCAGTTATAGTAGTGTTAACATAACAATGGAGATATTGTAGAAATACACAACACAAGAATGTAAGACAAGAGAGAGAGAGAGACAAGATATAAAGTGGGGAAAACCCTTACGAGTGAAAAATGCCACACTCCAAAACCTGCACAATGTATTATCTAAACAATGAAGTTTACAACACACTTGCAATCCAAGTCTTTACAAGAGTCTTTGACACTCATATCTAGAGACAATCTGACAGCATAATAGTACATGTCAGTCACATAATACATCTCCTCTCCAAGCACCTACTTAAATAGAAGTTTAAAAGGCAAAAATGTACTTTCCTGGAGATGGGCGTCCAACTTGGCCTCATGGCCCAAAACCCATGCCTAGGGACACTTGTCCAACACTGCAACATGGTCATGACACTTTTCACATCACCCCATCCCAATGAGGTCACCTATTCCCAAGTTGGGCAAAGACAAATGCTCTTACACATCTTACGACTGTCATAAAATCTGCCATAACTGATAGTTCTTACAGTTGTAAGAGAATCTGTCATAACTACCCAAAAATAGCATATTCTTCTTACAACATATCATCACCCTCCTTGGGGCACCCAAATATGCCTTGTGACACATGTCTACCTATCATAGAACCTTCCATTTACTACTCTTACGCGTCATAGATTCTGTCATAAGAATATGTCATAACCATTTCAGTCAAGATTCACTTACACACTAGTCAAAGTGCTGACACATGGCAAAATACTTCTACCACTAAGTGGGATGCCTATCTCCTCATGTGAGGACAAAATTACATGTGGTCACCTTCCATGTAGGATGACACATCACCATGCGAACTCCCACAAGATGACGAAATAGGACTTGCATCCAAAATACATTAATAGGCAATAAATAAATGCATACAATTAATTAATACAAGGAATTACCAAGGTTGAGACACCTTAATTCACAATATTCTCCCACTTGTTGAACACCTTGTAAGAGCCAATGGAAATGACAGGATTTAACTTCTATAGGCCAAGAGGCCCATAGACTCCGAACACCATCTAAACATCTTTGTGCCCAGTGGTTTTGTCAATGCATCCACAACATTCTTCAAATTGTCTACCTTCTCCAAATTCACCTTCACATCCTCTACCATGTCTCACATGAAGTGAAATTGTACATCAATATGCTTTGTTCTGGCATGGAAAGTTAGATTCTTTGCTAGGAAAATCGCACTCTGGCTATCACAACAGATTGTAATTTGTCCTGCATCAACACCAATATCTAAACACAATCTCTTAAGCCAAATGGCTTCCTTGCAAGCATGAGTTTCTGCCATAAACTCATCTTCTATCATGGACAAAGAAACTACAGGTTGTTGCTTACTCATCGAACTAATTGCACCACCGAACATAGTAAACACCTAAGCACTGGTGGATCTCCTGCTGTCAATGTCACCCGCCCAATCAGAATCCACGAATCCACGAATACAAATAGAATGTGGAGGTCCTATAGGATTACCATGATAGCATATGGAATACTCGAAAGTACCCCTCAAATATCTAAACACTCTCTTTACTGCATCCCAATGTACCTGTCCAGGATTAGCCATAAATTAACTAAGGACTCCCACTGCTTGGGTAATGTCTGGTCTTATGCAGACCATGGCATACATCAAATTGCCAACAGCACTAGCATAAGGTACTTTGCTCATGTTCTCCACCTCAGAAGGAGATTTTAGAAAGACATTAAAAGATAACTTTGTCCCCAATGAAATAGGAACACACAATGGTCTACAATCTGCCATGCTGAACCTATCCAACACGGTCTTCACATACTTACTCTGGCTTAACCAAAGTTTTATGTTAGCTCTATCTCTTCTTATTTCCATTCCTAGAATGTACCTGGCTGCCCCTAGATTTTTTATCTCAAACTATGTTGACAACTAAGACTTCAAATCAGAAATCATATTCTTACCATTCCCAATTAACAACGTATCGTCAACATACAATGCAATAATGAGAATGTGATCATTATCAAATTTGCAATACACACAATGATCTAATTTTGATCTCAAAAATCTAATCAATGACATAAAGGCATCAAATTTCATATACCACATCCTAGGAGACTACTTCAAACCATACAAAGACTTCTTCAGTTTGCAAACCAAATTTTCTTTACCTTTCTCTATGTAATGCTCTGGCTATGACATGTAAATCTCTTCCTCCAAATCACCTTGAAGGAAAGTTGTTTTCACATCCATCTGCTCCACCTCTAAGTCATAAGAAGTTGCAAGAGATAACAAGAACCGAATAGATGTTAGCTTTGCAACGGGAGAGAAAATTTCACCATAATCAATTTCCTCCACTTGTGAGTACCCCTTCGCAACCAATTTGGCCTTGTACTTTTCAACACTACCATCTACACCAAATTTCTTCTAGAACACCCATTTGCATCCAACAAGTTTCCATCCTTCAGGCAAAGGCACCAAGTCCCAAGTTTTATTCTTCTCCAAAGAAACCATCTCATCTTCCATGGCCTCCTTCCCGGAACCTGCATCTTTCATGTCCATAGCCTATGTCACAGTTCTAGGCTCATCAATGTTAGTAAACAAGGCAAAAGCACAACTAGAATCAAGCAATGAATAACCAAATCTATCAAGTTGCTTCCTTGTTCGTGTAGACCTCCTTAAAGGCTGAGGTTGAGGTTCTACTTCTTCTTCTAAGATTTCAGAGCTGCTAGAGCTCTCCTCATCATCAAGTCTCATAGGGTCTATCAGTTCAATCTTCTCAAGGGTAGAAGGAAACTGAATCACATCCTCTTTCTTTTCTATTTCTTCTAGCTATAGAACAACGGAAGAAGGTGTTAGCTCTCTAAAAATAACACTTCTTATATACAACACTTTTTTAGCCACAGGATCCCAAAGCTTGTATCCTTTCACACTGACACCATAGCCAATGAAAATACACTTAACAACCTTGTTCTCCAATTTAGACCGTTTCTCCCTAGGCACATGTGCATATGCCTCACAACCAAAAACATGGAGATGTCTAACTGAAGGATTCTTACCAGACCACACCTCCATAGGTGTCTAACCAACAAGAGCTGATGTAGGAGACCTGTTTACCAGGTAGAAAGCAGTGGCTATAGATTTAGCCCAAAACTTTTGTTCGAGGCTTGCTCCACTAAACATACTCCTATCCTTCTCCATCAGTGTCCTGTTCATCCTCTCTGCAACTCTATTTTGTTGCGAGGTGTATGGATTTATCTTTTGTCTTTCAATCCCTTGCTCTTTACAAAACTTATCAAACTTTGCCAAACAAAACTCACCAACATTGTTAGTCCTCAAACACTTAATCTTTTTACTAGTCTGATTCTCAACAAAATCTTTAAACTCTTTAAACTGACTAAAGACTTTAGACTTGCTTCTAAGAAAATAAATCCATGTCCTTCTACTGTAATCATCTATGAAAGATACAAAATATATAGATTTGGAAATCGAAGGAACACTAATAGGACCAAACACATCATAATGAATAAGGTCTAACACACCAAAAGACTTGTGAGAACTAGAGTAAAACTGAACATGGTTTTGCTTTCCATATATACAATGTTCACAAAAATCAAACTCGAGATTACAATCATTTAACCCCTCCACAAGGTTTTTATTTTTTAGGGTTCTAAGACCCTTCTCACCAATGTCACCAAATCTTTTATACCATAACATTATCTTTTTAGTAGGAAGTTTAACTTCCAGAGCATGAGCACCCTTGGGTACCCAAAATGCACTACCATTAGAATTTGTTACAATAGACTTTTTCACTGCCAGTTCCAATGGTGGGGATGAAGTCACTGTAGCTCTTATATTCGAGTTAGAAGAACTATTGCACTATGAAGTGCATGCCTCAAGCTAAAACAAAGTACCTCTTTGAGTACCCTTCGCAAGCACCATAGATCCTCTAGTCATCTTACATCCATCCTTCAAAAAGACAACCTGTACACCTGCATAATTCAACTTACTTACAGAAAGTAGGTTCCATGCCAAGCCTGGGATGTGCATGACCCTAGTGATCCCCTTCACTCGTCCATCAAGGAATTAGATTGAGACTCTTCCACGACCAACAATCTTTAGATGAGAGTCGTCACCCAGGTACACTCTTCCACCATCAAACTCTTCATACTTCATGAACTAGCTTCGATGTGAGGTCATGTGGAATGATGCACTAGAATCAATTAACCACACATCATCAGATGCATGGGTGGCCAGGACTGCGATGAAGGCATCACCATCATCTTGTGACTTGTTAGAATCTGAGTCTGGGACATTCTTCTTTTTCTTTTTCTTTTTCTTTTTCTTTTCCTCCTTGCATTCCTTTCAGAAATGCCTAGTTTTTCCACAATTCTAATAGAGAGCCTTGGACTTTCCAAGAGACTTGGATCTCCCACGAGATTTAGATCTACCCTTCTTAGCTTTCTTGTACTTCTTTTTCCCTTTCTCCTTGGGTCTTCCATGAACTGCAAGAGCCTCTTTGGCTTTTTCAGAGGGTTTTCTTCGCATCTCTTCAAATAACAATGAAGACACCTCTTCATCCATTTTAAAAGTGGATGTCGTGCTCCCAATAGCCATAACAAGATGATCCCATGAGTCCAGAAGAGAACAAAGCAAGGTCATACAATGATCCTCCTCCTCCATCTTCACACCAATGAAATTCAACTATGCAACTAACTGTTGGCAAGAGACACTATATGGATTCATGGTTGTTGTCATTGATGGCAACAAAGGTCATCCCACATATCCGCAAGTCATAATGTGTCTCTACCGGAAGTCAGAATAAAGATTGTTGTGGTCCGGTGAACAAGAACAGAGCATGTGGCAAGGTCTGACAGATTGATCCGGATCTCTCAGAGGAAGTGTCTTGGTGTAGTGCGGATTTGGGGAAGTCAAGAGGACTACCTTGAGTGGTATATTCCAAGGATTTAGCCTCCGGTGATGGACAAAGAAAAAGATATGAATAGTTGAGTACCGGATTCCTGAGAGACAGTGAAAACAGAGGAAGAACTGACTGACAGAGTATCAGACTACTTTCCGGATGTGTTACTGTTGATGATAAAGGTTGCGAAGGCATGAATCATGTTTGGCCGACATGATTAATGATATATACAAGTATATGCTTGATCCGCATTGCTTGGTGAGCAAGGATTCAGCCGACAGAACAAAGTTTGTAAGAAACTAGACTGTTCCGGATGCCGACTAGAAAGATGATGAAATTACTTGTGCGGATATATATATAGAGGATGGATTTAGTTGTGAAGTATGTGTATCAAGTAATAGATATGCGAATAAGTCCAGAACAGAGCAGAAATAGCAAGAAAGATCCGGTATGTGAAAGGATAGCAGAATAAAGAACAGAGGAAAGATGAAGTGCAGCAGATCAGTGTACTGAGCCTAACCGGAACTGAACTCCAGCATATGCAGATGCTTCCAATCAGTTCAAGACTGTGATTCTTATCACTTTGTAGACAGTGTGTCTTCTTGTAGGCAGTGGGCCTCTTGTGAGCAGTGTGCTCGGGCAGTGAGCCCTAATTGGCAAGTGCCATTTTGTAATTTCCTATTCTTCTAACAGAGAATAATTTTTGGGTTAATCACCCCGTGGTTTTCTCCCTTAACAAGGTTTCCACGTCAAAAATACTATGTCATGTGTTTCTTATTTCATGGTAATGTTTTTGTGTTTAATTCAATGCTGCATTAATTAATAAGAAAGTTCAAAAAGGGAAATAATTAGGATAACTGATTCACCCCCCCCTCTCAGTTATCAACAATTGGTATCAGAGCTAAGTTCCTCCTAATAGAGCCTAACAGCTTGAGGAAGATCTAGAAACTCAAATGGATGCATATGGTTTAAGGGAGCAACTCAAGACTGCCCTTGAGGATCTTGAACAGTCAAATTCTGAAGTCAATGAATTAAAAGAAAGACTCAAACAGGCTGATGAATTCATGAGAGAATTAAAAGACAAATTAAGTCTCTCTATGAAAAAGAGAAAGGAGCTGCTCCAACAGTTGGCAAGACAAAGTGAAGAAAGCAATACAAATGAAGAATTGACTAAGCAAACCAAGTTATGTGAAAAGTTATCAAAAGAAGTCATTATGTTAAGACATGAAATGGAATCAGGAACTATAAAGTTTACTCAAGAGATTGAAGAAAAAAGAAAGGCTGAAGACAATCTAAGACAATCTCTTAAAGAAAAATCAGAAGAATGCCACCAGATGGACAGGATTATCAGACATCTTGAATCTGATCTTGAAGATGCCAAAGATAATGAAGAAAAACTTGAGGATCAAATTGCCTCTCTCAAAAGAGACCTTCAAACAGCAAATGAATATAAAGAGAAATTCAAGATAAGTTCTGCTCAACTTGAAGTTCTTCTTGGAAGTCAAAAGAGGACAGATGACAAGTATGGTTTGGGATATGAGAAAGGAGAAAGCTCCGGATCCGGTCAGAAGAATCTTGGATCAGAAAATCCAAGGAGCAGGCCTAGAAGACCTCCGGTAAGACAGCCAAATGCTCAAAGATATCCATCCTTCAATGGATACTGCCACAGCTGCAACCACTTTGGTCACAAAGCTAATCAGTGCAGAATGAGAATGAATCAGATTAATTCATCCTTCTCCGGACAGTGCTTCAACTGCAAAAGGTATGGACACAAATCCCATGAATGCAGAATTATGCAAGTAAACAAATCATTCAAAGGTAGATGATTTACATGCAATAGAATAGGTCATATGGCTAATCAATGCAGATCAAGAGGATATCAGTCAAATATGCAAAGAAATGTTATTTGCCAAATCTGCAATAGGTCCGGTCATAATGCTAAAGTCTGCAGAAACAAGAATCAGGACAAAAGAGGTCCGGTGTATAATCAGAATCAAGACAAGGGTAAACAAAAGATGAATGCGGATGAATTTAGGAATCAGATGAGCAAGATTTGGGTGAAGAAAAGTTTAGAGAATATAGAGGTTGGATCCGCACCAGACTTTGGTGCTGATATTTCTTCCAGAAATTAAAAAGTGAGCTCAGGCTCAGGGGGAGACTCAAAGAAAATCCTGTTCCCCCAGCCAAACAAGTGGTGCCGGATGTGGCACAGGATGCGGATTAAAGGGTTTGCAGATATTAGTCTTGAGATACTTCAGTCAAGTTTTCAGAGGTCCGCATGGAGTTATGAAGAAGCTGTGATCGATCAAGTAAGACCTGTTCAGGGAGATGCTTCGGTATGACAAAGGATTACAAAAAGGTCCGGAGAGATCCGGAAGTGCACTATCTTGTTCTGCGGATTAGACAGAGTGTTTGGGATGCTCTTGTAATATGTTACCTTGATTTATTCATGATTGAAAGATCCGGATGATATTCACAAATCAGGACTAATCCGGGATACTCCAAGCTATCCAGACAAGGCAAACCGGAATGATGTAGGTGAAGCATTTATTGCAGACAGATATTAGGGTTCGCGGAGCAATTTAAGGGATTTCTCAAAAGTCATTTGCTCATTCTGCACTCAAGAAGAAGTGAAAAGTGGAGCTCTGCAACAAAGATTCATCAAGCACACCAAGGATCTCCTGCCGAAGTCATTGCATAAAGAAATCAATCCAACCACTCCGTGCAAACCGAAGGCGCATAAGGTATTCTCCGTTTTTCATTATCTCACTACAAATCTTTGAAGAATGGCTACTCCAAATATAGTTAAGATCTCTGATAGACCTCGCCCCACATTCAAGAAACATCCTTACAAATCATTGGAGGTAGATCCACTAGGAGCCTTCTCTAGTGTTCCTCATGGTGTAATGCATACGGAAGATATTAGGGTTTACATCCATGCGAATCTTGAAGACTTTGGAGAATCAAAACTGATGGATATCTATCACAAACAATTGATAGATGACTCCTTTGAGATCAAACCTCAGTATAAAGCCATCCAGGACAAACACTTTGCACAGTGCATTCATTTCCCCTGTTTTGAAGAAGATGAATGGGTCCGGTATGTACTAAGTAGAGTACATGACAACTTCCTATGGTTGAACAAGCCCTTCAAAATCACCAAGGATGCAATTAGGGCTGTAACCGGTCTGCACTCATCCGGTGGACTACCTGTTCTCAAATCTGTCAAAAATCAGACAGTCGGTGATGCAACCGGATCCAAGTTTGACAAGAGAGCTATGACAGTTGATGACATCACTGAACCGGATGTCAAATTTGCAGCTATGATAATTGGTTACAAAATCTATCACTCCAGTAGGGAAAATTCAGTACCGGGAACTGCAATCTACACAGCTTATCAGATGTTAAAGGAGAATGCAGACTATGACTTGTGTGAGCTTCTAGTAAACCAACTCTTTGAAAATCTGCAGAAGATTAAGAAGGACAAGAAAAACTCCTTCAAGTATGGCAATCTGATCCTTTGTCTCTTCTTTTACTACATGAATGAGCTTCCCAGATCCAGTGGATGGATATGGCAGAATGACAAACCGGTTGCCATCCAAATCAGAGACTATTTGCATGGACTTGGGGATGCAAAAGCAAGAAATACAGCCCTATGGGGATACTTCAAGAACTTCCAAATCATGATGCATGCAAGAGAAAGAATACCCCAATCCCTAGTTGAAAAGTACAAAGACACAGTATGCTTCATGGTAGAAACAGATCAGTGTCTGATGGAGGCAGTGGAGCCAAGGACTGTCTGGATCATGCCCATGGGGTATGAAGTGGATGAACAGATAGTAGAGCTGCATGTTCAACACATGCTAAGCCAGCCCAAAGATCCTAAGGCAGAAAGGTTTGGAACCTTTGAGGAACTGAGTGTAAAGTTACATGTAGAACTCAGGGAACCGGAGATAAAGAGGAAGGTAAGAAAAGAACTTGAGCATATTGCTCAAGGCCTAGGCATCTCAAAAGAGGCACTTGATGCCAGCCGGGAAAAGAGGAGGAAGGCTGAAGAAGAAGAGAAAAGTAAAGAAAGTGTTCCGGTTGAAACTCACACCCGGACCAGATCATCAAAGAGATCTGCACCTCCCACAACCAAAAGTTCAAAACCGGAAGTCCAGGCATCCGGTAAAAGATCCAAGACAAAAGCCACAAGGGCTTATGAAAGCCAAAAGGATGAAGAGGAAACAGAGTCAGATGAGGGAGTAAAAGAAGTAAAGAAGCAGAAGAAGAAAGGATCCGGTAAACCCTCCACAGGCCAAGACAAGGATGAAATGGCAGAGGTATCTGTTGAAAAGCCCACTCTGTCTCTAGAGAGTGTAATCAAGTCAGTCACGGTAGATGGAAACCTTCAACCAATGACTGAATTTTATGATGACTACAATGAGGCTGACTAAAAGGTTCTGCAGGAAGCCACAGTCAAATATCTGAACATATACAATAAGGCCTTCATTGAGATCATATCTCTTATTCCTAAAAGCCTAGAAAAGGAATTAGAAATAAGAAAGAATAATGCTCATGCTAAAGATCTTGAGATCCGGGAGCAGATAGCTATTCAGCTATATCCTCAAATTGATCCCAAGACAATGAACATTATCTTCAAAGACTGCAAAGATGAGTTCAGAAGTAAAGCCAGGATGAATCAACTCATGCTTGGTGAGACTGACAAAGTGGCCCAAGAGACAGAAGAGATCCTCCGGAAGGCCTTCAAAAGGTTCAATCTTCCTGTTGTAGAGGACTTAGGTGCAGAAACAGCTGCGGATTTGGAACCATCTGTTCCAGAAGAAGTGGGCCCTGAACAGACAAACATCTCTCCTCCGGTTTCCCCTACAGTCTCCGGATCCAAAGAAGAAGAGAAATTACAGGAGAAGGAAGCAGGGGTGAAAGATAAAGAGGTTGACAGCTCCCAGACTGCAGAAGAAAAGAAACATCTGTCTCCGGCAAGAGACACTGCACAAACTGTTCAACAATTTTTGAGCAAAGCCACTATAGAAATTGATGAACCGGACCTACTCAAAGGACCATTAGATTTTGACTCTTTGTCACCGGTGCAAACAATGAAAATAGCCTCATTCGCAAATGAGAAAGTTAAAGAGAAGCTGCTGAAATCTCACATGGAAGACTGTGAGCTTATGGAGGTAGCATCTGGAGTGCTAGAAAAGATCATACCATCCTTTCAAAAGGATCCCACAGCCTCCTCTTCCGGTAATCTCAAAACCTTAGTCAGCAGTGTTAGTACACATTTTGAATCTCTAGAAAAATCTGCTGAAGAAAAGGTCCGGAAGGAATTTTTGGATAAGAGATTTTCAGAAGTATTAGAATTAATATCTAAAGATAGGAAGATTGTGAATATTGGAATAAAGAGCTTAGAGAATGCTCTTAAGGATGGCGGTGACATTTACAAATTTTGTATATCCTGGCCAAAGGCAACAGCAGCAATTGATAAGAAAATAAAAGAAGAACAGGACAAGCTACAAAGCTTATCTCAAAGTTTTGATCCTCTCTCTTCCTCCATAATAAATCAAGAATGTCAGACTATTGCAGTCTTGAATGAAATAAAGAATCTTGAGAAGGAAAGGAAGAATATCACCAACCGGATGGGAGAACTTAGAAGGATTATAATCCCTAAGTTGGAAACTATGCATGAGGCCATCAGTGATGCTCAGACCACCGCCCAAACAAAAGATCCGACAGATCTCAAGCGGGCAGAAGCTTTTGCATTTTTGTTGAGTGGTCACATTTCAATTTTGGATAGAATGAAGCAAAGTTGGGCTACAGAAATGATCCAATTGCAGACATCCTTTGCAGACATTCTTCAGTATATGTGAGTATGTAAATATGCGGCTATGTATAGAAAAAATTTTTTGAAAATTTTGGTGTGCGGACCCTACCCTTTGCCATTGATGTCAAAGGGGGAGTGAGGAGCAGTGAAAAATGAGGAATCCAACTAAGGGGGAGTTCCGGAAATTGTATATAAAGACAGAGCATCAAAGGGGGAGCATAGTGTAAACACTTAGTCATTTTTCACTAAGTGTTGCCATCAATGCCAAAGGGGGAGATTGTTGGCAAGAGACACTATATGGATTCATGGTTGTTGTCATTGATGGCAACAAAGGTCATCCCACATATCCGCAAGTCATAATGTGTCTCTACCGGAAGTCAGAATAAAAATTGTTGTGGTCCGGTGAACAAGAACAGAGCATGTGGCAAGGTCCGACAGATTGATCCGGATCTCTCAGAGGAAGTGTCTTGGTGTAGTGCGGATTTGGGGAAGTCAAGAGGACTACCTTGAGTGGTATATTCCAAGGATTTAGCCTCCGGTGATGGACAAAGAAAAAGATATGAATAGTTGAGTACCGGATTCCTGAGAGACAGTGAAAACAGAGGAAGAACTGACTGACAGAGTATCAGACTACTTTCCGGATGTGTTACTGTTGATGATAAAGGTTGCGAAGGCATGAATCATGTTTGGCCGACATGATTAATGATATATACAAGTATATGCTTGATCTGCATTGCTTGGTGAGCAAGGATTCAGCCGACAGAACAAAGTTTGTAAGAAACTAGACTATTCCGGATGCCGACTAGAAAGATGATGAAATTACTTGTGCGGATATATATAGAGGATGGATTTAGTTGTGAAGTATGTGTATCAAGTAATAGATATGCGAATAAGTCCAGAACAGAGCAGAAATAGCAAGAAAGATCCGGTATGTGAAAGGATAGCAGAATAAAGAACAGAGGAAAGATGAAGTGCAGCAGATCAGTGTACTGAGCCTAACCGGAACTGAACTCCAGCATATGCAGATGCTTCCAATCAGTTCAAGACTGTGATTCTTATCACTTTGTAGATAGTGTGTCTTCTTGTAGGCAGTGGGCCTCTTGTGAGCAGTGTGCTCAGGCAGTGAGCCCTAATTGGCAAGTGCCATTTTGTAATTTCCTATTCTTCTAACAGAGAATAATTTTTGGGTTAATCACCCCGTGGTTTTCTCCCTTAACAGGGTTTCCACGTCAAAAATACTGTGTCATGTGTTTCTTATTTCATGGTAATGTTTTTGTGTTTAATTCAATGCTGCATTAATTAATAAGAAAGTTCAAAAAGGGAAATAATTAGGATAACTGATTCACCCCCCCCCTCTCAGTTATCAACACTAACATGTTGAAAGCATTCAAGTGATCTACAATAGACCCTCCATCCTCCATCCTCAGAGAATGCAACTTCTTTCTCAGAAAAAGCTTTTTCACCAGGGATTTGGCCTTATAAACATCCCCCAGCTTCTTCTAAAGATCTTTCGTGGTCTTCTCCTCATGGACATTTAACAAAATAGAATCAGCTAGACTAAGTCATATGAGACCCTTAGCCTTCTAATCTTTGAGATCCCAATCAGCTTGTGCCATTGCAATTGGTTTTACACTAGAAATGGTTTCCCATAGGTCTATATCAACAAGCATGTCTTCCATCTTAAGTTTCCATAACTCAAAATTTGTGTCGTTAAACTTCTCCACTTCTAATCTTCCGGATGTGCCTACCATCTCCTTCCTGCAACAAGATTTCAGAATACTTTGTACAGACTCCCACTCAACCTAAGATTAGCCCAAAAAACCCCTACCCAACAGCTAGAACCAAAAACTAGCCAGGCTTTGATACCAACTAAAAGGAAGCTAGGTGTGTGGAAGTCGCTTCCTACACTAATCTAAAGAGGAGAGATGAGTGCAAATTTGTTTTAATATTTGCAGTTACAGCAATGTTAACATAACAATGGCGATATTGCAGCAATACACAACACAAGAATGTAAGAAAAGAGAGAGAGAGAGAGAGAGAGAGAGAGAGAGAGAGAGAGAGAGAGAGAGAAGAGAGAGAGAGAGAGAGAGAGAGAGAGAGAGAGAGAGAGAGAGAGAGAATATATAACATGGGGAAAACCCTTACGGGTGAAAAACCCCACACTCCAAAACCTGCACAATGTATTATCTAAGCAATGAAGTTTATAACACACTTGCAATGCAAGTCTTTATAGGAGTCTTTGATTATCATATCTAGAGACAATCCGGTAACATAACAATACCTATCAATCACATAATACATCTCCTCTCCAAGCACTTTCTTAAATAGAAGTTTACAAGGCAAAAATATACTTTCCTTGAGATGGGTGTCCAACTTGGCCTCATGGCCCAAAACCCACACCTAGGGACACTTGTCCAACACTACAACATGGTCATGACACTTGTCAAATCACCCCATCCCAATGAGGTTGCCTATTCCCAATTTGGGCAATGACAGATGCTCTTACGCATCTTACAACTATCATAGAATCCATCATAACTGACAGCTCTTACAGCTATAAGAGAATCTATCATAACTGCGTAAAAATAGCATATTCTTCTTACAACACATCATCACCCTCCTTGGGGCACCCAAAGATGCCTTCTTCCAAGATGTCTTGTGACACATGTCTTCACCTATCATAGAACCTTCCATTTATGACTCTTACACGTCATAGATTATGTCATAGGAATCTGTCATAACCGTTCGGTCAAGATTCACTTACACACTAGTCAAAGTGCTGACACATGGAAAAATACCTCTACCACTAAGTGGGATGCATATCTCCTCATGTGAGGACAAAATTACATGTGGTCACCTTCCATGTAGGATGACACATCACTTTGCTAACTCCCACAAGATGAGGAAACAGGACTTGCATCCAAAATACATTAATAGGAAATAAATAAATACATACAATTAATTAATATAAGGAATTACCAAGGTTGAGACACCTTAATTTCCAACAATAGTTACCTTCTCTTAGTTCTTTATTCTTTCCCATCAACTATGAATTATACCTTTTGATCTCACACAATTCTTCTTCCAAAATATCCTTCTTGCATATTAGGTTTTCATTTTCTTTCTTCATCATTTTCCCAATCTTCCCCATTGAAACAAATTAGATAAACAACTTAATGTGAAAAGCTTACCCAGATCTTTCTTGCCTTGATCTTCTTCAGCGGTGACACTTAATGTGAAACAGCACATCAAGGATGCTATAAGGTATTCAAGTCCTGCAAATGAACCATCCTTCTCAAAGACCAAAACTAAGTCTTGTCTTCACAAATTCTGTGGAATCCAGCCATTAGCAAGGGAAGAAGTGTTCATCTCCCTACCATAGGATTAGCACATTTTCATCCACCCCCGAGCTAGGAGAGCCATCAAGGAAACTAGGGTGTGGAAGTCAAAAACAATAGGAGTTATACAACATTTACATAGATACACATTGTAGAAAATAAGTAATGGAGGTTTGTTTACAACATAAATCCCAATCCAAAGAACTCTCTACTTCAACAAACACACATTCAACAAGGGCACAACTAGAAGAAACAAAAAAATATAAATGATCTTCTAAGCTCAAACACATAATACACAATCGTCTTTACACTACATCCAAATATGGGTGAGAAAAAAAAACAAAATGAAGAATGACTTATCTCTTGTGCATCCTCATGTCAAGGGAACCACCATAATCTCCAACTCCTTCCCATATTTCCCATCTTCCTTCAAGGATCCTTTCCACAAAAAAAAAATAGCAAAAGAAAACTTAGGACTCTAAAAATGTCCTTCCTTTTTTCCAAAGCCCAAAAATGAGGGCTTAAATTGGAGTTCCATGTCACTCCTCTCCTCTCCAATGATGGAGACACTTGGCATCCCTTAAACCCACACATCAATTTTCTCAAAACTAAACAAAATAAAAACAAAAATGGACAAGACTAAGCATGAGGTGCACTTCCCCATTCAGACATATTTAGAAGGTCATAGGTGGACCTCTTGCCTTGAGCTAACACCCATTCCTTCATAGATGGAAGTTATTTTCAAGAGCCTCCTAAAGTACACCACAACTCCCCAAATACATCCTACACCCTTTCCCAAGTACCCTACCCATAGGTACTTGGGTTAAGGTCCCAAAAATGACATGACAATCTAGAATTTCACTTTTTCACACCCATGAAAATTTTACTAAACTTTCTCATACGGGTTTATACTTTAGAGGCACTTCTTATCACATGGAAGAAACACATAATTACTATCACATTGAAATAATCTCCTAAAACAAAATATAAATCCTTATAGGATAACTTGGTTCACATTAGGGGGGGTCTTAGTCCACACTAGGATAAGATGTTTAGCTCATTGAGATACATAGTCAAATCCCATTGCTTCACTTTAGGAAGCAGGACGGACATTGGGGTTCCTCAGGGCTCTTCCTTTTTCTCCCATTAGCAATTGCACTTGCACACTCATAGAAAACATCAATATGTTAATGTTGAATATAGCCAAAGAAACATAGCCAAAATTACATTATTTTATTGCAATAATTAGAATAAAACACATACATATCACTCACATTTACATCGCTAGTTTACACCTATTATATTCTATTTGGTTTGCATTATAAATTAGGTACCTATAAGCACGAAAATCATGCACACCCTCCATGAGGATCCCTATGATGATCTTAATCCTTGTCACATACATGTAAGCATGAAATAATGTCCTCTAAGTAGAAAACCTCTTGATGACTTGTCTTCCTTATTGTCTTAAGTTATTTCCTCTTTGTTGTTTTCTCCCCCTCCCTGTTTCTGACGCTTTTCGACACTTTTTGCGACACTTAGCAATTTGTGTTTTCTGAGCTTTTGACCATGTTCCGAAGCCTTGTAAGTGTCTTGTAGGTGATTTTTCACCTTTCCCCTATGATTTTCATCCTCTGCACCCCCTAGAAGCCTTCTAGAGGTCCCCCCTATCCATCTCCCACTTTCAGTTTTTAGTTTCACTCAACCAATCCAAATCTCCCCCTATTATTTCCAAATCTCCCTTGGGAGATCCTACAGGTGCAAGTGGAGATTTGGATTCTCGCACATGACTAACCTATTTCTAGAGGTAGAACACCTCCTTTTCCTCTCTTCTGTTATTTCCCACCATGCAGTTCTTCAGAAAACCCTTTCTTGCCTGGATCTCCCCTGGGTGACCCTACTGACGAAAGGGGCGACCATGTCATGTTTTTAGCCATGGAAAAACATGAGTTTCTCACTCAAATTAGCTCCATTTTCACCTATTTTTCTTCCAATTCGCATGATTTTTGATGTCTAATATGGAGTTGACTATTTCATGCACCCACACATGCATAATTAACTCCATCTGATCTAAAATTAACAACTCAATCAATCGCATACATCCTTTCACCTCCATTTCCTCTTCAATGATAAGCTATTATTGATTTATCACTCCATAGTTAGTTGAGTTCACTAGGTAATCAACCTTGTTAACTGCCCAATCAATCCTTGTTAACTAATCAATCAAATGAGTTAACTTCTCAATCAATCCCATTCCTCAAACCTATAAATACCCCCTCCCTCAAGCACAAAGGGAGGAAAATTCATTGTGCACACAACTCTTGCTAGTTTTTTCTCTCCAAATTAGCATTCTAATGCTCTCACAGGACAAAGGTGCATTTTGCTTTATTCATTGTTCAACCAAGCATCATTACGTTGCTTCATTCAACACCATTGTGCTCAACCAAATCTCTAATTGAGCTCATTCAAGCTTCAACAAGCTTCTTTTTACTTCTTTGTGTCATTTTGTCGTCAAGAGCTCTTCCCGATGCTTCAAAAGGACTCGAGGTTGCCAACATCAAGGATTTCTGAGGGTCGTCGAGTCACACAAATATTCATTCTCTTAGGTTCTTTTATTGTTTTATTCAATTCATAGTGATTAGAAAACCAAAAATTGCTCTTGGGAATAGTAAATCTTTGCTTTTTCCTTGATAGATTAGATCTTGCAAGTTAGAATAATTATTTTCATATTCCTAGATCTAGATTATTTGAAGAAGCAATTTCCCTTTTTAGATTATATTATTTCAAAACAATTGAAAACCCAAAAACATAGATTAAGCTTGCATTAGGAAGAATCATATTAGCTTGCATTCATATTTCCCTTTCATAGATTAAAGAGTACTTTTCGTTTCCAAAATACTAAAAAAGCACAAAAATACGTTTGCATATCATTTAGCTTTGCATGCATATAGAAACCCTAGAAAAGATAGAAAACTTGCAAACCCTCGATACCATCACGAGGTAAAACAAGCTTAAAATGATTCAATCAAACCCTTGATCACATCACAAGGTAAACACAAGTCAAAAACATAACCAAACCCTAGGTCAAAACCCTATGTCTAGTTAAGGTCGGTCATCACACATTTACCTCTATCTTGGCTCACAAATGTGCCTAGGAGTGAGAGGTGAGTGGGTAAGGACTATCCTCAACGAGATCAAGGAAATCAATGCACGACAATAGTAGGAGACATTTACTTTACCACAACAAGATTCATTTTTCCTCTTATTAATAGAAGAACAAAGACAACTCCAAATACAATGAGAACTCATTCAATGAATTGAGAGACAAGAGGATATAAATGAAAGAAATCACTTACCCACACAAGGGTGGAATAGAAGAAATTGCAACAAGAGAAGAAAAACTAGTGACCCTTCAGGTCATAGGGTTATCTCAACAACAACTACTATCGAATGAAACATACAACTTAGCACACACCAACAAATGCCACAGAACTTGCTAACCCCTCTCCACAAAGTCCGTCTCTCCAACGAGCCAAACCCCCATCATGTCTCCCCTCCTCTCGACTGGCTACATCCATGAGAGTGAGAGTGATGTGGTGGATCACCCCATGGCAAGGAGGGAAGGGTCCGTGTGTGTGTCCAAATCCAACCTGCCAGCCCCAAGCAACCAGTGTCATGATTTTGAGCATACATATTTTGGTGAACCCGACGTGAAATTACAAATCTTTCTAGGACAAGTTGTTTTGCATTCTAATTTCAATATTCATTCATCACCATACATTAGCAACTTCACCACATACTCTAGTGAACCTGAGGTGAAATACATAATCTTTTGATTTTGTAGTTTGTGTTCCCATTTCAAATGCCTCAAAAAAATTAGCAAAAGCTTCAAAACATTTTCACACTACTCTTCATAGCTACTTCAGCTTCAATCGCCTACGCTATCATCCATTCCATTTGTTTTGTGATGTCTATGGGACCCTCGAACATGACAGAACCTGACTTAAACCAAGGGAATATTCCAACAAGAGAACTAGAAACTCCTTCCTTCGATAGGTATGTGCCGCTACATCCTGATGCACCAATCACCAACTCTTATGACTATGAAGATTCTAATTATGAACAAGATCAAATAGAATCCAGGCATTCTCTATCTTTCAACAACCTAGCTTGGGAAAACAATCCGGCCATACCAAATGTGCCACATAAAGCTAGAAGGATAAGGTCAAAAATACATCGACCCGATCAACCTTCCACAAGCACATCAAGTACTCATCTTGATGAAGAAGTCAAACAATTAGAAAAACATCTCCAAGAATCAAAAGACACTCGAGAGGCATTGACGATTACCTTGCGAGAAGAGCAAAGAAAAAATACTACACGAGAAGAAGCATATCACCATGAAAATAATCGAAGAGAAAATCCTAGAAATGAAGAAATACCTAGAGCTACAACTCCTGCAGACTTAATCGAAACTCTAGTACATAGGATTAGAATCTTAAAAGCAAAGCAAGCTACTCTGGAAAGAAGGCAAAAATCTCATGAACAAGACTAGGGGGCATCTCAAAATCCCCCCTACCTCAACTACTATTCAAAAAATGCCAATAACGATACATGTTTGAATGGGAATCCTCTTGTTCAAAACAATCAAACAAATATGATGAGTTATCAAAACCCACCTACATGGTTATTACTATTAACCCTATAGTCTCAAAGTGCCTTTCTTGGAACATATCTTGAGTATTTGAAAGAACCTTTGGATCAAAACATAAGAAGCATGCAACTACCTCAGCCATTACCAGATCTCTCGAAGTTCAAAGGAGAAAGAGATCCAAACTCCCACATTAAAGTCTACACCACGACAATAAGAGAACTCCTCCCTTGTGATGGGGTTCTAGCAAAAATCTTTCCAAAAACTCTTGAAGGCATAGCTCTGGATTAGTACTGTCACTTACTAGAAGCTTCAATTCACTCATTTAGACAACTAATCAGAGAGTTTGTCATGGCATTTGACATGAATAAACTTGTTAAAATAGGGATCAGAGAATTCATCACAATGAAATAGGAGCCAAATGAATCCATAGCCCACTTTGTCACTCGATGGAGGCAAGTTCTTTACTCCTCGACTAGTGCTCCAAACATGGATCACCGAGAACTATGCAACCTCTTCTTACATGCCCTTAACAAGGACATGAGAGAAGACGTTCAAAAATTGTCATACAAATCCTATGAGGAAGCATTGGAAAGTGCTTTGAGGATTGACCAAGCTGCCATTAACATTGGTTGAAAAGTCTATGGGTCAAATGGAAAGCTGACGAAGGAAGACACAGGAAACAATGCTTCTATCATTAAGATCCTTAAAAATAATAGGAGTGCAACCACAAACGGGGTGACAGATCAACCCCCAATCAAGAAATTAAGAGATGAGTACAATGGAAGAGATTACTATCCTCCTAATGTAAATGCCATAGACTGACCTAGGAATAAGGGGTACTACCCTCGAGACAATTAACAAAATTGGAACCGCAACGGAAATGGGAATGGAAACGATGGAAGATATGAAAGACCCCCATACAAATTCAATCAATTTTATTCTTTTCATAGAACAAGGGGACACAGTACATAATCTTGTAGAGAATATAACATATTCATATCAAGGCTACCAGAAGACCAGCAATGTTTGTTCATAGAGATGTTCTTGAACCCACAGAAGGTCACACCGGACAACAAGGATATAAGACAAAATCAAGCTCCAATAGCTTCATAAAATGCCAACATGAGAATTTATCAGGACCCATTCCCTGCACACAAAGACAGAGAAACAATGAACCAAGACAAGACGGCTCAAATTAGTAACCCTAAAATCCCACCGTAACTAGGACAAAAAGGAGAAGCTAGGATGGTGGGATTAGTCAAGATTATGCACAATGAAGAAGAAGAGGAAGACCATGAGGATGAAAATGAACAAATAGAAGCATATGAAGGTATCATTTCGGTGGTGGAGCCGATACCAGCTCCAATCAGACGTTATGAGCTCATAGAAGATTTATAGAAGACATATGCTCACATTTAGCTCATTGACTTACTCAGGAACTCCCCTTCACATCGCTCAGCATTACTAAAATCAATAGATTTAAAATACCTCGACCAAATTACACCACCACCTTGTAAGAAAATTAATCATGTGGACTACGACATTATTCTACCAAATGCGGAGCTCAAAGATCCAGGGTTCTTAGACTTATAGTAGATGCCTTTCGAGGTCGAATTAACCAAAAAAGGAGACCCTATGCTGTATCTTCAAGTATTGACCTACAGTACTTGCTTCAAGTGGACCTTAATCAATGATGGGGTAGCAGTTAACATAGTTGCTTTCTCCCTATTAGAGAGGATAGGCTATGGACACACTAATATCACTGCTTCACGAGATACTCTAAGCGAGTATGATAATTTAAAGGTTGCCACTAGTAAGATTACCCTTCCAGTGACCGTGGGACCTAAAACCATTCCTACCACATTCTACATCATAGATAAAGACACGAGATATAATTTGATTCTTGGAAGACCATGGATACATAGAATGAAAGTTGTGCCATCCACATTATTCCAAGAAGCTTGATTCTTACACTTAGGGAAAATGTACATCACAAAGGGAGACCCAGAACCTTTTAGCATGTTGAAATCAAATGGACCAAACAAACATATAGGTATCCCCATAGACTATGAACTCCCTACCAACAAATTGATTGTCCCTAATCCTACACCTCAGTCGATATGCATAAAATGAATGGTAATCCTAGAAAAGACCATAAACACCGCAGAGATCAAAACTCTAGAGAATGAGGCATTGCCAAAAAAAGGAAACGATTCCCAAAGAAAAGACAATTGAGATCATGGAATTGATTGAGCAAGATGGACCACTCCAATTCCCCCTAGAGGTACTCATGATCAACATCCAAGAAGCCTACAAACTCATCCCTTGCATAGGAGAAAAAACCACACAGAACTGAAGGTCCAATGTTTGAGACAACCACGTTAGATCTAAGAAATGCAGACCCACATGCTTTCTCAAATGCTAAGGAAGACATAACAGAAAGTTACACTCCATTGTCACCATTAAGTGAATCACGTGTCCCCGAGACACCTAAATAAATAGATTCTTATGAACCTCTCACACCAATAGAGGATTCATATTAACCATTGACACCCACGAATGAGGTGCATTATATTGACAATGAATCAACTAACGCCATAGGAATGCTACCTAGGATGTTCATGGTGTCCCAACTACAAGAGAAGCCAACCACCTCTGCCTCAGTTCAATCAAACAAACTTTGTGAATGGGAAGCACCTCTAGTACACATTGAAATGGTTGAAAGACTTCCCAATGAAGATGAAGAAAGTGAAGGTATTTTTCACAAAGAATGGAAGATGAGAATGACAGTCGGCATTGATGACCCTGTCATTTTTTAATTGCCAAAGAGTTACATCAGATATGCCATGGACTTAAGGCCAAAACCAAATGGGAGGACAAGTATAAGCTTTGTCCCTCCTGATGAGAAAAGGGAGCCACAAACTCCCCTTGAATTGTTCCAATTTTTGTAAAGAATCCAAGAGAGACTAGATGTGAAAATCTACATGCAAGAACAGTTCAACCTATTAGAAGAATTATTAAATTGTGATGGAATCATGTATTGGACCCCTTCTCATCAACAAGCCTTTCAAGACTTACTTTGTCTCACAATGCCAAGAGAAACCACCGAGTTGGTAGCAATAGATTCAAATGACAAACCCTACAGAATAGGAGAACTCATCCTGAGAAGATGTAGCATGAAGAACAAGAAAAGAAGATGAAAAAAATCTCTTTTAGAAGACTAGAAAGGTCCTTACATGGTCAAGGAAGATGTAAGAAATAGTACCTATCTCTTGTGTACAATAGAGGGAGAGGAATTTGGTGAAACGGTCAATGCCTTTCACTTCAAGAAATACTATTTCTAAAAACAAAAAAAATCATAAAACATAGAAATTCAAAAAAATTATTAAAAAAATCAAAAATGTGAAAAATAATTTGTTTCTTGCATTTCAGTATCATTCTATTCATCTTGCATTATAGTTAGTGACTTGCTCTAGTGTTATTTTCTTTTCAGTAAGGAGTCTAATGTTGCCTAGATATATGTCATCCTTTCAGGACCTAGAGATTCCCCATTTTTTACAATTACATCCCCCTTCATTCCCAATGATTCTAATCAAAGCCTAGCTCTTAGCTTTACACTAATCATAGTCTTAATGATTCAAGATGTTAGGTCTAAACAAAGTCAGTATTCAAACCTATAGTGTTCAAAGGAAGCTTGTAAGTAGACCTTTCCAGTTCTTTCCTAGTAGTAGAGAAGTCCGACTAGATTACAAAACTTTAGGTGGTACTCATCCCCTTATCTTTCCTAGCCAAAAACATCAAGAGGATCAAAACTTCGAAGGAAGTAGTTCTAACTTTGAGTGAATATTAAAAAATGAGTGATCAAAATAAGAGTGTCAAAAAGTGAGAATTGAGATATCAAAATATTTCATATCAAAGTTCCAAAAGCATTCATTTCTTGAAAAGTCAAAAATACAAAAAGAAAAGAGAAAAATCAAGTGAGGAAAATACAAAAAAAAAATTGAAAAAACAAAAAAAAAGAGATACAAAAAAAGAGTGAAAGAGAGAAGATTGTTGAATGTTTGTACTCTTGGGTGGAGATCAATCTAAGCTCGAAGCCTCAAGGGTGACATTCTAACAGAGAAAGAAAGGTACAAAGTGTTGGCAAGAGACACTACTAGGATTCATAAGTGTTTTCATTGATGGCAACAAAGTATATCCCACACATTCGCAGTACATAAATTACTCATATCGGAAGTCAGATTGAAGATAGGTGGTCTGGTAGTCAAGAACAGAGCATATTGTAGGGACTAACAATTGGGTCCAGAAATCTATGATGGTGAAACCCAACATGTTGTGGATTTGGGTGAGTAATAAGGAGTATCTGAACTATTGTATTCCAGAGATTTAGCCTCCGGTGACAAAGCATGTGAAAGATATGAGCATCTGAGTATCGGACTCCAATTAAACAGTGCAGATAGAGGAAGAACTGCCCAACAGGGTATCAGACCTCAATCTGGATGTTCAGAAGGTGTTGATCAAGTAACTTGAAGTGTTATATGATTTTGGCAGACATAGGTAATGATTTCTATGCCTAAGTTTTTGGTGCGCATCATCAATCAAGTATGGATTCAGCCAACAGAACAGTAACTTGCAAATTCCTAAGTGTTCTTATTGCCGACTAGAAAGTTGTTGGAAATCCTTGATGTGGATATATATACCTGATGGATTGAAGCTTGTAAGGGTGTGAGGAGATAAAATGATTGATTAAGTGAAAAGAAAAGTAGAGACAAGTGTGAAGGCAGGAATCCAAACTCAGAATGTGACAGAAGAGTAATATTGAGCAGAGGAAGGATGAAATGTGTTAGATTGGTATACTGTGCCTAACTGGAACTGAATTCTTGCATATGCAAATGTTGTTCATCAGTTCAAACACTTTGTTATCATATGTAAGCTTTTGTAGATAGTGAATCTCTTGTAGGCATTGAGCCTTTTGTGAGCAGTGTGCTTGGGCAGTGAGCCCTAACTAGTAAGTGCTATTTTGTACTTCTTTATTCTTTTAACAGAGAATACAATCTTGGGTTAATCACCCTGTGGTTTTTCCCTTAACAGGGTTTCCACGTAAAAATCCTTGTGTTATGTGTGTTAATTTCTTTTCAGTTCTTATGGTTGCTTATGCTTTCATGTTTTGATAAATCACTAAATGATAAGATAAGAAAAAGTAAGAAAGTTTTGAGATAACTGATTCACCCCCTCCCCCTCTTAGTTATCTGTCTTGTTTCCAACAATTGGTATCAGAGCAAGGTTCCTTAGAAAAAGCCTAACAGCTTGAGGAGGATCTGGGAATGTCAATGGATGCATATGGTATGAAAGAACAACTACAATCTGCCTTAGAAGATCTTGATCAATCCTAGTCTAAAGTCAATAATTTGAGAGAGCGACTTAAGGAGGCTGATGATTTCATCAATGAACTAAAAGAAAAACTTAGTAATTCTATGAAAAAGAGAAAGGAACTACTTCAGAAGTCAGCAAATCAGAATGAAGCCAATAATACTGATGAGGACCTAAATGAGAAAACAAAGCTATGTGAAAAGCTGTCAAAAGAAGTTGTTGTGCTAAGACATGAAATGGAATCAGGGGTTATGAAATTTACCCAAGAAACTGAAGAGAAGAGAAAGACTAAAGATAACTTAAAATAATTCCTCAAGGAGAAAACAAAAGATTGCTACAAAATGGACAAAATAATTAGACATCTCGAATCTAATCTTGGAGAAACTAGATACAATGAAGAACAACTTGAGAGATAGATTGACACTCTTAAACAAGATCTTGAAACTGCAAATTAATACAAAGAAAATTTCAAGATAAGCTCAGCCAAACTTGAAGTACTACTTGAAAGTCATACGAGGGTAGATGATAAGCATGGCTTGGGATATGAGAAAGGTGAAAGCTCTAGATCTGGTCAAAAGAATTTTGAATCAGGAAGACAAAGAAACAGGCCTAGAAGACCTCTGATAGGACAACCTAATGCTCAAAGATATCCATCCTTCAATGGAAGTTGCTTGAACTGCAACAAATTTGGTCATAAATCAACTTAGTGCAGGAGTAGAATGAATCAGAATAATCCATCCTTCTCCAGTCAATATTTTAATTGCAAAAGGTATGGTCACAAATCTCATGAATGCAGAAATATACAAATGAACAATTCTTTCAATGGTAGATGCTTTACATGCAATAGAATGGGGCATATGGCTAATCAGTGTAAATCAAGAGGATATCAATCAAATAAGCAAGGAAATGTTGTGTTTTACAATTGCAATAAATCCGGTCATATAGCTAGATTCTGCAGGAGCAGAAATAATGATGGAAAAGGTCCGGTGAAGCATGATCAAAAACTGGACAAAGGTAAAGGTAAAGTGAATGTGGATGAGATTCAAAAGGAGATGAGAAAGACTTGGGTAAAGAAGAGTGTGATGAATATTGGTGATGAGTCTGCACTAAAATCCAGTGCTGATAATCCTTCCAGAAATTAAAAGGTGAGCTCTGGCTCAGGGGGAGCTGCAAAGAAGATCAAATTCCCCCAGCAAGTTAGTAAGTGCCTAAATTTGGCACATTGAGTAAGAATCTGAGGTTGTGGATTAAAAAGATTTTGGAGGTTCATCTAAAAATCATTCAGTTAAAAATTGAGAAGTCTGCATATAGATTTAAAGAAGTTATGAGTAAATTCTATTCTAGCAGCTACCCGGTAAAAATAGAATTACACAATCAGATCTGGTATGATCTGAAAATGCAATTTTATGGTCTGTGGATTTAGAGGCATGTTTTGAAAGGCTAAAGTTATGTTTTCAACTCACTTGGATAATGATTTGAAGATCCGCACAATGATTCATAAAAATTCACTCAAAATAGGGTAACCAGATGACTTAAAGTGTGCATTTATTGCAATGGGGAATTAGGTTTTTGTGCAAGGATAAAAGGTTCTTCATTCATCATTTACAACACTTTGCATTCACGAAGCAGAGAGAAGAGCTCTGAGAAGAGATCCTGCAGAATATTCAAGTTAAAGTTGAAGATTGAAATCAAGCAGAAATTTGCTCTGGCAGTCGCATCAAACCCTAAGGCATAAAAAGGTATTTCCTTTCTACAAAATCTCTCTGAATTTCATTGCTAGAATGGCAACTTTGATGTTTGTGAATGTCACTAAGAGGCCGAGACCAAAATTCAAGAAACATCCTCATAAATCTATAGAAGTTGATCCCTTGGGTGCATTTTCTCGTATCCCGTACAGTGTTCTGCATGTAGAAGATATTAGGATTTACATTCATGCAAACATTGAAAACCTTGGAGACTTAGAATTGATGGAAATATATCATAAATAGTTAAGAAGTGATAATTTTGATCTCAAACTAGAATTCAAGGCTCTAAAAGATAGGCACTTTGCACATTGCATACATTTCTCATCTTTTGTAGAGGACGAATGGGTCCGGTATGTCTTGAGTAGGATGCATGATAACTTTATGTGGTTAATGAGTCCATTTAAGATAACCAAAGATGCCATCAAGGCTATAACCAGATTGCACTCAACTGGTGGGTTTCCTGCACTCAAATCTATGAAAAATCAAACTGTAATAGAGGCCACCGGATCAAAATATGACAAGAGGATGACTATAGTTGATATTACTGATCCAGATGTCAAGTTTGCATCAATTGTAATTGGTTACAAGATTTACCACTCAAGTAGGGAAAATTCTATATCTAGTATAGCAATCTATACTACATATCAGATGTTGAAAGAAAATGCAGATTATGATTTGCATGAGCTTCTATTGAATCACCTGATGGAGAATCTGCAGAAGATTAAGAAAGATAAGAAAAATTCCTTTAAGTATGGCGATCTGGTGTTGTGCCTATTCTTCTATTACATGAATGAGTTACTGGGATCAAAAGGTCTGATCTAGGAAAATGATAGACCTGTTGCATTTCAAATCAGATATTATCTATATGGACTTGGTGATGCACAAGCCCAAAAGACAACTCTCTAGGGTTACTTCAAGAATTTCCAGAGCATGATGTAAGCAAGAGAAAGAATACCAAAATCAATAGTGGAGAAATACAAAGACACAATTTGCTTCATGGTTGACACAAATCAATGCTTAATGGAGGCAGTTGAGTCAAGAAGTGTATGGGTAATGCCCATAGGTTATGAAGTTGATGAAAACATATTGGAGGTACATGTTCAACACTTGCTAAGCCAACCCAAGGATACTGAAGCAGAGAGGTTTGGCACCTTTGATGAGTTAAACATAAAAATACATGTTGAATTAAGGAAGCCTGAGTCAAAAAGAAAAGTGAGGAGGTTGAAGAAGGTGCTAAGAAGTTTGGCATAACAAAGGAGGCAATAGATGCAAATAGAGAAAGAATAGAGAAAATTGAAAAGGAAAGGGAAGGAGCAAAGAAAGAAAGTGTTCTGGTGGAAACCTCTACCCGAACAAGATCTTCCAGGAGTTCTGCCCCTGTCCCTCCTGAAAGCTCAAAAATTGCTAAACCAGAAGCCAAACCATCTGTTAAAAGAGAAAAGAGAAAGAAGTCTAAGGCCACAAGAACATATGTGAGGCTTAAGGATGATGAAGAGATAGAATCAGATGTGAAGGTCAGAGATTTGAAGAAAGCCAAGAAAAAATCTTCCAAGAATGAAAGGAATGATGAGGAGCAGAAGACAGAAGAGTTTGTTGAGAGACACACTCTCTCCATTGAAGACATCATTAAAGTAGTCACTGTGGATGGAAACCTGCAACCGATAACAGAATTCTATGATGAGTACAATGATGTAGACAAGAAATTCTTGAGTAAGCAATAGTAAGGTACCTAAACATCTATAACAAAGCTTTCATTGAAATAATTTCCTTGATTCCTAAAAGCTTAGAAGAAGTTTTGGAGTTAAGAAAAGTAAGTGCAAAATCAAAAGACTTGGAGATCCGAGAACAGATAGTGATACAATTATGTCCAACCATCACTCAAAAACAAATGGACATGGTTTTCAAGGATGTCAAAGAAGAATTCCAGAGCAAGTCCAGAATGAATAAACTCATGCTTGGAGAAACTGACCAAATAGTTGATGAGAAAAAAGAAATTCTCCGGAGTGCCTTGAAAAGGTTCAACCTTCCCATTGTAGAGGAAGCAAATGAAGAGCCTTCTGAAATGGATGTTGAAGGATTAAAGAAAATTGATGAAGAGCAATCTGAGGCCTTAGACTCCTATGTTCCAGAAGAGTAAGTGTAGAAAGAAGAGACAAATATTGTTGATGGCAACAAGCAAATCAGTCCGGATGCCCCCAAGGGAAAGGAAGTTGAGACTACAAGAGACACTGCAGAAGCAATGCAAAGTTTCTTAGACAAGGAAGTTGTGGAATTAGATGAACCAAAGTTGATTCAAGGGCCACTGAATCTGGACTCTCTCTCTCCAATTCAAATAATGAAGATAGCATCTTTTGCTTAGGCCAAAGCCAAAGAAAAACTCTTGAAATCTCATATGGAGGAAAGTGAGCTGCTAAGTATTGCATTTGGAGTGTTGGAGAAGATAATGCCCACATATCAAAAGGATCCATCTTCCTCTCCATCCAATGATTTGAAGAACTTAGTTAATTCTATCAATACACATTTGAGTCTTCAGAAAAATTAGCAAAAACTAAGGTCTGGAAAGAGTTCTTGGGAAAAAGATTTAGTGAGGTAAAAGGGCTAATTGATAATGATAGAAAAACCCTAGATATTGGAATAAAGAGCATTGAAAATGCTCTTAAGGATGGTGGAGACATATATAAATTTTGTTTATCCTGGCCTAAAGTTGTAGAGGACATTGAGAAGAAAATGAAAGAACAAGAAGGAAAATTGACTAATCTATCTCAGAATTTTGATCCTCTTACTATCTCTTTGGTAAAACAAGAATGCCAAGCAGTTGTTATAACAAATGAAATAAATAAAATGGTTAAGGAGAAGAAGAATATAATGGATAGAATGGGTGAACTTAGAGGGATAATCATCCCTAAGTTAGAGTTAATGCATGATTCCTTAGCAGATGCTCTAAGTACAGCCCAAACCAGTGATCCAACAAATTTGAAGAGGGCGGAAGCATATGCATTTTTGTTGAGCAGACACATCTCCATTTTGGATAGGATGAAGAGAATTTGGGCCACAGAGCTTGTACAGCTAAAGACTACATTTGCAGATATACTTAAGTATATGTAAGTTTATCTTATGGACTGTATGTACATATGCAGCCTTATATAATAATTTTTGTACATTTTTGGTTTGAAAATCCCACCCTTTGCCATTGATGTCAAAGGGGGAGTGAAAAGTAGTGAAAAATAAGGAATCCAGCATTAAGGGAGCACCAGTAAGTAGTGTGGAGAGATGAAGAACAAGCAAAGGGGGAGTTTCAATGACAGTCATTTTTCACTAAGTGTTGCCATCAATGCCAAAGGGAGAGATTGTTGGCAAGAGACACTGCTAGGATTCATAAGTGTTTTCATTGATGGAAACAAAGTATATCCCACACATCCGCAGTACATAAATTACTCATACTAGAAGTCAGATTGAAGATAGGTTGGTCCGGTAGTCAAGAACAGAGCATATGATAGGGTCCGATAGTTGGGTCCAGAAATCTCTGATGGTGAAACCCAGCATGTTGCAGATTTGGGTGAGTAATAAGGAGTATCTGAACTATTGTATTCCAGAGATTTAGCCTCCAGTGACAAAGCATGTGAAAGACATGAGCATCTAAGTATCAGACTCCAATTAAACAGTGCAAACAGAGGAAGAACTGGCCAACAGGGTATCAGACCTCAATCCGGATGTGCAGAAGGTGTTGATCAAGTAACTTGAAGTGTTATATGATTTTGGCTGACATAGGTAATGGTTTCTATGCCTAAGTTTCTGGTGTGCATCATCAATCAAGTATGGATTTAGCCAACAGAACAGTAACTTGCAAATATCCTAAGTGTTCTTGTTGCTGACTAGAAAGTTGTTGGAAATCCTTGATGTGGATATATATACCTGATGGATTCAATCCTGTAAGGGTGTGAGGAGATAGAATGATTTATTAAGTGTGAAGAAAAGCAAAGACAAGTGTGAAGACACTAATCCAAGCTCAGAATGTGACAAAAGAGGAATACTGAGCAGAGGAAGGATGAAATGTGTTAGATCGATATATTGTGCCTAACCGAAATTGAATTCTTGCATATGCGGATGTTGTTCATCAGTTCAAACACATTGTTATCATCTATAAGCTTTTGTAGATAGTGAGTCTCTTGTAGGCAGTGAGCCTTTTGTGAGTAGTGTGCTCAGGTAGTGAGCCCTAACTAGAAAGTGTCATTTTGTACTTCTTTATTCTTTTAACACATAATACAATCTTGGGTTAATCACCCCGTGGTTTTTCCTTTAACACAGTTTCCACATAAAAATCCTTGTGTTATGTGTGTTGATTTCATTTCAATTCTTATGGTTGCCTATGCTTTCATGTTTTGATAAATCACTAAATGATAAGATAAGAAAAAGGAAGTAAAAGTAAGAAGTTTTGAGATAACTAATTCACCCCCCCTTCTTAGTTATCTGCCTTGTTTCAAACACAAAGCACACACATGCACTAGCTAAGCAAATTTGAGAGTCTAGTAGTCTCTAGGATCATCTTCTACCTAGGGACCCTCATTCTTTCCTTTTTATCCTTTACCCCAAGTCTACCTTGCTTTCCATCTATGATCTAAGTCTAGCGAACACCTATAAAATTTATTACTTGTCTAAGTTGAAAGCTTGTCAAATTGTCTCATCTAAATAAGGATAATTGTTTATCTCTAGCAAAGCCAAAAATTAGAAACACTCCATTTCATTCCTGCTCCCCATTTGAGTTTTAAAATCCTATCTCTTAGCCTTGAATAGGTCTCTTATATCAAGACAACTCGCAATCCCTTGAGTTGAAAATTACATTTAAGAGAAGTCACATTGTTTGTTCCACATTGCATTCATGTCAAAATCAGAAAAAGAGTCTCAAAGCAATAAAGCCAAATGTCATATCTCATGACATTCAATAGAAGTAAATGTTTCATTTCAGCATTTCTTGTGTTCCTGCATTATCATATTGTAAACTGTATCTCATATATATGCCATAAAAAATTACAAAAACATGTCATCGTCATCATACTTCAATTGTTAAAAGAGTTGAAAAGGTCAAAGACATAATTGAAAAGTTCTCAAACCTCCAAACATGCACAAGAGATGAGTACAAATCTGATAGGAGAAAACCATAAAAGGATAAACTTTCATAGATACATCCTAAGTTTACATATACAAGAGTATCAAAGAGCTAGGACAAAATGCTCTAACAAGAAGTAGAGGCTCCCCATGCAAGGGGGCATGAGTTCAAGAAAGGAAATCAAGGCTGGTTCCCTCCAACAGAACCCTCAGGACTTTGGCTCCTCTATCTACGAATACCACCCATCACTCCATGAGACCTATGGGAGTGAGGTGCTCTACTATAAGCATGTGACTGTGAAGTTCCCACCATACTAGCATCTCATCATCGAAAACTAAGATGAGCCATCTCTCAAAGCATTTGATTCTCACCCTTAAGGGTGTGAATCTCAGCCTTCAAGTCTACATTCTCCTGACATCCATGGTAGACAGGAGCGAAAATGTATGTGTGTCGCTCGGTAATAGGGGGGACACCAGGATCATCTAAAAGATGGTCTCGATTCATCCTAGTGAAGGGAGAATCCAAGCCAACATTAATCTCTTGAACAAAATCCCTCCACTCTCTGACATTGCCTGAAAGTGTAAATTGAAAGAGAAAAACAAGTCAGTTCCCCATGAAAGGAGAAAGGACAAAAGTGCAAAAAATAAACAATCAAACTTATGTGGATCACCAGGCTTCCAATCAGGGTCAACTTGTCACATCACCTCATTTGAATGAGAAGGTCGGGGAACAACAAGAGGACCCTCAGGGATGTTAGGAGCATCATCTGCATCATCAGTAGCATCAAGACCCTCATCCTGCACATCCTCAGGTAAGTCCTCATCTGACGAATCATCACCATAAGGAACATAGTCCTCGTCGGTAGACTCTGAATCCACGGCCACAATGAGAGATCGGGAAGGAGTCCCTCTCTCTCCCCTCTATCCTCCTCTGGGAACTCTAGTAATAAAGACTCTAGGAGTCAAAGGAGTCTAGACAACTGACCTTTGTCCAATCTTACCCATCTCCTGAACAGTCCTATAGCAAGCGGACACTAGGGATAGGTCCTCGGGGAAGTCCTCACCGAACTACTATGAAACATGCTCAACATGATGGGCCTCAACTAGACAATTACGGTCTAAAATCTTGGATACTCTACAACAGTACTCTCTAACCTCACCATCATGAGCCCAGGATCCCTCCATGTCATGATAAGGATCAAAGATCATGTCCTCATCTGTAAGAGTAGAAAAAGTAGATAAAGAAGCATCAAAGTGACCCACATGCATCCACCTAACTGCTCTTGGTATACGTCTATCTGGAATCAAAATGAACTTCTGATAGGGCTTGATGTGCTCAAATATCCCTGTCATGATCAAAGAGTAGCTAAAATCTAGAGCTCCTCGCCATGAAATACAATAGAAGTCCCTGTAGACCATGGCCAAAATATTTGGTCCCCAAGCATAGACTGTGCCCTCCTCAATACCATGAATGATGGGTGCCCAACACCATCTCAAACAAGTTGAGATCTTGTCTCCTGACAGCCTCGATGCAATTAGACCAATCAAGAATCCCCTCAAAAGTGGGATGTGAAGTCAAGGTATAGAAGTGAGCTAAACTCCTGTCTGATCCCCGGGGTGACTAACCCCCATGAACTCTACCTAGGATGCCTTGTCCTCGAAGGACTTGCTAGCTGGAAGGACTAGAGGATGTCCTCTCACAAGAACCCCAAGTATATGATACACATCATATAGAGTGATGGTCCACTCTTCAGAGATCTGTGGGAACTAGATTGTGTTTTTGTCTGCATCCCAGTAGGTCAGAATATCATAGCATATATGGAACACAGGGTGAATAACAGACACGTGAAAAACTCTAGCCAGACCTACTCTCCTCAAAATGATACGGTCCTCACTACTCAGTGAAGTAAGCATCCCTAAGAGCCATCCTTGCTCTCAGCATGCATTCCATTAGATACGCATGTCTTGTAAGATCAGAAAAGAACTTTAGATTAGATCTCGTAAACTTGTAAAAATCCCTAAAAGTCATAAAATTATAGAAAAATGTATACAAAAAAAGCATATAAACCCCTCAAAATTGTAATAAACAGGCAAATTCAGTAGCCAAAACAAGTCAGATCAGAGTGAAACAAGCGTCAGACAACATGAAATTTTAGTCAAAATCAACCCAATAAGGTCGCCCCCGGGCAACCCAGGTGTTTTGCAAGATCTCCCTCGGCCAACCCTGCTATCAGATAAGATCTCCCCCGAGTGACCTTCCTATCAAAAGGAGAGACCCTAGAGGGAGATCCCTTGATTAAAAATTCACTCTAAAAACCTTATTTTTTGACTGATTTCAAAAACTGAAAAATCTATTTTACTCTAAACGACGAAACGAAGACAATGCAACAAAAAAAATTGACAAAAACAGACAATTTTGAGAGATTTTTCACAAAATTCAAACTAGGGTTTAGAGAAGGGTTTTTTACTATTTGCATACCTACTTCTCTGTAGCTAAAGAAGAGGTGGCCCTTTGTGATCTCCTCAATGATACTTTTCCAATGACTACTCACACAATCAAATTCATCGTCATTTCGCTCTGATCTCACAATTTGACTTGCTTTGTTTGCCCATAGCTTAGTTTCATTTGTGCATTTCTAGATTAGTTCTTTGCTTTTATGCATCTCTTTGGTGCATCATTTTGCGTGCATTCATTCCTACAGGTCTAAACCGACAAAGGCAAACAACTAGTTGAACTCAAACGATCCATGGTAAGTTCGTCATTTAAGTTTTCATTATTTGTTTTGATATATATTTAAAGTCCAGACTAATACTAGTTATTGCAGGTACAATTATAGGAAAATTGACAATAGGTAAGGCCTAGTTCGGGAATGATACCTACCTTTCATGTAGACTACCGTCCCCAAGAGGGCAAATATGTAAGCACAAACATCACGCACATCCTCCACGAGGACCCCTATGATGATCTTAATCCTTGTAGCATACATGTAAGCATGAAATAATGTCCTCTAAGAAACAAAACTCTTGATGTTGTGTCTTCTTTCTTGTCTTGTGTTATTTCCTCTTTGTCATTTTCTCCCTCTCCCTGTTTTCGACGCTTTTCGACGCTTTTTGCAACACTTATCGATTTGCATTTTCTGAGCTTTCAACCCTGTTCCTAAGCCTTGTAAGTATCTTGTAGGTGCATTTTCACCTTTCCCCTATGATTTTCATCCTCTACACCCCCTAGAAGCCTTCTAGAGGTCCCCCTATCCATCTCCCACTTTCAGTTTTCAGTTTCGCTCAACCAATCCAAATCTCCCCTTATTATTTCCAAATCTCCCCCAAGAGATCCTGCAGATGCAAGTGGAGATTTGGATTATTGCACATGTCTAACCTATTTTCAGAGGTAGAACACCTCCTTTTCCTCTCTTCTATCATTTCCCACCATGCAGTTCTTCAGAAAACCCTTTCTTGCTCGGATCTCTCCCGGGCGACCCCAAAAAAAGAATCCGATGATAATCATGCATTCCCAACTTGGTGGTGACCACAATTTTATGTTTTTTTTGTATTGTACTTGGTTATAGTTTAAAAATCCATCACACTAGGAGAACATCTCAAATTTTTCCACAATTTGTGAGATATAGTCAATTGGAGGCAATAGATAATGGTCCTTAAGGAATGAATTAATCAAGTCTCAAAAGATGCATAGGCAACATCTTTGTTCTTCTTAACCACTAAGACCAAGTTCACCTCCTAGGTTGAATTCCTGGTATAGACATTTATCTTCAACTCAATCAACTTGGATATTTTTTTCATTGGGGGTTCAATTTTGGGATTAACAAATATTTGTTTGTTGTACAAGTTGAGAGTACAATTCAAGTTAAATTGTATGTTGAATCACCTCTCAATCATATACCTTGAGATTTTTACAAGTACATGACATAATATAATCAAATTCTTAACAAAGTCTTGACAAAGTTGCCTCCTAGGTTAAAATTCAAAACCTACCAACATGTAGCACTTTGTTTTTATCAAATACATCATACAATATTCTTCATGCCTAGTGATGATGTGTTTCATTTATTTTTATTTCAATCATTAGATTTGAACATATTTTCTTAGGTGATCAACCCTTTTAAGAATTTTGTTAGTATTTAACTCTAAAAATTTTCTCTATAGACACCATTCATATTTTTATTCAATTCCTCAAATAATTCTACTTCTTATTGGGTAAATATGACATTTTGGTCATCGCTATCAAAGACTTGCCAATTAAAGGTATTATCAAGTACAATAAGCCATGTAATAAGCTTCACCCTACTCTGTAAGTCTTGGAAAATATTCTAAGTGGGATCAAAATGATATCTGACAATAACCATGTGGTTAACTTTCATGTTCTCCAATATTTAGGAGGTTAGTTTTGACCTCTCTAACTTCTCTATCAATAAATTTTCTATTGAACATTTTTAAGGGTCTTGGATTTGTTCACACCCAACTCCATCATTAAAGAAGACTTCATGGTCAATTTTTAACTATCATAAAGTTCTTACCAAATGAAATCATGCAACTACACATTGTAGATGAAGTCAAGCAAGACAATGACATTGCCCTTAAACATGTCATACCGCCTAGGTGCAAAATTCCTAAAGAATTGGTTGTTTTAAAGTGTTTAACTCAAAATAAAGATGTTACCAAGATTAATTTCAACAAGGAAAATACCGTTATGTAATTATATTACCAAGATTAAAGAAACAAGGAAAATGCCACTATGGTCTTGAATAATCTGGACTATAAAACTAAAATGTTAGACCAAGAGCTATAAAGTCTTGGACCACAAACTCATTTCCTCAATTGCAGAAAGTCCATCACCCAATCTTCCTTAAAAATAAAAATTAAAAAAGGTCACAACCAAATTTTATGGGGATCCTAAAACTCAAGAAGGAATGATACCTTTGTGATCCATAGTTTGATACCACATGCTCTCCAACTTATACAATTCTCATTCCTAGCTAAGAAAATTAAGACACCTATGGAAAATCAAGTTCTTCCATTAGTTAAATCCTTATAAGTTTTTATCAATACTCTCGTTATCTTATAATTTTTTGTAAATTCTTTCCTTAAGGATAAAAAGGTTGGTGATGGTGAAATCCTTGTGGGTTGTGATCCAAAATCAAATCTTGCTACATGATCAAAATGTTAATTTTTTCACCATCAACCAAAAAGGTATCAAAGAACTTCTAAGACTTGGAATATCTTGTGTACAATAATTTCAAAGCCAACCTAACATTTCACAATATTGAAGATTACTTTGCATTAACCTAGAGCATTCCAAGTAAGTTAAAGGGGAGTGTTGCTAAAATAGAGCATTTTGTGTTGATGACAAAACTAGTTCTAACAAAAAGTGATTTCATAACCACCTATCTAACAAAAGCACAATTTCATATAATGTATTATTAGGTAAAACAACAACTATAAAGTATTTTCCTCTTCTAAACATTTTATGGAAAGAAACCCCTTAATGTGACTTGTTAAAATTATGTGAACATTTATTATGACAATGCACAAGGGACAGTTGTATAAACTTTTCATCAAATTGTTGCATGTTGTAGGACCTAATTGTCATAAACCTACTTGTAAAAGTAGATACACACTAGGGGAGAGGGTCCCATAGTGGTGCAATGTCCTATACTTGGTATAGGAGTTGACCTAGTGGGATCCAACAATAATTTAATCAACAACCAAAAAATGTTTAAAATATTATTAAAGTCTACTCTTTGCTCCACCAAAAAAGGATTTCTAAGGATCATATTTTAAACTTAATGTATGCAATCAATTTTCAGATTTAAATTTTTTATTATTTAGTTAATTAGTTAATATTTTGTCAAGATAGGTGATAGAGAGATGACATAAACAAATCTAAGTGTCGATATTCTAAACGGACATAAATTGTGTTAGATCTAGGGCTCACAATTGAGAGGGGGGATGAATCAGTTGTGCAAAAACTTGCTTCTACCTAAACACTTGATTCTTCTTAGTTAGATAATAGCATATCAATTAACAATTCATGAAAGCAGAGAGCATAAACACCGAAGCAGATAAACATCAACACATTAGACACCAAGATTTTTGACGTGGAAAACCTGGTTAAGGGAAAAACCACAGGGTGATTAACCCAAGGATTATTCTCTATTAGAAGAATAAGAAAAAGAAATGGCACATGCCAGTCAGGGCTCACTGCCTGAGCACACTGCTCACAAAGAGGCACACTACCTACAGAAGAGACACACTCTCTACAAGATCATAAGTATCACAACCTTGAACTAGAGAATGACATCTTCACCATGTCTGGATCAGTTCCATTTACGCTCGAAACACAACTACTTTGCCTTTCACTCTTTTGCTATACCACACTCATCCGCTTCACCACCCCCTCAAAATGGATTCACAATCTTTCATTTATACAAGACATCAACTTAGGAATAAGCATCTAAGTTGGCACTCAACCATAAGAACATTTGCAAGATGAATAACACATCTGGTCGGCCACCACAAGAACATTTGTAAGATGAACAACTCATCCGGTCAGCTAGTCTGAACAAGAACTTCATCCAGAAGAATATCTTCAATTCTGGGCTCTACCACCAATGCAGATCAACAACACAGTCTCAACATGATCAAAGAACCTTCACAAGCTAGCCTGAATGACCAGGAACATCCGCACTTCCCCTGCTCACCGGAATCTCTTCTCTTCCTCATCCGAAACTTCAAGAACACAGTCTACCGCCACTGTCATACTGAAACATGTGCTTCTGAACCTCCAAATCATGAACAAATTGAGATGACACATCACAAGGACATCCCAAACACTCCATCCAATCTGCAAGATAGGATAATGCACTTTCAGATCTCACCGGACCTCTTTGTAGCACTCTGTCACTCCGGAGCACTTCCCGGAACCAGTTCTACTTGATCAATCACAACTTCTTCAAATCTGCATGCGGACCTCTGAAAACTTAACTGGATCATCTCAAGACTCATAGCTACAAACCCTTTAATCCGCATCCTTTGATCATCAACTTATTGAGTACTTTTGCCTTCTTCTCATCACTATTCTTCACTGTTCCTGACTGAGACTAATTTTCTCAATATCCTCAGCACATAGCTCATCCAATCCTTCTTGTCAATGCAATATGAGTATGTTGACATCAATGACAACACTGATTAACCTCATACTTGCAACAATCTCCCCCTTTGTCATTGATGGCAACATATGATGTGAAAAACCATCAAGACAAGATCTTCTCCTTTCTGTCACAGCTCCCTTATCAGCAACAATTCTTCACATGTCTTCTCTTCCTTTACTGCTCCCCCTTTGATCATCAACCACTTGTTTTTCACATGTCTTCTCTCCCCCTTTGACATCAATGGAAAAGGGCTCATACTTGCAATTCCAACACACCAAAATCATACCAGCTGCTCCCCCTTAGTAGCAGCTCCCCATCATCAATCTGGATCACAAGATATGACTATGATATCCACCAAACTGATGCACATCAGTGCATCCTAGTTCATCACCGGAGGGGCCATGACCCCTAACTTCTCCCGGAGAAACTCAAAAGAGTCCTTGGGAAGAGGTTTAGTGAAAATATCTGCAAGCTAATCCTTGGAGGGTACATACTCCAATCTAACTTCTCCCTTGTTCACTTGCTCTCTCAAAAAGTGAAACTTGATAGATATGTGTTTGGTCTTAGAATGTAATACCGGATTCTTAGAAATATTTATTGCACTTGAGTTATCACAGAAGTTTGTGATAGGCTCCTCATATTCTACTTTCATATCTCTTAGCATCTGCTTCATCCATAAGATCTGAGTGCAACTACTTGTTGTTGCAATGTATTCTGCTTCAGTTGTAGACAAAGATATTGCCTCTTGTTTCTTGCTTAGCCAAGAAACTAATCTTTTTCCCAAAAAGAATGCTCCTCCACTTGTACTCTTCCGGTCATCCACATCTCCTGCCCAATCTGCATCTGTGTATGCATGAAGAGAGAAATCCTAATCTCTAGGATACCATAGACCATACTCAACTATTCCTTTCAAGTACCTAAAAATTCTTTTGATTGCCATGACATGAGATTCTCTGGGATCATCCTGAAATCTTGCCACAAGACCAATAGCCTGCATTATATCTGGTCTAGTCTGAGTGAGATACAATAGACCTCCAATCATTGATCTGTACTTGGTCTGATTTGTCTTAGGAGAGTCATCATCTTTACTCAACTTACATTCCATTCTGAATTTCCTCAATAATTCTTTTGCATATTTGGTTTGACAGATAAAGATGCCTTTCTTTGTCTGAGTAATTTGCAGACCCAAGAAGAAATTCATTTCACCAAGCATTGACATTTCAAACTCACTTTTCATTTGATTTACAAAATTTTTACACATGCTGTCCTTTCCTCCAAAGATGATATCATCAACAAATACTTCAATAATCAAGATGTTTTCCTTATCTATTTGGAAGTATAGGTTACTATTAGCAGTACCTTTGTTGAAGCCAATATGTACAAGATGCTTATCCAACCCTTCATACCATGCTCTTGGGGCTTGCTTCAAACCATACAGTGCTTTCTTCAACTTGCAGACCATATCATCATGATCAGAAAATTGAAATCCATCCAGTTGTTCAATGTACACTTCTTTTTCCAAGTCACCATTTAGGAAGGCAGACTTGACATCCATCTGATATACCTTGAAGTCTTTGAAGGCAGCAAATGCAAGAAATAATCTGACTGCTTCAATTCTTGCCACCAGAGCAAAGGTCTCTTCAAACTCAATTCCTTCTATTTGAGAGTAGCCTTTGCAGACCAATCTAGCTTTGTTTCTAATTACTTCACCAACTTCATTTAGTTTGTTTCGGAAGACCCATTTGGTTCCAATCACATTCTTGTTTCTAGGTCTGGGAACAAGATCCCAAGTATGATTTTTTTCAATTTGCATCAATTCTTCCTCCATTGCTTTGGTCCAGTTTTCATCATTGCAAGCTTCATTAACTATCTTAGGTTTAATCTTTGAAATCAGACAGTATTCATTTGAATCTTGAGCAATTCTTCTCCTTGTTTGTACCCCTTTACTTTTGTCACCTATGATCTGTTCTTCAGAATGATTTAGAGTTACATACCTTGGAACTTTGGGAGTTTCTTGCACAACTAATTCTTGATCAGGCTCATTCAGACAAACTTCTTCTTCTTGATTTACTGGATCAGTCTGGATCTGAATTTCAGAGGAGGATGGAGCTCCTTGCACCAGAGAATCATTTTGATCATCTTCATCACATTCATAGAATCTTGAAGGCTTCTCAATTCCTTCATCAACCTTCACATTTGTACTTTCTATCATCTTTCTCAATCTCTTATTGTAACACTGATATGCTTTGCTTTGAGTGGAGTAACCCAAGAAAATTCTTTCATCACTTCTAGCATCAAACTTTCCTAAATCTTCATCTCTTTTGATGTAACACTTGCTACCAAATACTCTGAAATATCTCACAGTGGGAGTTATGCCAAACCAAAGTTTATAAGGAGTCTTACCGGTATTGCTTCTGATTTGAACTCGATTAAGGGTATAGACTGCAGTACTGACAGCTTCTCTCCAAAACATCTAAGGAACACTTGCTTCCATCATCATTGTCCTGGCTACTTCTTGGATGGTCCGGTTCTTTCTCTCAACTACTCCATTCTGCTGTGGAGTCCTAGGAGCTGACAACTGTCTCTTTATACCATGCTTCTCATAGAAATCTATGAATCCACCAAATGTGAATTCACCACCTCTATCAGACCTTAAACATTTCAGTTTCAATCCAGTTTGATTCTCTATTATAGCTTTGAAGACTTTGAACTTTTCAAGGGCTTCTAATTTCTCTTTTAAGAAGGTAACCCACATCATCCGAGAATGATCATGAATCAGTAACATAAAATACATGTCACCTTGCATACTCTTGATTCTTGTCGGACCACAGAGATCGGTATGAACTAATTCCAACAATCTAGTAGAGGACTGATCCTTGCTTTTGAAAGAGACTCTACTCTGTTTACCTAGCTGACATTCTTTGCACAAACTATTTGTAGGTTTCACCAGTTTTGGAAGGTCTCTTACAGCCTGAGTATTGCTTATCTTGATGATGTTATCAAAATTCACATGACACATTCTTCTATGCCATAACCAACTTTGATCAACTTGAACAAACAGATAACTTTTATTTGAACCAACTAGATGGAAGATATTACCTTTTGTTTGAGTACTGGATGCAATCTCAGTTCTGGAGCTTTCAAAGACCCTGCATCTTCCATTCTTGAACCGAAGATCATAGCCTTTGTCCACCAACTGACCAACACTGAGAAGATTGTGCTTCAATCCTTTAACATATAGTACATTACCAGTTTTGCTCTTTCCATCAAAAGAAATAGTTCCCCTACCTCTGATTCTACCAGTAGAATTATCACCAAACTTTACCGTTCCTCCTTCGTACCTTTCCAAATTTAAGAACTTGTTCTTGTCACCTATCATATGGTGAGAACATCCATTGTCAATAACCCAATCATCCTTTTCTTCAACTTGGGCAGCCAAAGCTCTTTCAACAACCTTATGATTGATAGATTCAGAGGGTATTGAGTCTTCTTCCTTGATGGCAATAAACACCCATTCATTTCCAGATTTGCTTCCCATTTCTGATTCATCATCTGTTACTCCTTCATTATCATCTTCTTCATGGACATAATAACAGTTCTTTTGGAACCTTTGTCTGTTAGCATTTGACCTTGTAGATCTTTCCGGACATCTTGAAGCAAAATGACCAATCTTATTGCAGTTGAAGCACTTAAAAGGTAGTTTTCCTTCATACTTACCGGATCCCCTTGGCAGTCTCTTGGCAATGAGGGCTTCAAGTTGAGTTGTTTCAGCTTCTTCCTCTTCCATGTCTTTTCTTGCTTGATCAAACCATGACAATTTCCTTGAAGAGTTCTCTCCCGGATCGAATCTTTGTTTGCCTTTCACAAAGGCATTGGCTTTGAATGTAGATTCAGTCTTGGGGGGATCATCTCCAAAATCAGTCATTTCAAATGCAGCCAGTTTGCTAGCCAATTGCTCTCTTGTGACAGTTGTATGGGCTCTGAATTCATCAATGGCAGCAACCTTGATTTTGTAGGCAGCCGGAAGGGATCTGAGAATTTTGCAAACAATTTCATTTTCATCCAAAACTCCACCAGCATTCCTGATTCCACATACCAGCTCATTCACTCTTGGCATAAAGGTAGTGATGTTTTCATCATCTCTCATCTTCAATCTTTCAAACTTCCCTTTTAGACTTTGCACTCTTGACAAACTCATCTCCTTCATACAGAAGTTCTAGTTTAGTCCAAATCTCATATGCAGTTGGTAGGTCAATAACATTCGAGAGATCTGAGTCATTCAATGCGCTTAGGAGAGCTTCTTTGGTCCGTAAATTATTTTCAGCATCTGTGATTTCATTCAGTGTTGTCGGACCACCCTGTGGAGGTACATAAGCCTTTGTGATCATGGACAGATATGCTTTTCCCATACATTCCAAGTGACATCTCATGCGACCTTTCCAGAGTGAGAAATTGGTTCCATCAAACTTTAGACTATCCTTATTATATGACGACATCCTGGATATCCTGAAGCGATTAAGCTCCTTTCAGAGGAACTTGGCTCTGATACCAATTGTTAGATCTAGGGCTCACAACTGAGAGGGGGGGTGAATCAGTTGTGCAAAAACTTGCTTCTACTTAAACACTTGATTCTTCTTAGTTAGATAACAGCATATCAATTAACCATTCATGAAAGCAGAGAGCATAAACACCGGAGCAGATAAACATCAACACATTAGACACCAAGATTTTTGACGTGGAAAACTCGGTTAAGGGAAAAACCACGGGGTGATTAACCCAAGGATTATTCTCTGTTAGAATAATAAGAAAAAGAAATGGCACATGCCAGTCAGGGCTCACTGCCTAAGCACACTGCTCACAAAGAGGCACACTACCTATAGAAGAGACACACTCTCTACAAGATCATAAGTATCACAACCTTGAACTGGAGAATGACATCTTCACCATGTCTGGATCAGTTCCATTTACGCCTGAAACACAACTGCTTTGCCTTTCGCTCTTTCGCTATACCACACTCATCCGCTTCACCACCCCCTCAAAATGGATTCACAATCTTTCATTTATACAAGACATCAACTTAGGAATAAGCATCTAAGTCGGCACTCAACCATAAGAACATTCGTAATATGAATAACACATCCAGTTGGCCACCACAAGAACATTTGTAAGATGAACAACTCATCCGGTCAGCTAGTCTGAACAAGAACTTCATCCGGAAGAATATCTTCAATTCCAGGCTCTACCACCAATGCAGATCAACAACACAGTCTCAACACGATCAAAGAACCTTCACAAGCTAGCCTGAATGACTAGGAACATCTGCACTTCCTCTGCTCACCGGAATCTCTTCTCTTCCTCATCTGAAACTTCAAGAACACAGTCTACCGCCACTGTCATACTAAAACATGTGCTTCCAGACCTCCAAATCATGAACAAATTGAGATGACACATCACAAGGACATCCCAAACACTCCATCCAATCCGCAAGATAGGATAATGCACTTCCGGATCTCACCGGACCTCTTTGTAGCACTCTGTCACTCCGGAGCACTTCTCAGAACCGGTTCTACTTGATCAATCACAACTTCTTCAAATCTGCATGCGGACCTCTGAAAACTTAACTGGATCATCTCAAGACTCATAGCTACAAACCCTTTAATCTGCATCCTTTGATCATCAACTTATTGAGTACTTTTGCCTTCTTCTCATCACTATTCTTCACTGTTCCTGACTGAGACCAATTTTCTCAATATCCTCAGCACACAGCTCATCCAATCCTTCTTGTCAATGCAATATGAGTATGTTGACATCAATGACAACACTGATTAACCTCATACTTGCAACAAATTGTACACATTCTCTGTTTGAATATTTGAGAGCTCATATTCCAATATAAATATATATTAAAAACATGCACAGTAATTGTCCCAAATACATATAAAAGTTTACAAGAGTTGCATATTAATTGTCCCAAATACACATGAATTTGCTACCCATAAAAAGGACTATATTACAAATATAAAATCATTTAATAACAAAATGGAGTGTCAAGTGTCCCATCAAACAAACTTCGATGTCCCATATCTTAGGTCAAGAACATAATAGCTTCAAGTTGTGTTTTCCCAACAACTAGTCATTTCCACCATGAATGCCTGTAAATATTACATTCAAAGTTTTAAGGCTCACCAATCAAGCCATCAAAACAAGAGGATGGGAATTAAAAACTTAAGATCAAACAAGCAATCAAGCACTCAAACTTATGACCATAATCCAAGTTTTTAAAAATCCATCAAATCAACTCCATGTATTGATTCCTCAGTCTCACATGATTTGATCCCAACAATTAAATATCATCCAATCAAATTAAAGTGTAGAGATCAACAACATTTCCTCTCTGACATGGCTATAAATACATCATTTTCTCTACTTCAATTTTTCTACAGTTTATTCAAAAATTCCTACGAAATTCAAACTATACTATACTTTTTGCACTCTATTATCTACCATATTACTAAAAGTTTGGACTACACTAGTCACAACTATAAGTGTTTGGTTGTTCTTATTTTATTTGGCTTAAATTTTCTTCATTTCTTAAATACTAATTTAACTTGAGATTATTGTAATTATTTTACAAAGTGTAAGTTCATATTATATACAAATACTATAAATATTGTAACACTACTGCATTAATTGTAAGTTCAAATTATCTATTCAATTTTTGTAAACATGAAACAACTCCTATAATGGAGAAATGATTTAGCTTGAGATTATTTTAACTTACTATAAATGTTGTTTATACTATAATATCAAATTATCTACAAATGATCTAAATACTATAAGTACTATGTAATTGTAAGTTCATGTTATCTATTCATTTTTTAGTGAACATGATGCAGGAGCATCTCTGGTTCAAGAGCAATCTTGCATCAACCAAAAATATTTGCACTTTCTTTTGTTTTCTTTCATTTTCCAGTTCATTCTAATTTTGTTTAGTCAGAAGCAGTTTTAGTAGATTGGTTTGCATTCTACTACAGTTTCATTTCAGATAATGTGGAGATGGACTTAGCATCTAGACATTATCATGCACATCATATCCAAAACTTAGATCATTTGGATCAATTTCTGGAAAGATATCGCTATCAGAAGATTGACTATTTTCTCATAACAGAGCATTCAGACAGTCTCAGACAAGTAGCTAAAGGAGAAGGATTCTAGAGCACTTCCATGCCTTGCGGAGCTAAATGACACATCATTCAAGATAGATTGGGACGTGGCTGACCTTCCCTGAGATCCACACCTTGTTTCATTCACTTGTAGAGGAATAAAAGTTGTTTAGGGTCGACATGTCTGTGTACACATGTTACATCTCTTTCATTGGAGTTTGTAACCTATCTTGGTCGACGTGGAGGATTCTTGTGAACCCTAATTTGTAATCCCACGTGTTGCTGGCATGTTTGCATTTAAATCTATGATATATTAAACATCTGAATCTGCATTTGCATTCTATAATTGAGTTGCTTCCGTTGTGTTTACTCTCGATGCATGGTCTAGACTGTTCACCTTGTGGACCCTCCTAATCGTGACTGCACCAAGTGGTATCAAAGAAAAGTTTGAATCCATTGGGAGCAAAGTGAGCAAAGTTTGTGAAGGCATTCCATAAGATCTTACTATGAATAGATCACCGAACCTGAGGTAGACTACCTATGTTGTCAACCCATCACCACATGTGAGGCAGTTGTCACCTTATAGCCTGATCGTTGAATTTGAGGCAGTTACACTTGATCCTAGGAAGAGATGCCACCAAGGAGAATACCCACTATTGGTACTATGGCTAGAAGAATGGATGAGATGATGGAAATGATGAAAATGATGCGAGTTCGATTAGATGATGTTGAAAAATATAGAATAAGAGGACTAACACGTCGACCTAATGTTGAAAGTGATGATGATGAAGAATTGCAACCCACTAATCAAAATGAAGAAACCCTAGAAGAAGAAGAAGAATTAGATCAAGTGAAGATGTTGAAAGCTATTTCAAATATTGGAAAAAGACCTAGAGTGGATGTACCAAACTATACTAGCAATTTGAATCCAGAGGAACTGATTCATTAGATAAATGACCTAGAAGAATACTTTGGATATGAAGAAATTGAAGATCTGGAGAAGGTGAAATTTGTAAAGACTAAGTTGAAAGGACATGCTGCTATTTGGTGGAAAGAAGTTTAGTTGGATAGAAATAGAAGAGGAAAAGAGAAGATCATAAAGTGTGATAGAATGGTGACAAAGTTGAAGAATTAGTTTATACCTACTGACTATGAGTTGGAACTATTGAAGAGATTGCAGAACCTGAGACAAAAGGAGAAATCTATGGAGTACATTGAAGAATTTCATAAGATGATCATAAGGACAAGACATAGTGAAGCAAGCAAGGAGAAAGTGGCAAGATACATTAGTGGACTAAGATTGAGCATTCAAGAAGAACTGGGTTTGGCAAAGATGACAACAATAGAAGAAGCATGTCAGTTTGCCCTGGAAGTTGAAGAAAAGTTGAACAAGAAGCATGAGCAGAGACAAAGAGGTAGAGGAGGTAAATTTCAAAGAGGTAGAATATTTTTTGGAGGAGAAAGATCATTTTCAGAACAAAACAAACAAGATAGCACATTCAAGGAGGACAGAGATAGTAGTTCATACCAGAGAGATGACAGAAACATTTACCGCAGAGGAAACCCTAATTCTTACCAGAGTGAAGGATATATAAGAGAAGGAAGAGGATTTGATAAGAGAACATTCAGAGGTACCTGTTTTAAGTGTGAAGGTGAAGGACATTTAGCATTTGAATGTAATCAAGGAAATACAAGTAAGAAGACAGAGAATAGTGGAAGAGAAGCTTATGTAGAAGAACCTACTAGATCACCTAGTTCAATTGGTAAACCTAAGAAAGGAGAATCATTAGTCATGAGGAGAGCACTATTTTAAGCAGAGACAAATGAGGAACCACCGCAAAGGAAAAGTTTGTTCTAGACTAGATGCAAATCAGGAGGTAAATGTTGTAAGGTTGTAATTGATAGTGGTAGTTCAGATAATTTGGTTTCAGAGGAGATGGTAACTAAGTTGAAGCTGGAGAGATTGAAACACCCTAATACATATCAGATAGCATGGATTCAGGATGATCATAAGGTACTAGTGAGTGAACAATGTTTGGTGAAATTTCATATTGGAGTTATCATGATGAAGTATTGTGTGATATTATGTCTATGGATGTATGTCATATATTGTTGGGTAGACCATGGCAGTATGATAGAAAAGCTATACATGATGGGAGAAATAATACCTATACTATAACATCAAATGGAAAGAGAATTACCTTGATTCTTTTGGAAGATGAACCTAAAAGTGAAGTAAGTGGAAGTGCTAGAATCTGTTTGGTAGGTGGGAGAAAATTTTTGGATGGTTTGAGACATGAGAATATGTGTTATGCTTTGATCCCTAAGAAGCCTGGGACCCTGAAGACAGAAACTAAAGAATCACAACTAGAGGAGATAACTAAATTTTTGATAGGGTATGAAGACATCATATCAGATAATGTACCTGAAGGATTTCCATCAACCAAGAGTATCGGTCATCATATGGATCTTATACCTGGAGCTATTTTACCTAATAAAGTAGCACATAGAATGAGACCAGTAGAGAATACAGAATTGAATAGACAGATACAAGAATTGTTGAGGAAAGGTTTGATTAGAGAAAGTTTGAGCCCTTGTGTAGTACCTACAGTGCTAGCACTGAAGAAGGATGGAGAATGGAGAATGTGTATAGACTCTAGAGCAATCAACAAGATCACAGTTAAGTATAGATTTCTATTGCCTAGGATAGATGACATTATGGATTGTTTGAGTGGAGCAAAATATTTTACAAAGATAGAATTAAAGAGTGGATACCATCAGATCAAAATCAAAGAAGGAGATGAATGGAAGACTACTTTTAAGACAAATGAAGGACTGTATGAATGGTTAGTGATGTTTTTTGGACTGACAAATGCACCAAGTACTTTCATGAGATTGATGAATGAAGCTTTGAAGAGATTCTTGGGATTCAAGATGGACCCTAAAAAAGTAAGAGCAATTGTTGAGTGGTCTATATGTGAAAGCATTGGAGAAGTTAGATCATTTCATGGATTAGTTAGTTTCTACTAGAATTTCATCAAAAAATTTAGTTCAGTATGTAACCCTATGACAAAGACAATGAGAGGTGACAAAAAAGACTTTAGGTGGATATTAGGAGTAGATAAAAGTTTTGAATTATTGAAGCAGAAAGTGACAGAGCAACCAGTGTTAGCATTACCAGATTTCAATAAGGTATTTCAATTAGAATGTGATGCAAGTGGGAATGCAATAGGAGTAGTCTTAAGTCAAGAAGGTAGACCTATAGCATATTTCAATGAGAAGTTGAATAATGAAAGAAGAAGATATTCAGTTTATGATTAGGAGTTCTATTCCATAATTCAAGCCTTGAAGAAGTGGAGACATTATTTGGTAAAGTGGAAAGGCAGACCAGAAGAAGACCAGAAGAAGAAGTAGCAGTAACCACAACAAGCACTAGAGCATATTGAAGACATCTTGGACATTAGAGTTGGATACAGTACCAGAGGAAATAAATACAAGGAATATTTGGTAAAGTGGAAAGGCAAACCAGAAGAAGACTCATCTTGGATTTCTCAGGTTGAGGTGGACTGTATTGGTTTTCCTCTAGCCCTAGAAAAGTGAGGGACTCACTTTTTCAATAACCTAAGATGTCTGATGCAAGAACATCCCTGGTTCAAGGGCAATCTTGCATCAACCTAAAATATTTGTATTTTCTTTTGTTTTCTTTCATTTTCTAGTTCATTCCAGTTCAGTTCAGTCAAAAGAAGTTTCAGTAGATTGATTTGTATTCTACCACAAGTTCATTTTAGACCTTGCAGAGTTGGAATTAGCATCTAGACATCATCATGCACATCATATCCAAAACTTGGATCATTTGGATCAGTTTCAGGAAAGATATTGCTATCAAAAAATTGAATGTTTTCTCAAAACAGAGCATTCAGACAGTCTCAGACAAGTAGCTAAAGGAGAAGGATTACAGAGCATTTTCGTGCCTTGTGGAGCTAAATGACACATCATTCAAGATAGCTTGGGACATGGTTGACCTTCCCTAAGATTCGCACCTTGTTTCATTCACTTGCGGAGGAATACAAGTTGTTTAGGGCCGACCTATCCGTGTACACACGTTACATCTCTTTCATTGGAGTTTGTAACCTGTCTTGGCTGACACAGAGCATTCTTGTGATCTAGAGATGATATATAATCATGTAATAGATGCATAGGAAAGTAGTTAGTTAAAATATATATCTTAGATAGATAGAATTTCTTCTATAATGTGCTTCAAAGCCATATCTTGCACATGTATTGCAATTGGAGAATCGGGCCTATGAGCCCTAATTTGTAAGCCCCCATGTTGCTGGCATGTTTGCATTTGAATATATGATATATTAAACATATGGATCTGCAGTTGCATTCTATAATTGAGTTGCTTCCGTTGTGTTTACTCTTGTTGCACGGTCTGGACTATTCACTTTATGGACCCTCCTAACCGTGACTACACCAAAACATGAAACTACTATTTAATGCATTCGTAGTCATGTATCAAGTTATAAACTAATCTTCTAATCAACCATCATTGTGAATTGAAACTCAAGTTACAAATTAATACTTCAATGGTAATCAAAACTTTTATTGTTTATGAAGCATATTGTAAAGTAGTTTTTGTATAATTGGTTATCTTTGAACTATTTAAACTAAATATTAGTTTGTCGCTTCACTTACTATGTGCAAATCCAAAGTTTCATTAGGACTTAGCTAAATAGAGTAGAAAAAAAAGGTTAAATTGTCCGCCCCACTGCATATGTGGTTGAGTAAAATATATTTGCCTTCATGGCATGTACAAGGCCATGTCAACCCCTCAAGTTAGGTTGCACTACTATCTAACCCTCTCTCCTAATCACCACTATGATTATCTATCATAATCATAGTAAAGTTGCATTCACTTTTGATTATCATGAAAGCCACAATAATGGTTGCTAGAATATCCAATTAAATGCTTAATGGTTGCTAGAATGTCCAGTTCAATGATTAAGACTCTTTGTTTCATTAACTTCCAACTGAAAAGATTCTAAAAATCACAAATGATGTTGAAAGGTGTTTTTTTAAATAAATTTCTAGAAAAGAGATTCTAAAATTTAAAACTCATGTTGAAGAGTGTTTGTTCCAATAGTTAATGTTTTTTGGAATGATGCTAAATATGTTCTAGTTTTATTTTCTAACAATCAAGGATGGGGATGATTTTGTGGCTTTTATATCTTTATAGATGAAGAACAGAGCCCATATGCAAACCCAAAATGGCACAAAGAGACCAAGGACAACACTCCCTCCAGACAAGAGAGGTGTATGATTCCCACTAGATGAAGAAATTGAAGATGTTAATGAGGCCACTGTACAACCAATTAAGGTAGTTGTTCAAGTCAATGTAGGCATTAGAACCAAGAATATTTTAGTGTAACAAGAGTGGACCAAACATGACATGAAAGGAGCTCTTAAAGATGTTGAGGATAATCAGGTTTCAACAAAGGGTGTAGCAAAGAAATGGGGAATCCTTACTAGCACATTGAGCAACTAGCTAGGTGGTATAACTTTGACTTCAAAGAAAGGTCCTCCTATAGTCTTGAATGCAAAGGAAGAGGCATTAATTGTGGAATGGTGTAACGATATGGTTGCAATAGGCCGCAAGCTTGAGATTATCAATCTCAAGGTAGAAGTTGCACAAATTTGCTAGTCATGGCCAAACCCATTTAAGGATGGGCTACCTAGTAAATCATGGTGGACTACTTTTAATAGGTGTCATCCTAAACTCACATTGAGGACAGTGGAAGGCCTTGATAGAGACAGAGCACTAAACCTAAGGCCTACAATTGTGTCTGCATTCTACATGACATTGTCAAAATCTTATGATGCCAATCCATATGGTGCTCATAGAATATAGAATTGTGATGAAACCAACATTCAAGTAGGGGGAAATGGAGCCATGCGAGTGTTGGAAAAAAGAGGTAGCCAAAGTGTATCATATATCATACCAAAGAGTAGAGAATGGATTACTATATTGTGTTGTATGAATGTTGTCAGACAAAGCATACCAAGGTTTTATTTGCTAAAGGGTAAAAAGCAACTCAAAAAAATTGGCTATAAACCAGATGCATGGATAGCTGCCCAACCCCATGCATGGATGACAAAAGAATTATTTATCAATCAGTTGCATCACTTTGCAAGATTGGTTCCAAGTGGTGTTTCACTAGCCTATAGACACTTGTTGATTTTTTATGGCAATGGAAGTCATGTTGTTGTATCAACAATCCAAAAGGCAAGATCATTAGGGACTGACTTGCTAAAAATTCTAGCTCACACTTCACACAAACTTCAACCATTCAATATCAGTATGTTTTTGTATTCAAAACATATTTCAAATTTGAAATATCGATGTGGCTAGCCAAGTTTCCAAATATTGAAATTGAGAGGGCAGAAAATTATTTCAAAAAGTATTGACTATTGTAAACATCATAGCAAGATTCAAGAGGACAGATATATGCCCACTTAATCTTACTATCAGACCTTGCAATGGGGGAATCACTTCCTACAACACCTCAAACTAGTGGTAGAGGAATGCAATGATGCACCTGAAAGTACTTGTTTCAAGGGTGAAGTCTATGTTGGGATGGAAGAAACTTGGCATGATCAATAAGAAGATGGACTTAGTCCCACTCATCCAAGCCAGTCATCATGGACCTTATTGGAGGGAGCTATGAATTTGACAATTAACTTACATTCCCAGGAAGAAGAAGGCACACTTTCCTTCCCATCTACACCACCCACATTTAATGTGTCTAAAATGGTGCATTACTATGCTAATTATGGAGGTTGGGATGGTGGATATAATAGTGTAAACTTAGGAGAAACTTAGTATAATGGGGCACTTTTCAGTGAGGGTCAACACGGTAGTCATGCAGAATTGAATTAGTCTTTGGGTGTCCAAACTAACTCAAACATCATCAAATTCCTTAAACTACATGTTCACATTGTCAAGGAAAGACCAAGGAATGTAGGGGACAATGTAATTTAATTGAGCCAACAATCTCAACTCCAAAACATAGATGATTACATGAAGCTTTTAATGGAGAAAGAACAAAGGTAGAAAGAAATTGAAGAGCTGCAAGTCAAAAGAGAGAACAAATAGAGGAGAGAAAGGTGTAAGAAAATATATAAAGAGACCTTTAATGACAAGAAAGAGAATAGAAAAAAATTATAAAGGTAGGAAAAGGAACTGAAAAAGGATCAAGAGAGGATTCAAAGGGACCAAGAAAAAAGGAGAAAAAAAATTGAGTTGACAAGGAGGGCTTTAGACAGGCAAAGGTGTTTAAGCAATCCATTGAACCCTTCACCCAAACAACATACATTGTTTAGGGAGATGGATGAACATTCATGTCCCTCACTATTTTGTTGAAATGAATTGAACAAGTCTCACCCCATCTCATGTAACTAACACTTGAATTTCACCAAGGGAGGAGAACATGGGTGGGATAATTTTGTCAAGTATCCAAGCAACACCAAGCTCTATGGCATCAAGTCCATTGTCTTTCCTCCATGGTTTGAGTGAAACAAGTTCTCTAGTTTTTGGATTGTAATGATTATACACAAACAAGTTTGATATTGTAGCCTCGAGAGGCATGTTTTTTGGATTTTGTATGTCATTCATAACTATATCTACTATAATTTATGTAGTGAACATAAAAAGCAACTCTTGTTCTGAAATATGTAGTGAACATAAAAAGCAACTCTTATTTTCAAATTTGGAGTGAGTACAAACAATAGCATTCCAATTTTATGTTTGTCATTTGTCAATGGAATGTTTTTTTGTAATTTGATAATGATGCAAGGCAATTGTGAATCCCAAATGTACAACATAAAACTTGTTTGTGTATAATCAAAGGCCAAGGGGCATGATAGTGGTACACCCTAAATTTTGATGGTCACATCGCCTTTACATTTTTTAGTGTTTGAGAAGGCATTTCTTCGCTTCACTCCTCTGTCTAGTTGTAAATGGAAGGTGAGGTCATCATAGCTCACTAAGGCAATTACCCACCTAGTTTTTAGTTGTTGCTCATTTTTTCTTTGTTGTGTATTGTTTAACCATTATTTATTTGTTGTTTACTACTTGAAAAGATAAAATAAATTATTCACCCATACATGCAATGAGGTGGACAATTGAAAAATATCATTTTGAAGGGTATCTGATTTAGTGTACATGTGGAGGATGAGGACAACTAGACACCCTTTTTTCCCTCAAATTTAAGGTTGATCGAAGGTGGAGCACAAGGACCCTTGGTGGAAGATCATGATAACTAGAGAACATGTTCACAATGTCATGTTCATAGCATGCAACTTAACACATCTCAAACAAACAAAGAAATATTTATCCATCACTGCTTCACACTCTACTCCCACACCATCAAATTTACTCACTATGCTTTTGTGGATGCATGTATGGGATGGTGCCCATATACAAAGCAATGTCACCTTCAATGTTGTAATGTGCAACATTAAATATTCAACACCTCACCATCAACCATCTTATTCCCCCATTTCTTGTTACATTTTCAACATGTAGTTGTTCAATTCCATAATGTGGAGGTTTACATAGAGAGATTGTTATAAGTAATGGTTGGAGAGAATATTTAAAAGTAATAGTTGGAAAAAAGATTTAAAAAGGAATGACACAATTGTGTTCATAAATAGAACGATGGGAAGGGTAGAATTCCATTCAGTTAATGTTCTTGGAGTTAATTCTTTAAGGTGTATGTGCTAAAATTGAACAAATTAATGCTATTTATATTAATCTAAACAAGACTAATATAAAATCAAGCTAATACCTACAAGAGTTTTGACTAACTATAGACGAGAAACATTTAGAAACACAAATTGGGAAATGGAAACATAATTGAAGACCAAACTAATAAAAAGATAACTTACATGGGGTAAAATTGGGACTTATGCACCTAGTAGGTAGAATCTCTCTTAAATTGAACTTCTCAAAATGATGTGAGAAAGTTGTAGGATAAATTAGGTAGCTATCAAAGATTAACATTTTGCTACTAGGTATCAATCAAACCATAGCTCACTGCAGCCCTCTATGCTCCAAAACCACCTATATTAGTGGAAGCAACACTAAAATCAATAGATCCAATTAGATATTGATAATGCAAATCCCATTGGTGTGGTAAGTGCAACTTAACCTGTGGCCATTACTTGATTTGGTTCTAAACTTATACAATGCTAGAACATGTCCTACATAAAGAGATGAGGCTAGATGAGCCTAAGGGACTCAAATGTCCTAAAGGGGTACAACTATCCTTGTATTAGATTGCCACCAAACTAAAACTAAAGGTTCTTTAGAGCACCTAGGTATTATTCTACAGTTAAGAAGATTTGGAAACCAAAACTAGATGAAAATATTTAAAATAATTGGTTGATGAATGTAGCAACCATTGATGGGCCTTGAAAATAATGAAGTCGACTCACATTATTAGGAATTGTTAGGAAAGAGTGATGATGGTTTCAAACATCTATTACTTTCAAAATAAATATTGAAGTAAATGTAATCCCCATAATCATTTAGAAGAGGAATATAGCATAAATTTGTAACAATGTTTTGGCAAACAATGAAGCATTTGTAGAAATTAATTATCATTATACATAATATCTAGACTATCATCATTGAATTGCAATTCAAAGGTGTTTCTTGGGTCTCTTCTAAAAATAGCTTTCACTAAACATGTCATACAACAAAAATAAGGAACAAGTTCACATTTGTCAATAACGAGTAACAAGGACAAAAGTAAATTGATAAACTATCATGGTTCGACACTTTAGAAAATGTAGGGTTTAAGATTGAGAAATTGTTTCCAATCATGCCAACACCACAAATGGTTTTGGTTGGTGTTAGAAAAAATAGTTTCCAACACTTCATAATGTAGTAACCATTATTAGGCACAAGATATGAAATGCAATAACTAAAAAAGTCTAAATTTATAACTTAAATTGGAGAGGTCGCAATGATGTTCGAATAGAAAATTGTAATTTCCATAAGTAATTAATGTGTTACAAAACACAAAAAACAACATTTACCATTGTGTTCGTAAACACAAGTAAATTGAAGCAACAATATCAAATAAATCTTGTTTCTAGAGACATTTTAATCTATATTTGACTAGACAAGAAATTAGCCAAAAAAATTAAATATTACAAAATAGAAAAATTATCATGCCCACATTCGTCATGTGGCTATGACACAATAACCACATGTCATGTCCACATTTTCCATGTGGTCATGACACGAATTATCAAAAAATTTCCAACCCGACTCTAAAAACCCCCTCGTGTGCAACATACAAAATAGAAAAATTGTCATGCCCACATTCTCCATGTGGTTATAACACAATAACCACATGTCATGTCCATATTTTCCATGTGGTCATGACACGAATTATCAAAAATTTTCCCACCCGACTCTAAAAACCCCCTCGCATGCAACATGTACGCTCAGTGACACACATTTAACGTAGTTGTCTCTACAACTAATGCCAGACACATCACCCGAAGGCGAGGAAAGTAAATCACAACAGGATGATGCGATACTCCCTTCGCAATCCCTATGAAATGAAAGCCAATAGGGGGTGTGCATAGTGAGGAGTGACACTACGAGGGTCGAGTTCCGTTCTAGATTCCAACCCTAGAGTTACTAAAATAAAGTGGGATGATTTCAATATAAATTGAAATCTAACTTTAGGTCAACTATAGACTTAACAAAACTAACATTAAATTAATACTATAACAAAATTTTACCTAAAGCATTTAACCAAGCATCTAATGTAAAAAGCAGTAAATTAATTAAACTAATTTAAACAATTAACTCCATCTAAGTCTAAAGAAGTTTCGACAGCATAACAAGTCAAAATGGAATAAATCCTATAGTGATTTCGATAGCATAACACCATCTCATCAACTGTAGGAGAGTTGCAAAATTAAATTAAAATAAAATTTACACCCTAACCCTTTTCAAAATTCCAATAAATTAAATGCTTAATACAGTTTATAAACCCTTCCCAAATATTTTAATCCAATTAAATAAATATAACTAAAATTTCTAAATTAAATCCCAACATGTACTATAGCGTAATCAAGAATTACAATAAGATTTATCTAATTAAATTCTTCACACAAGGATAAAGTTCTTTCACTAAAAAGGTCACAATGGATAAAACAAATAAGTAAATTAAATACTCACACACACACTAAAGTTAAAAAGGTCTTCCCACTCTCAAGTGGGTTTAATCTTAACTAACCCAAATTAATTAAACTAAACCATCTCCTAAATCTTAGGGCACCAAACCCTAGATATCAAATTATAAAAGCACAAAATTCCCTCAATAGTTCTCATTCTAACTTGGTTTTCATCTATTGGTGCAGGTTTCCAAGGCAAGGTCAAATGGCAAATGGGAAGGTACCTCCCCAAGTGGGAGGTATCTTCCCAAGCAAGGATAAAATAATAGTTCTCTTTGATATTTTCTAGCCTTGTTATCCTATAGGTTGAAATTTATTTCCTCTAACAATTGTTTGAGTTTTACAAACTAATCTTCTCTTTCCATGATCTAAAAGCTTTCTTGCATAGGTTTTCAAATTTTCTAGGATTAAATAGTTTTCTATAGTTTATAGTAAAATTTCTAAATAGTTTAAAGTTTCAAGGTTCTCCATTTGCTCTCTATTTTTTTTAAATGAAAATTATACACAGAGGTCTGTATTATAAGCGTAACATTATTTTAATCAAAAATCACAATGGAAGATATCTATATATACCTAAACATATATATATGTTCTCTGTTAACAAATATATAGCAAATGTGATTAAAAATACACAGTGAAGAAGAAACATATATATATATCGAACTAACCAGAGTTAGATTTTAAAATTAAAAGGGGAGAAATATTATATATGGGGCTGTCTGCATTTAAGCAGGGCCGAATAAAAAGATTCAGGGTAGAGTTAATATTGAAGATGGGGGGCGGGGGCTCCGTCGCCCCCCCACAGAGCTTAGCTCTATGGGAGGGGATGGGGTCCCTCCCCCCCAAAGCCTAAAACAAATGCAGCGCAGGGGTTTCGACCCCTATGACTTCCAACCTCATTTCTTTTCAAAAAAAAATAAACCCTAAAATAAAATCTAAAACATGCGACCCAACATCGCTTTACTTCATATCATTAAAACATAAGTTTGTTTTTTTTAATATTATATGGTATGAATATATATATATATATATATAATTCACTGGTAAAATAATATATTACTGTCATAAAAATACATTAAGCTTAAAAATTACAGCAACTCTCTTTTTCTTATATATATATATATATATAACACAAAATGAAGAAGTAGAATGAAACCAACTCTTACAAGCCTAAATATAGGCATAAGGCATCCTTTGTCTTCATTTTTAAAATATACAAAATCCAAACTCCTCCAAAGCCACTAAGAGAACCTACAAAACACACAAAATAGTTCGCCATGCCCATGGGAAGCTCTCCTCCCAACCTAGGCCTACAAGTAGGCCACCCCCAAGCTAGGAGGCCTTTCAATAACCAAGGATCACACAAGGGTTACAAATCACTCACACAAAACACAATAACTCCCTCCCAAGGGCAAATCACATGCTAACTCATTTTAAAAATGAGTTTAAGGGGTGAGAGAGTGGACTACTCTCAAGTCAAGGAAACTCGAAAACTCAAATGCTCATAATACTCATAATCCCTTGGCCTCTTGCCATAAACTTCTCATAACTCAATACAAGGCACTCATGCCATAAAAATCATACTTCTCAAAACTTCAATATAAGGCCCATGGCCATCAAAACTACATCAAAACAATGAAGGGAAACCGAGGAGGTTCACACCTCTCTCACCCATGAAAAAGGTGAACTCTCTCATATGGAGAGCTCACCAACACAACCCCTTTAACACCCACATACACAAAACTAAAATAACATAAGCATAACCATCATAAAACATACATAATGCATAAGAAAAAGCAAGTAAAAATAGGCTTGAATCCTTGAGAGTATACCTCTCAAGCCTCAAGGGTAGAGAATGTTAATGAAGAGCTTTCCACAAGTCCTTCCCAAAATCCTTCAAGCCTCTCCAAGTCCTCTCCTTCCCAACACAAACATAAAAATGCCAAAAGAAAGAACCCTCATCTCTTCTTAAAGAGAGTTAAATAGGCTTGCTCACAAGCCCTAATGAATGAGAAGGTGACACTTGTCACCTCCTCCTTCATCCACATGACCCTTCTCACAACTCCACAAGAATGAAGAGGTGACACTTGTCATCTCCCCATTCCACAAAACTACACACTCTCCCACCAATGCTCTCACACATGTGTGAGAGCATAGGGAGAAGGGATCACACATGGGAGACCTCTCATGAATGAGGAGGTGACACTTGTCACCTTCTCATTCAACTATGCTACACTCTTACCCACATATGATCTCACACGTGTGAGAGCATAGGGAAGAGGTCTCACACATATGAAAAGATTAAAGAAACTTCTAAACCACTTGAGGCAAGGGTAACCTTACCTTAAGAGTGACATTAGATTAGGTGAGATTGTGACATGCCAACCACCTCTCACATCTCTCAAACTCATCACTTGACTTAAGGGCCAAGTTTAGGTGACCAAACAAGAGTTAAAACAAGTTTAAACATGCTAAGAATGTCCCTAGACCCTAGGGTATGACCTAGGGTAATTATTTGACCATTATTAATACTAGAGAACACATAAATCCACATGAAAATGGCTCAAAGCATTTACCACTAAAATTGTGCAAACCCAACATTACAACTTTACAACACGTCAACGAGATAACAAAAGGGGTAAACCTTACAAAATATCATAAATCAAATACAACATAATCATCATTCTCAAACACAATGACTTTAGTCCATCTTAGGGACTAGGTCAGCTTAACAGTGATATAACATATGGTTATTGTCCAATCTCTAATTTTCTATGGGCATGAAAAATTACCTGCACACTTACACAAACCCGTTAATAGCACATGGTACATATAGCCGAAGCGAAATGAATTGTATAAACACACACAAGATCGCATAAACATATATATATCGTCAATAATAACCACATGCTAACATTTACATGATTCTCAAATCATTCACAATTCACAAGTATAATCAGGATCTCATAATGTAAGATATAACATCAATTTCATCATCAATAAACATACCAATAGCATATAATTCAACATAGCATTTAAACATCATCAAATGAAATCTAACATAAGATATAAACATCCACAAGGCATAGACCATCTAACTAATCAAAGCAAGATATAGTAATGAAAGTCTAAATATGGTATTAGCAGTCCCCAAATGTCTACATGCCCATCATAAAATCCATCAAATAAGTATCGTAAGCAAAAAAATAAGGTGAGGTAAAAGTAGGCCTCACATCCTCCCCCCGTAATACTAAACTTCCTCCTTGAAGCCAGCAAAGAGGTGAGGGTAGAGTGTCCTCAATCTAGTAGCATCCTCCCATGTAGCTGAGACCTCATCATAACAGTCCCACTGAACCCTGACCTGGTCCAGCTCTCAACCTTGAAGGCCCAACGTCTGACGAGCCAAGATGCGAATTGGCTCTAAAGCCAATTGCCTGCCTGACTCGATCTGTAAGGCATCCCAATCCAAAACATGAGCCATATCAGAAATATAATGTCTCAACATAAATATATGAAACAGATCGTTGATGTACAATAGGCTAGGTGGCAAAGAAAGACAGTAAGCTACAGGTCCTATCCGCTCCAATATCTCAAATGGTCCAATAAATCAAGGTACAAGCTTAGAGCCCTTTCCATAACGGATTGAACTCTTATGCGGTCGCACTCTCAAGAACACCTTGTCTCCAACCGAGAAACTCCAATCAAATCTCTTGGCATCGGCATACTTCTTCTGGTGATCATGTGCCTCTTACAAATGCTACCTAATCAGGGTGACATGCTGCTCCATATCCTATACCAACTCAAGTCCAATAACCAATTTGTCCTCAATCTGGTCCCAACTCAAAGGCGTAAGACCTGCCATACTTGAGGCCTGATAGGGAGGCATACCTAACGAGCTGTGATGCCCATTATTGTATGCAAACTCAACTATATACAGATAGTCCTCCCATCTAAACTAGTGATCCATCACATACATGTGAAGCATGTCCTCTAAAACCTTATTCAACCTATCAGTCTGCCCATCTATCTCAGGGTGATATGTCGAACTAAAGTTAAGTTGAGTAACCAATGCCTGTTGTAGTGCTCTCCAAAAAGCTAATGTAAACACTGAATCTCTATCAGAAATAATGCAATGAGGTACTCCATGAAGTCTCACTATGTCATTCAAGAAGACTCTCGCCACGGTAGGTGCATTGTACATTGTGCATACTGGTGAAAAATGTGTTACCTTAGTCAACTTGTCAACCGTCACCATGATGGAATCATGGCGGCAAGATGACAAAGGTAGACCAACTATGAAGTCCATGGAAATGGTATCCCATTTCCACTCCGGTATCTCATGGGGATAGAGAAGTCATGTTGGATGTTGATGCTCGGCCTTGACCCTCTAGCACTCAAAGCAATGAGCTACAAAATCTTCTATGTCGTGTCTCATCCCTGCCCAATGATATAACTGTCTCAAATTGGCATGCATCTTCTTCACCTCAGGATGTGCTGCATATAATGCTCTATGAGCCTCTGATAAAACCACTAATCGAAGATCACCTGCAAGGGGAACATAGATGTGATGCCGATGTCGTAAAAGTCCATCCGCCTCAAGAGAATATCCTGCAAACTTGCCCCTAAGGGCCCTCTATGACTAAATCTCCTGCTAAACCTCAAGAAACCACTCATCCTCTGGTAGATGCTGCAAAATGTGCCCTTTCAAGTCTACACTCAAAGTTAAGGTCATGATCTCATGTCACCTCTGACTCAAAGCATCAGCAACCACATTCTCTTTCCCTTTGATTTAATGCACATCAAAATCATACTCACATAAGAACTCCATCCAACGTCGTTGGCGGGGTGTTTAGATTCGGCTGCGTGAAGATGTACTAAAAACTATGATGGTCAGAATGTAACTCAAAACGGCATCTTAAGAGGAAGTGTCTCCATCTAACAAGAACGTGAACCACTTCTGCAAACTCTAAATCATGATTCAGGTAGTTCATCTCATGGGTCTTAAGCTTTGGTGACTCATACGCGATTGCTTGACCATCTTGTATAAGAAATACACCTAGCCCCTCTAAAGATACATCAGTGCATACCATGAACTTTGCTGTTGGATCGGGTACTGCAAGAATAGGAGCACTAGTGAGATGCTCCTTGAGGACCCCAAATGCCCTCTCACACTGCTCTGTCCACAAGAAATTCTTCCCTTTCTAATAAAGAGAAGTGATAGGATGAGCAATCCTAGAAAAGCCCACCACAAACCGTCGATAATAGCCTGCTAAACCCATGAAGCTCCTAACCTCTATCACAATGGTAGGTGCTGGCCAATCCCTGATCACTCTAATCTTGGATGGATCTACTGAGATACTATCACCAGATAGAATGTGACCCCAAGTATTGAACTTTTGTACGAAAGAAGGCACACTTCGCCAAGTTGCCATAAAGTTGCTGATCTCTCAAACATTGGAAAACTTGGCGCAAGTGCTCCTCATGCTCTTTCTCATTCCATGAATATATCAATATGTCATCAAAGAATATGATCACAAACTGATCTAGGAATGTGCGAAACACTCCATTCATGAGACTCATGAATACTGTAAGGGGCATTTGTCAAACCGAAGGGTACCAATGTGAACTCATAGTGACCATAGCGAGTCTGAAAGGCAGTCTTATGGATATCTACCTCTGTAATACGTAACTGATGGTAACCGAACTTCAGGTCTATCTTCGATAACACTTTAGCTCCCTACATCTGATCAAACAAATCATCAATCCTAGGCAAAGGATAACGATTCTTCACCGTCACCTTATTCAACTGTCTGTAATCCATACAAAGTCAAAGAGACCTATCATTCTTCACGAAGATGACCGGTATGCCCCAAGGTGAGACACTAGGTCGGATGTGCCCCTTCTCTAACAACTCTTCCAATTGAAGCTTGAGCTCCGTAAGCCCATTTGTAGTCATCCTATACATGGTGCATGAGACACTAGCTCGGCACCTAGTACAAGGTCTATGTGAAAATCTACCTCTCTGTGAGGTGGCATCCCTGGAAGCTTAGGTGGAAAGACATCTATGAACTCCCTAAGGATGGGATGGTCATCAAGTGAAGCCTCTAGCTCATCCTTTGATCTATCACTGACTGTGATCGCAAACATCTGACATCCCTTCCGCATACAGCGCTTAAGTTGTTTAGCAAAAATCATACGTACTGTTGTGGGCTTTTGAATGCCCACTATCTCTATTGTTGTACCATGGTTGTTGAGGCAACCTATCACCTTCCGATGACAATCAAGCTTGGCTCTATGAGTCGCAATCCAACCCATGCCTAACACCACTCCATAAGATCCTAAGGGTATGACCCTAAGGTCTACAACTGTAGTGAAGGCTCCAAGTACTAACTCACAATCTCTAACCACTAAATTTATGGTCATCTTGGCCCCTGTGGCTAACTCAACCTCCCACCTAATGTCCTACCTAGAGGCCACTAGCCTGCAACACTCCACTAACGATGGAGAAATAAAGGAGTTTATGGCTCTAGAATCAAACAAAATAGTAATGAGAACATCACCAATAGTACCTGGAGTCTCTATCACGAAGACCTAAAAGTTAGCCTGTCGATTATCAACCGCTGCAAATACTCAGTGAGATCAACCCACATCTCCAACTATCTGCTCAGAACCACTAGCATGCTGACCTCCAACTGTAAATCCTTGTGGGCACTCTCTAGCCAAGTGCCCTGCGCCACCGCATACATAACAAGGTTCTAGAGTCTGAACATGCACTAATTGAGTCCGACTAGACTACTACACTCCAGGTCGTCATGTACTGCTATGTGACCCTCTAAAGGACTGTTGTGACCTAGTTGGTCTTGCAGTCGGTGCCTACTGACGCTGGTCTCTCTACGGACCCTGCGAGTGCCATACTCAATTATGACCATCATGTGCTCTCTATTGTGGCCGCGACCTCTGCTGATACTGTTGCTATTGTTGTTGTGGAGGCCTAGGAGGTAAAGATACAAACCTAAAACCGCCCCTATGAGGTGGTTGGGGTCTACGGAAACCCTAGTCCTGATGCTGACTTCAGTCCTAAAACTATGGGTGTGACCCGTGGCCCCACCCATGGACCTCCTTTGTAATAAGCGCCTTCTCAGCGGCCTCGCTCATAGTCTGTGGGTCTGCCATGTGAACAGGGCCTGCTATGCTAGGATTCAAGCCTCTGATAAATCTACTAATGAGAAGCTTCTCATCTTGCAGGTACTTAGCATAATGTGACAACTCCACAAACTTACACTCATATTGTACAGCTGTGGAACCCCGTTGTTGTAGATCATGGAACTCGTCTATATGGCGCTATCTGTAGTGCTCTAAAAGATATCGCGCATTATAGCACTCAAGAAAAGTGTTCCAAGAAAGCATGTCCAAGGATAAGCAGTTCTTGTGCTCCTCCATGCACCACCAGGTCACTGCAGCGTCACATAGCAAATGAACTGTGACACGTGCTTTTGTGTTGCTCCCATAGGGACACAATGCAAAGCACCGATCTAAATTGATGAGCCAAGCCTCAGCGTTTGCTCCCTCTGTAGTCCCCACAAATGTAGGTGTGTTTAGCCTAAGCAAATCTCTGATGGGCTCTCCGTAGTCTCGGTGTCCTCAAACGAGTGCATCAACCTCGTCTCGCTATCCTTAACCAAATGGGTCGTGATGAATAGGCTCCACTACTACCTCCTCGCGATCCTCGTGACATGGAGGGCTCCTACTGTGCTCCCTATGAGCTGATGCACCGTCCTCAGTGGTCGTGAATGAAATCTCCACATGCGGCTCGTTCACAACCGATGGCAATCTCACTAACCCTACCTGCAAAGCCTAAAGAATCTGGGGACCAATGGCGGGTGCCGCTAGCATCTGGCCCTCAGATGGTGAAGCATCTCGTATACCAGCTCCCCCAGACTCACTGGCATGTGAGCGCCCTCTCCTTGATCTAGGTGGCATCCTACAAGAACATGGTACCTAAAATTAAAACAAAATTATAGAATAAATAATGTGCCCTTAATGCCTAGTGTTTAAACTTGGGCTCTGATACTAAATGTCATGCCCACATTCATCATGTGGCTATGACACGATAACCACATGTCATGTCCACATTTGCCATATGGTCATGACACAAATTATCAAAAAAATTCCCACCCAACTCTAAAAACTCCCTAACACGCACCATGCGCCCTTGGTGACACGCACACTTAACGTAGTTGTCTCTACAACTAACGTCAAAGACATCACCTAAAGGTAGGGAAAGTCAATCACAACGGGATGATGCAATAATCCCTTTGCAATCCCTACAAAACGAAAACAACTAGGGTGTGTGCGCCGCAAGGAGAGACACTAAGAGGGTTGGGTTCCGTTCCGAATTCCAACCCTAGAGTTACTAAAATGAAGTGGGACGATTTCAATATAAATCGAAATCTAACCTTAGGGAGTAAATTAATCAAACTAATTTAAACAATTAATTCCATCTAAGTCTAGAGAAATTATTTACACCCTAACCCCTTTCAAAATTCCAATAAATTAAATGCTTAATAAAGTCTATAAACCCTTCCCACAATTAAATAAACATAACTAAAATTTCTAAATTAAATCCCAACATGTACTATAGTGTAATCAAGAATTGCAATAAGATTTATCTAATTAAATTCATCACACGAAGAAGTTCTTAAGGTCTTCCCACTATCAAGTGGGTTTAATCTTAACAAACCCAAATTAATTAAACTAAACCATCTCCTAAATCTTAAGGCACCAAGCCTTAGATATGGAATTATAAAAGCACAAGATTCTCTCAATAGTTCTCATTCTAACTTGTTTTTCATCTATTGGTGCAGATTTCTAAGGCAAAGTCAAATAGCAAATGGGAAGGTACCTCCCCAAGTGGGAGTTATCTTCCCAAGCGAGGATAAAATAATAATTCTCTTTGATATTTTCTAACCTTGTTATCCTACAGGTTGAAATTTATTTCCTCTAACAATTGTTTGAGTTTTACAAACTAATCTTCTCTTTCCATAATCTAAAAGCTTTCTTGCATAGGTTTTCAAGTTTTCTAAGATTACGTAATTTTCTATAGTTTATAGTAAAATTTCTAAATATTTTTTTGAAGTTTCAAGGTTAAATTATACAGAGGTCTGTATTATAAGTAAAGCATTATTTTAATCAAAAATCACAATGAAAAATATATATGTGTGTTCTCTCTGTTAACAAATATACAGCATATGTGATCAAAAATACACAGTAAAGAAGAAACATACACCTGGATATATATATATATATATATAACTAACCAAAGTTAGATTTTAAAATTAAAAGGGGCAAAATATTATATACGGGGCCGACTGCATTTAAGCAGGGCTAAATAAAAAGATTTAGGGCAGAGTTAACATTGAAGGAAATGTGTTGGGGCCACATCCAAACCCTTGGTCAACGGCCATTTTACTCAGCCGCAGTCGCAGCTTAACATTTCACAAGCATCAAAAAAAAATCAGATGGGGGATGGGGGCTCCGTCGCGTCATCCCTACCCCCAAAGCCTGAAACAAATGCGCCTGAAACAAAACTACCGACCTCATTTCTTTTCAAAAAAAAAAACACAAACCACCCTCGAATAAAATCTAAAATGTGCAACCCAACATCGCTTTACTTCATATCATTAAAACATAAGTTTGTTTTTTTATATATATATCACTGTTATAAAAATACAATGAGCTTAAAAATTACAGCAACTCTCTTTTTCTTTTATATATATATATATATATATACCAACACAAAATGAGGAAGTAGAATAAAACTAACCTTAATTTATTTTCTTTATAACATGCAAGGGAGAGATGCATTTTTTTTCTATTATCCATTATAAGCCCAAATAACACTATTTTCCTTTCTTTTGCAAGTTAAGGTAGGCAAAAAAATTTAGAGGGAGAGAAAAAGGGTTTTACTAATTATTTTATCAACTCATATATAGCATGGAGTGAACATTAGGAGCAAGAATATTTAAAAAACCATAACCCATTTATATCATTGATGTTAACAAAGAATATACAAATATTTGGAGTGCAACAAGGGCTACAAAAGAGATGTTTGACTCTCATGAACACACTAACTATTGTAAGCCTAAATATAGGCATAAGGTATCCTTTGTCTTCATTTTTACAATATACAAAAGCCACTAACTCAAGTTTCTTCCCAAATCCAAACTCCTCCAAAGCCACCAAGAGAACCTACAAAACATACAAAATAATTCACCATGCCCATGAGAAGCTCTCCTCTCAACCTAGGCCTACAAGTAGGCCACCCTCAAACTAGGAGGCCTTTCAATAACCAAGGATCCCACAATAAGGGTTAGAAATCACTCACACCAAACACAATAACTCCCTCCCAATGGCAAATCACATACTAACCCATTTTAAAAATGAGTAACTCCCTCCCAATGGCATCAATAAAAGTTCCAATAATGTTGGAACTGCAAACCTTTTAATAGAAAAGTTCCTAAGGGGTTGGAACTGCAAACCTTTTAATAGAAAATTGGAGGAACATATTGATCTTGATATCTCGTTTTCAAGAACAAACATATCTCTTTCATTTCCCTAATTTTTTCTTTTTCCAAATTTTCATTTTATTTCATCATTTGGCTTCTAATTTCAATCAATTTGCTCTCAAACCCTCACTACCATTAAAAAAACACTTAAAAGTAAGTTGCCCCGTGTGGGTGAACTCCTACAATATTAACTTTTACATTTAATCTAGTAAACCATATTAAGAAACTCCCACAAAGCTAGAGTCACAGTTTTTCCACAATAAAGAAACCCACTACAAAATTCCAGAAGCTATAGTCAGTTTTTCTGGAATTTACCCAATAAAAAGCCTAAACCACCAGAATCTGCTGTCTGCTAAAAAGGCTTTTTTCCCAAAATAATAGATTTTGTAAAAAATTGGTGCAAAGGATTCCTATTTTTCCCGTGCAATCGTTGAGACAAAAGTTTTAAATCAAAAATAACCCACGTCTGGAAACAACACAAAAGCCTTTCAGCAACACAACACTTGTGAAAAGCTCAGAAGCTAGAATAAATTCACCATACAGAACATCCACAAAATGTATAATATATCAGATAAATCTGGGGCACAAAAGCCAAGATTGAAGAGGAAACCATAAATTGTCTGATGCCAACCGAAAAAACACAGACTAGCAATCAGTTCTCGCTATTACACTCCTACAAAACCCTCCCATTTACAATTAAATCAAACTCATTTCAACAAAAACCATTTTCTTGAAAGCAAGACTTCTTTCTGCGGACAACCCTTTCCCTCGTCGATTACACACTTTATCCACCAAAACCGTAGAGGGTTCTTCCCTGCCGCTTAAGGGCATACACAACATCCATGGCAGTAACAGTTTTGCGCCTAGCATGCTCCGTATATGTAACAGCGTCCCTTATCACATTCTCCAAAAAAATCTTGAGCACCCCCCTTGTTTCCTCATAAATAAGGCCGCTTATACGCTTTACCCCTCCTCGCCTGGCAAGCCGCCGGATTGCGGGCTTGGTAATACCCTAAAAGGAAAAGGATGAAAAATTAAAATGACATTACCATTTTTGAAAATGGTTTGTAGAAAACTCTTTTTTTCTGGATAGCCATTGTATTTACCTGAATATTATCTCTCAAAACCTTTCTGTGCCGCTTCGCTCCTCCCTTTCCCAAGCCCTTTCCCCCCTTTCCGCGTCCCGACATTTTTCACCTGGAGACAAAAAGGAAAAAAAAAAAAATTGGATTCCAAAAGAATTTGCCAAATTCTACAACATAATCCCAGAAGCTACCGAGCAGCATAAACAACTTTAAATAAAAGAGTTTTTAAAAAGTAAATTAGGGCCTTAACTGACTTTTCACAGAATTCAACAACAAGAGCCTACAAAAAAAAATGTAGGCCTTTTTTTTTCCAAACTTATATACAAATCCACAGAAAAACATAAGAGTTTCTATCCACTTTTTGAGATCTCAACAACAAAACCCTAACAAATACAGGGTTTCAATTGATTCCGGGAAATATTAAGGTTTTGACTGATTAAACGCAGCACCTAAAAACAAAACCCTAGAAAAATATGAATTTCAACAGAATTTTTAGGGGATTTCAAAACAAAAAACCAGTAAATTTTCTAAGTAGCTATATGACATAGTACAGACATACCTATGGAGAAGAATTTTCCTCTGACGGGTCACCGGCTCTGATTTAGCTTATTCTTTTTTTTGCGTTTTTTCCCTTAGATATAGAGGGTTTTGATTGAGTTAAAAATGAAACGTTAATAACACGTCTGTCGGCTTTGGATCCGTGCACTGTTATTTTAAGGTGGTCTCAGCCCTACGATATAAAATCGACGGAGATGATTGTTCCAAATGCGTGTCAGGGATTGATGACGTAGATAAAACAAGAACCGCGCGATTGGACGGTTCTGATTGGATACCCAAACGTTTTGTGTATTGTTTTTCACCAAATTTGAAATACCCTCTAGCAGGGCGCTTAAATTTGATGGCCGTATAGCCGTATTTAGTGATTTTAACCGTAAAATACAATTAAAATTTTAGGAAGACCGTATCACTTGAAAGGTAAGATTTCAAGTAACTGTCAAAATTTCTATGTAATTATTCTTATATATATTTTTAGTTTATGTATATTTTTTTTAAAATAGGTAGCAACTTCATATAAATAACCGTCACAAAAAAATTGCTTGACAGGGTAGACCGTCAAATTTAGGCTCTGCCCACTAGTTTCAAAGGTACGCACGTAGCATGTATTTCTTTTCTTTTCTTTTGGCTAAGGAATCAAACTTCCTTGTCCCATGAGTTGCCCTCCACCTAGGTAATGTTAATGTGGATACCATTACATAAAATAGCATCTATAAGGATAGACAATACAATTATTGTGGATACCATTAGGTACAAATAGACAATATGATTGTTGTGGATATCATTACATATAGTAGCATCTACAATAATCAAAAGTCAATATTTTTAAATCTAGTGTCAACTTTTCCATTTCAGTTTGCATGCTCATCCAATCTTACATTCATATAGTAAAAAATGATTAAAAAAAGATTGTTTTATTAATGATCAAAGAGAATAAGTTAATTAAAAATAAATAATGCAAAATAAGATAGTAATGTCGCAACACATAACATCATTTTAACAACACGTTGCAAAAACTCCATTACTATACCTAGTTGCATATTCCCACCTAATACTCCCAATTTGCACATTTCCAAGGCATCCAATCTTTGTGAGACTTGACCAATAGCGAGAAAGTTCTGACTTTTTAAACCCCTAAAGGCAAGTCCTTGAAGATGTCTATAGCACCACCCATCTCTAGATACCGAACTCTGGTTACACGTACAAGTTCTAGGATCACAAAGGACATCATCACAATCATACAAGATGCCAGTGCAACAAAGGGATGGTACCACAATCATACACATGTCATTACACCAAACTAGATAAGAACGTGTAAAATTGGGTCTACCTAACACAAAGCCCAAAGATAGATAAAACGTGAGCAAGAGTCAGAGCATTGGTTCATCCTTTTGATTTGAAACATACATCAAACACCAAACAAACTATGCCCCCTGTCTCTTTTCTCTAGTTTACTTTCTAAAATTTATCTCACATGCATTCAAAAAAATTTCTCACATGTTCTATCAACGCAGGTACAATGATAAGTTTATTTTACATATATTTCCAACTACCTTAATAAAATGAAACATTTCACAAGCTTAAAACCTATATGGCATTCTTCGTATTTCCTTTTATGAGTTAGATGTGTGCATTCTTAGTTTGTTTTTCAATTTCATCTCAAAACCATCTTTGAAAAACATCTCGACAAAATGAAACAATTATCCACATCTTCCTTCTTACCACGTGGTATAACTTATAACACAAAAGTAGAAAAAAGTCTTGATCCTACCTACATAAACCTTGCAAAGAAACATTGAAGATACAATTATAGCATGTAACTAAAATCCTTTCATTTAAACACACCTTCTAAAACTCCACTATTTCAACCTCACCCACTAGTCTTATGAGTTACTTCATGTTTTCACTTTTTAACTCATGTCGATACTTCTATTGCACCTTTGTTCTTGCAAGGAATACATGATTCTCCAAGAATAAAAACCTTTGCTACACCAAGCAACCCCATCTAGTCCTGATTTTCATGTTGTTAGCCATGCATACAAGATAGGGGCAACAGACTCTTCCACCTCCTCAAATATTCCCTACTACTACCAACCTACCTTAACCAACACAAGTGACCACAAACCACATAAAAGAATATGGCATCATAAACCAACCACAAAGCACCCAAGCCAAGATCTCTTTGTGGAACTTAATGCATACCCTAGAAACATATGGAGATATCTTACAGCATACATTGCAAAAAGTTTATGTTCAATCCAACACAAAGCCAACTAAGGTTGTTATTATGTTAAGAGTCAATCCAAAATAATGCTAAAAGTATAACATTTGACTCTATAGAATTTTCTTCCACATTTGCCATTCAACAAAACCTTCCTTTGCCCATTATTATAGGGTGCAACAAAACTGCTATTAACTACACCATAGTGGACAATGGTTTTGGCCTCAACATTTCTAGTATGTGTTAGGATGGTGTGATATTTAATTGCAATCCTAGTGTCTAATGTCAAATCTCCAAACATCTTGGAATAGGTACTTAGATGCCCATGTAGGTGGTTGTGGGATATTGTTATTTTATTATTCTCCTTGTAAATTGTAAATTTTAGTTGTAACGGCATTAAGGAGGGAGGTAGAGCATGATGGTGGCAGTGACAATTTAACTTGACTTCATGTACACCACTTTCTCAATCCTAGGCACTAGGAGAGAGTGGAGAATTTTTGCATGTCAACTGAGGTCCACAATGTGTAATATGGTGCATAATAGAGTGCTACTTTTGGGGATTTGTTCCCACTCTTCATATGGGTCAAAGATGTTTGAGGAGTTATCTTTTCTATTCACGTGTGCATTGATTAGTCACATGGGGGCATTGGTTTTTGGCCATATCATGGTTTTCAGGTGTTTAGAAATCCACTTGTGATTTCCTCTCAACTCTCCTCTACATATTGTGTGTATTAGATAGAGGTATTATGGGTTATTAACAAGTACATAGATACTACCAGAATGTTGTCAAATTGAAGGGAGAAGTTTATTAATTATGTACTCTTCTTTCAAAGATTAATATAGATTTGTGCTCTCTTTGGTGGCAGAGATTTTTTCCCTAAAAAGGTTTCTCCATGTATATCTAGTGTCACGTGTCATATTCTTATGGTTTTCTAATTTCTAATTTACTATTTTATACTTCCACATGTGATCTTAATGGTTAATCTAATTTTGTATTAACAAATTTTAGATTTGCATACTCTTTTGAGAAGTTTATATTTGCAGTGGTTTACCATGTTTAACAACATTTGGTATTAGAGTCTTAGTTTTGTTGATAAGGGGACACCTTTCTTAAAGTGTTGTATTTTTCAGCTATAGTGGGAGCTTTTGACTTGAGTGGTTTTGCATATTTGTGAGTGATTGAAGCCATGGTCTCTACCTCTCATTTAGATTTTGTTAAGTTCAATGGCACTAGGTACGAGTTGTGGAAGTTGAAGATGAAGGATCTCTTGGAAGAAAGGGATCAGTAGAAAGTTGTTGCAAAAAAAGGCAAGCTCGATGAGATGCTTGATGCATATTGGAAAAAGGTTGGACAAGAAGACATGGGGAACCATTCAGCTGTGTCTTGCAGACTCCATTCTCTTGAATGTCTTAGAGGCAACCACCACATTTTTACTGTGGAAGAGGATAGGTGATATTTACCAAACCAAAAGTCTGACTAATGAAGTGTATCTCAAAAGATATCTATATTCTTTGAAAATGAAGGATGTTGATTTAGTTTCAAAATATTTTGTATACGCCTAAAAATGACACAAATCATCCTAAATAAATATTCTAAATATTTATTCCATTCTTCTACCAATTAAATAAATATTCTAAATTTATTTAATCAATTCACTATCCCATAATTAAATAAATTATATTTATTTAATTAAAATTCTTCTATTTGTCCTTCACAATTAAATAATTATAAATTATTTAATTAAGCCTAATTCCTCTATCCTAAAGTTCTAAATTCAAAATTCCACCTCACCCTGTCCACCTCATCAGGTTGCACATGTAATTAAATATATTTAATATTTAATTACCTATTTTTCTCTCACCCACATGGCCTATTTCTTCTTAAATCAGAAGTTAGTTAACTAATCAATCAAATCTGTTAACTAACTAGTCATTTGAGTTCACTGGTCAATCAATTCAGTCAGTTCCACCATCCACTCTTCTAACTGATCAATCAAGTCTGTTAACTGTTCAGTCAATGGAGTTAACTCTCCAATCAGTTGTCACATCCCCCCTTTTATGATGGAGCTGGGACACTTGTCGCATTTCCACTGGTTGCACATTCCTCAACCATCCTCAGCCGTTGATCTTCATATCTCCTCTCAACCGTTGATTCCCATTCTTCCAAGTCTATAAATGAAGCTTCATCCCTCCATTCTAATCATCTAGGCTTTTGACATTGTTACTCTGCAGAAATATCACCAGCGCGCCTTTGGCACCCACTTGTCATCTACAAGCTTGAGATCACATACTTGCATTGGAGCTCATCTTCATTGCATATCACACCATAGCCGTTCACCATCAACTTCCTCAAACAGCTTTAAAAGATTGCACTCTCTGAGGGCTCATCTCATCTGCAAAGGGATGATTCGTGATAGGCGAACAACAGAAGTTTCGAAACGGAAGAGGTTTGCTGTGTTTGTTCATTGCTTTGTTTACTTGAATCTTCTTTGTTTCACTATTCTGTTGATGTTTGGGTCATCTATTATTCATTTGATTGATCACCATTTTTACCCTCACATTTTTGGCGCCCACCGTGGGGCCGTTGCCCCTTTATTTCACCATTTTTGAGCTTTTTTGAAGGCAGGTTCCGTACAGGTCCCGCAGAGTCACGCACAGATTAGTTCGGCGCATCTGTTTATTTTTACGGTGCTTTTGAAGACTGTTACGGTGCTTCTAAAAATCCTGCGCATCTGTGTATTCTTACTGCGCTTTTACAGACTGTTACGGCGCTTCCGTTCTAACTGCGCATATGTTGACTATTACGGCGCATCTGAAGATTGTTGCTGTGCATCCATTAAAACTGCGCATTTATTCATTTTAACCGCGCATACGTTCAATCTTGCAGCGCATTCATTAGTGTTGCGCTTCTGTTGATCATTTCTGCGCATCTGATCACGGAAGCTGCGCATTTGTAACAGACTCAAGTTTTAGTACTTTTCTAGAGGATTTTGCTAACGTTAACCCCTTTGCAGGTGTTTGCTGGAGCGGTTTTGCAGGATAGGCTCGGGTTCAGTTACATGTAGTTGCATCTAATTAAGTCACCTTTCATTTCCTGGGAAAGAGTAAAATGGTTGTTCATTACAAATCTTCATCTAGTCCTAATTAGGGAGGAAGTAACTGGTTTATTTCATGCTTGCATTACAAACACCTTCAAAGTTATTGCTATCTGAGGTTTAAAATTGAACTCATCGCTGATCTTGAAAGTTAAAATGAACCATTGCTATATCGTGAGACCTGAATTTCAAAGTTAACAATCTCGTGCTTCGCGATTTTAAAATTGAACTCATCACTGATCTTGCAGTTAAAATGAACCATTGCTATATCGTGAGACCTGAATTTCAAAGTTAACAATCTCGTGCAACGTGGATTTAAAATTGAACTCACTACTGCTTTCTGGGATTTAAAACTGAACCACTGCAATATTGCTGAAATCACTTCAAAGTTCTGTTTGAGTAGATTAGCCCATTTAGTTTTTATCTTTTAACTAGGGTGGATTAATCAGTGTATTCTGTGCTTGCGAATGACAATAGGCTTATGCTCTCCCCTCTTATGGGTGATCAGAGTGCCAGACTTGTCATTCTATTTGTTTGACCTTTAGGAGGGGCCTGCCCTTGGATGCACGCTTGTCCAAGCGGGAACGACCCTGAGTGGTAACAGGCTAACGCCAAGCCCTACCGAGCCACTTAAAATAAATTGTGCTTGAGGTGAAAACCTCCTGCAACGAGTGCTGTTATGTTACACCGACGGCCAACCTCCCCCAAAACCCTCTCAGGCGTAACCCTTTGAGGCTGGGAGACTCCATAACGGAGAGTAGCGCCGCCGCACGTGTAACCACTTGAACGGTTGCCTGAATTAAATACCTCTTGTTTTAGTGGCCCAAATCCCTTATAATCCATTTCTCGCCTAGGATTTTGTGCTTGCTTTTGTCCAAAATAGAGTCGAAAAACTGCAAAAACAATGGAAAACTATAAAATACTCTTTGTGCTTGTTGTGTTTTCTTGCTAAATTAATTCATAATATCAGATCAGGAAGACCTTTTCCAGCCAAAGAATACCAAAAACAGAGAAAAATCCCAAAAAAAATTTTGCAAAAAAATACTAGAACTGTGCATATACACTTTTCTGCTGCGCATACACAGCGACTTGCTGCGCTTTTATACTGACTGGCTGCACATACATACCTTTCTACTGCGCATATACACTTTTTGGCTGCGCTTTTACAGCGACTTGTTGCGCTTATACACCGACTTGCTGCGCATATACTTTTCCGCTGCGCATTTACACACTGTTACTGCGCATACATACTTCACCAGAGCTGCGCTTTTACAGCGACTTACGACGCATTTACCTATTCTTGCTACGCATCTGTTTCTGCGCATGCGTGACAGTGAGCATTTGCCCTATTTTTGAGAAATTATCGTCAACTGTTCAGAGTACCCATTTCGGCCTAGTTTCATTTTCCGAGGTCAGAGTCAACCTTACAGTTAATCTTCATCCATTTCACCCAATTCTCTCTCTTTCGTCGGTCGCCCCAGTCACCTTCTGTCCAAGTCACTCTTGTCCCAAAGTCATTATGTCCCATACCGATTCGACATAGGTCCTTCTTCGTTTCATTTGTGAATTCACGTAAGCCTAGTAGGTCACAGTACCTTTGCTAGTAGTCTTGTTGAACGACTAAGCCCTACACAGTAAGACTAGTATCGACTACCCTTGCTAGTGGCTAGAGTCTTATGTCAACCGTCTTACCTGAGGTCATTGGGCGGGAGAACCCTTTGTCCAAATCTTGTCCTAGATACCCCATTCATTACAGTCTTAGTCGGCACCTTGCCAAACTTTCTAATCCTAGTCCACTTCATCCCACCCCACCTTGCATGGTTCTTACTCGATCCCAGTACAACAAGCTAATTGAAATGGCCAACTCATCCGATCACATCGCCCCACCACGCGATGATGATGAAGAAATTTCTCGTGAAGAATTAGTGGCACACATGCAAGATAGCAAATTCCAACGCCTAGTGGAGAAAGTACTCCTTGAGGACCCCACCAAATATTTCCATCATCTTGCTAGTCTCGGACTCAAACTCCCCGCAGACTTTGACATTAGCTCCATCATGGAAAATGCAGACAATGAACGTGAGAGGGACACAAATGACACAGTCCCACATGCACATGAGAGAGGCACAAATGACACGGTCCCCCATGCCAATGAGAGAGGAAAACAACCCATAGATCAAAATGCTCCTATGGCAGATGTGAGACAACAAATCGAGAGTCTAAAGCTAGAAATCTCCAACCTTAAGATCGGCACAAGTTCCAAGAACTACTCCTTGGAAGATATAGCACCATACCCCTTTGACAGAAGTTTGGTCATGAAACCATTCCCCTATCAGTTTGGAATTCCAAAATTTGACAAATACAAAGGGAAGGGGGACCCTAGAGATCATATCAGGGAATTCACTGCAGCATGTTTAGAAGTAGCTCACAACGAGACCTACTTAATGAGACTGTTCCCAAGATCTTTAGGAGGTCAAGCTATGGAGTGGTTCTCGCGTCTACCACCAGGGATCAAAACTTTTGATGAACTTATCAATAAATTCATAACGCACTTCTCTTACAACATAGAACACGAGGTATCTATGCTAGACCTATGCAACACCAAACAAAAGGGTGGTGAGTCTTTCGCCACCTTCTTACAACGATGGAGACAGCTAGCTAGTAAGTGTTCTTACGACATGCCTGAGAAACAACTATTGGAAATGTTTGTCCACAATTTGAATCCCGATCTTAGCTATCAGATTCAGATACAATGCCCTACCTCATTCGCCAAAGTCATTGAAATGGGGCTATTCATTGAGAAAGCTATGATCGCTAAAGGAACTCTCAAGCTCTACAAGGACACACCTCCTTCCAATTACACAACTGACAAGTCAAAGTTTTGGACCAAGAACAAGAATGTGGTCAACGATGGAGTAGTGGATGCCAAGGCGGCAGCCCCTAAACAACAACCCATATTCACTCTTAAGGAAGAAGCAAATAATGGTGCACTCAACAAGCCACCCCCTCAGGAACCTAGACCTTGGTTCAATTCAAATCCAAGGAGGAAATTCACACCATTGGGAGAATCTCAAGAATCGGCCCTCAGAAAGTTGTTGGCTAACAATGAAATTTCTCTACCGCCAACAAGTGACTATGAGCCCATAGTCAAACCTCGCTATTGGAAGGACACAGACTATTGCGAGTATCATCGAGGACGGGGGCACACGACTAACAATTGCATCCGCCTCAAGAATGTCATACAGGATATACTGGATCAAAGTCAGGGAGGGACACAACAACATACCTCCAATGAATCTCATGCGGCCTACCGGGATCTCCTTCTAAATCACAACAGGCCGTATAACAACAATCACAACAGCGGTCACAACAACAACAATGGTCACAACCACAACAATGGTCACAACGGCAACAACTCCAATGGCCATAACAACAATGACAACAATCGTAACAGGCCAAACCAGAACAGTGGGTCGAGTAATGCTAACTATGCAAGCGTTCCCTTTGAGTACACCATTAACTGCATTTCTGAACATGTTCCGCAAGTCAACGTCATATCCCCCAACCAACAACCAGGACCTAACAGAACTGGTTGTAGTATAATTACCCGCAGTGGTAGAGTCACGATCAACACCACTCCTCCAAGGTCGTCACCATCTCCGTCCAACTCCCGCCCATATAATGTCATCGACCAATTGCAAAAAACTCTAGCTCACATTTCTATATTGGAGCTCTTGCGTCTATCTCCTTCTCATAAGGAGATTCTTGAGAAAGCCTTAGTGGAAACTACTGTCCCCACTAACCTAGCCCAAGAAAAGTTTCAAACCATGGTGGGTAATTTGACCTCCTCCACTTCCATCTCGTTTACAGAGCAAGATGACCTTTCCATATCTCAACCCCACAACACTCCTCTACACATTGTCGCATTCGTGCACAAGCACCGCATCAAGAGGGTTCTCATTGATGGGGGCGCCAGTCTAAATATTTGCACATTGAAGCTAGTCCTTGCACTGGGGTTCTCCGAACAGGCAGTAGATCCAAGACGAAAAATTACTATCAAAGCCTATGACGAGGAGGAACGAACCACAAAGGGCACGGTTGTCCTACCCATTCAAGTGGGACCGGTAATTAAAGATGTGGTGTGCCAAGTCCTTGATCGGGAGCTTGCTTACAATATTCTACTAGGGAGACCATGGATCCACACCATGAAGGTTGTCCCTCCACCTACCATCAATGCATAAAGTTCCCACACGATGGCAAGCAGGTCACCATACAAGGCGACCCCGACCCCTACAAACATTGCAATTCTTTCCAAGCAAAATCTGAGTGCGTCATTCCCAACAACAGAGCCTACATTTCCCCTACTCCGCCACAAGACCATATTGCCGAAGCTTCCTCCTCGAGGCCCAAACCGCTGAAACTTACCATAAAAGAAAATGGCGTGGGGGAGTACTCCATTGAGCACAGCCTCAACCTTGCCACCATGCCTTTGTCTCCTCGCTCCTTTGGCAAACCCAAGCATCAACCTAGGCATTTTCCAAAGCCATCTGCTCCTCCTACAACTCCCGCAAATCCATTTGTAAAATGGGGGACCTTATCTGATGAGACAGAGGAGCGAGATCTCCTGCAGTGGCTTTACGCTGAAGAGGAAAACACATCCCAAGAGCTGCCTAGACTCCCTACAGAACTCTATGGACGGGGTGAAACTATCTTGCACAGGATGGGATACGAAGGACAAGGCCCCATAGGCCTCAGAAAAGAAGGAATCGTTGAACCTATCCAACCCTCTTCATCCTCTTCGGCTAGAAACACAACTGGCCTAGGGTACAAAGGTAAAGGTAAAGCCAAAGAAAACGCTTGCCTAGTGGAGACAATTCAAACACTCCAAGTGGATAGTGACGCAGATTCAGATGAGTCGAATGAGTATGAGTGGGACGAGCTAACAGAGCACTCCTACGATGACAAGGAGATTGACACCATCCAAACTCTTAGCCCCTACCATGAGGGACAGACGCAACGAGACAGACCATTGGAGTCTGATTTGCCCCTCCCTGAGGTTATGGCTTTCGAAGAAAGTTTCGATTCCATTGTGATAAACAACTTGGAAGAAAGTACCACCCAGAACACTACCCCCGCCAATGCCCATAACATTTCCATTCACACCATTAATGGATCAGATCTCTCATCCGACTCCCTTCCCCTCTTACACCCTGAGCTTATTGACTGGGATCTGCAAGGAACCCCCCAATTAGATATGTTCCAGAATGATGATGCTTACATTGACTATATGGAACTTAGGGATCACTTACCAAAAGGAGATCATAAAGCTGGTTTTGCTATCGAACTCAATACTGTAGCTTACTTTGGGGAGGGTGCCAAGCCTTCTAGTCGCAAAAATATTAAAATCAAAAAGGGATCTGACGGTGAAAACCGCCGTGCGGCAGTGTCAGATCATAAAACAGTAAAAAGAAAGGACGTATCTGAAGGTGAAAACCCAACTGTGGCACCTGACGATGGAATGCTTGACACCCTCCCAAGTGATATGTATCAAGAAAGGTCACAGATCGTGGTGGAGCCAACAGAGCCAGTAAACATTGGAACCGAAGAGCAGCCTAAGATTATCCACTTTGCAAAATCTCTCACGCCGCCTGAAAAAACCAGGTTTGTACCATTCTTTAAAAAGAAGAGAGGCAGCTTTGCTTGGTCATATGCCGACATGCCAGGTTTGGACCCAAACCTGATTCTACATCACTTGCCATTGGATCCAGGGGTGAAGCCCGTAAAGCAAAAACTGAGAAAGATGCATCCTTGTATTGCCCTTCTGGTCAAGGAAGAACTCAAGAAATTGCTAGATGTGGGCTTCATCAGAGCCATGACTACCCCGAATGGATATCAAACATCGTGCCAGTGTCTAAACCGGATGGCAGGGTTCGACTATGCAACGATTTTAGAGACTTAAACAAAGTATGCCGTAAGGATGACTTTCCATTGCCTAACATCGATATCATAGTCGACCTCACGACAGGACATACAATGCTGTCACTCATGGATGGATTCTCAGGATACAACCAGATCAAAATAGCACCAGAGGATCAGCACAAAATAGCTTTCACTTGTCCATGGGGTGCCTTTTGCTGGAATGTAATGCCTTTTGGGCTGAAAAATGCAGGTGCTACATATCAACGGGCCATGACAACTATATTCCATGACATGATGCATGTAACTATGGAAGACTATGTTGACGATATCTTGGCAAAATCCATCACAAGGGATTTACATCTGGACACATTAGAAAAAGTCTTTCAACGGTTGGATCAATTCCAAGTAAAACTGAACCCGAAGAAGTGTGTGTTTGGGGTCACATCAGGCAAGCTGCTAGGCTTCATCGTGTCAGCAAACGGCATAGAGGTAGACCCGGCCAAGGTCAAAGCAATCATGGACATGCCACCGCCCAAAACTCTAACACAGTTGAGATCCTTACAGGGCAAGCTCCAGGCCATCCGCAGGTTCATCTCACAGCTGGCAGACAAGTGCCATCCTTTCAGCCATCTCCTACATAAGAACATTCCATTTCAATGGGATGAGCAGTGCGAAGAGGCATTCAACAAGCTCAAGGAGTACCTCATGAATCCTCCTACACTCATGCCTCCGATCCAAGGAAAACCTTTGATTCTCTACATATCTGCTACACCTACTGCTCTTGGGGCTCTCCTAGCGCAGCAAGACTATGAGAACAAAGAAAGAGCTGTGTACTACATCAGTCGAACCTTAGTGGGCTACGAGTTGCAGTACTCACAGGTGGAACGTTCATGCCTTGCGGTGGTTTTTGCCTCACAAAAACTCTGACACTACATGTTGGCACATCCTGTCAAACTCATTGCCAAGATCGACCCACTAAAATATCTTCTCAGCAAAGCAGCTCTCACAGGTCGACTAGCCAAATGGGTTATGCTTCTTAGCGAATATGATATAGAGTATGTGGACAGAAAAGCCATCAAGGGGCAAATCATCGCTGACCAACTAGCTGAGGCACCGTTACAGGACACTTCACCAATGCAGTTTGAGTTCCCCGATGAGTCTTTATTCACTCTGTCAACATCTCCTTGGAAACTCTACTTTGATGGGTCTTACACCAACCATGGATCGGGGGCAGGTATCTTGTTTATCACTGCCCAAGGCGACACTATTCCAAAGTCCTACAGGTTGTTATTCCCATGCACTAACAATATAGCGGAATATGAAGCCTTGGTAATTGGTCTCAAGATGGCCACTGAGTGGAAAATCCAAGCACTATGTGTCTACGGTGATTCGCAGCTTATCATAAACCAGGCCAACGACGAATATCAGACCAAAGATGAGAAGCTCATCCCATACAAGCGGATGGTCAACGACCTCAAAGAACATTTTGGGACCATCTCGTTTGAGCAGATACCCAGGATAGAGAACAAAGCAGCAGATGCAATGGCGACCATAGCCTTTCTTCTAGAGATACCTGAACATGAGTCACGGTACGAGTTCTTAGTAGAAACCATTCGACAACCGGCTTATGATCTCCTCGAAACTCATTCCATTTGCCTCCTAGTAGGATCTGATTCACCTTGGTATGGTAAGACCTACACTTACCTCAAGGACAATATCCTTCCTTTGAACCTCTCTTCCAACCAAAAGCGAACTTTCATCCGACAAGCCTCCCGTTACACCATTATCGCCAATACCCTTTACCGACGTGGTCTAGATGGTACTTCACTCCGTTGTCTAGAACAAGAAGAATATGTAACTGCCTTGCGATACGTGCACGAAGGGATCTGCGGAACACACTCCAGCGGTCCTTCCTTAGCTAAGAAACTCATGCGTTTGGGTTATTACTGGCCCAATATGGAAATGGATTCATATCAGTTCGTCAAAAAGTGCAAACAGTGCCAGATACATGGGAACCTGATTCATGCACCTGCTCAGGAGTTGAGACCTCTAACGACACCCTGGCCCTTTTGCCAGTGGGGACTTGACCTCGTGGGAAAGATTCATCCGCCTTCTTCCAACGGCCATAAATTCATCATAACCGCCACTGAGTACTTTACAAAGTGGATTGAAGCCGTTCCCCTATCAATCGTCACAGGAAAGCAAATTTCCTCTTTCATTCTGAATTACATTATCTGCCGATATGGCATCCCTTCATCCATCATAATGGATAACGGGAGACCCTTCAAAAATCAGGATGTCCAGGAACTTTGTGAGCGTTTTAAAATCCAACATCATTTCTCCACTCCATACTATCCCCAAGGTAACGGCCAAGCTGAGGCATCGAACAAAACCATTCTGAAAATCCTAAAGAAGACTGTCAATGAAGCTGGACACGATTGGCACGTCCAACTCAATCCCGCTCTGTGGGCCTATAGAACCAGCATACGCACTCCCACAGGTGCTACACCCTACGCCCTCGTCTATGGTTTCGAAGCCATCCTTCCCATTGAGGTCGAACTCCCATCCCTTCGGGTGTCGTTGAAAGGTCTCATATCAGATGAAGAGTACAGAGTCTCTAGACTACAAGAGCTAGAACTGCTAGAGGAAAGGCGCCAAAAAGCTTTTGACCATCTCAAAGCCTATCAACAGATGATGTCAAGAAGCTACAACCACAAGGTTAGACCAAGATGCTTCAAGGTTGGGGACCTCGTCCTAAGAGAGAACCCTCGCAATCAGCAGGACAGAGAAAAGAAAGGTAAGTTCGAGCCTAACTGGCTTGGACCCTATGTAATTGTAGCAGCTTACGGATCGGGGGCATATCAGTTGGCCACATCAGCAGGTGAGTTGTTTGATGATCCAATCAACAGCATGCACCTTCACCGGTTCTATACTTAAGCGAATCCCAATGCAAGGGGGTACACTAAAGTCAAAAAATCAAAAAAATCAAAAAATCAAAAAAATCAAAAAATCAAAAAAATCAAAAAATAAAAAAAATAAAAAAAATGGAAAACATACAAAAAAATCATCCTTTGGTGAAAACCTGGCAATCAGGCGTCATGTTACTTTCTAGCTTCTCGTGCAAATAAAAGCAAGTGATGAAAACCTGGTAAACAGGTGTTACTTGTGACAGACCGTATTCTCCATCTTTGGGAATCCAATCACCTTGAGTCCATTCTTCCTCTATTTTTTCCATTCGACCCATATCCATCCCACAATAAACACTTGACAGTTACCTATCATGGCTTGATACTCACCTCGTGGCCTTGTCGACCAAGGTTTTGTCCCATACCGTCTCCTCAGTGTGAGCCTAGCGTAAGTGTCTCTCATCGGTGTCTGTGGTCCAAGTCCGTGAACTACGTTGCCTCTGCGCCGTCACGTAGGCAAGGCCATTATTCTAATGCGCCCCCGAGGCTTCCATCTCTCCCAAGGTCCCATTCGTCTCCTTTCTTGTCTTCATTCTTGTCATGTTTCTTCTAGTCCATCCATGGTCCATTAGGGTTTACCCCGAACTACGTTGCCTCTGCGTCGTCACGTAGGCAAGGCCATTTAGCAATGAGCCCCCGAGGCACTAGGTCAATCCCTTAGGGTCCGTCTTCTCAATAAGGATTATGCAACTTTCTCATCAAGCAAGCAAATGCAAGCAAAACCCGCGCTTCAAGCAGAAACCTTGACTATGAGCATCTTAACCTATGCAATGCAAAGCAAATACCCAAGGTCTTCTAAATGATTTTATGCAAATTAAGGCAAGAAATAAACACATATCAACGCAACTATGCTTTGTAGATTTGAACCTAGGTTTAAGTTACAGAGTCTTGATTTTTGCTATCATACCTTCCTATGCTACTCAAGGATGCCAAAAGCTAGAGATGCTATGATGGGGGCATGAGTACTTTCTTTGTTTGTTGTTTGTGGATTAAACTTTAATAATGTGAAGCCTTGTCTAAGGACATGATCGGCAAAAGATCATTGAGGACATCAAAGGTCTTACAGGAATGGGGGCAATCCTTGCTTGTTGAAACACAAGAAGTACTCAGGTCATCTAGATTCAATTTTGACTAGATGTGTGTATTAACTTGCTAAATCACACTCCATGTAAGCGGTACTTAGGTCATCTCGGTTCAATTATACCTAGATGCTTGTATTCACTTACAACATTTCAGAAAAGTACCAAAAACAAAATGCTCAATGATGAAATAAAGCAATCTAACAGCAAAGCATCTGTCCTATATCCATATACACATCCATGCATCCGTATCCCATACAATCCTCATTATCCCAACTATGCAGAGTAACGATATCAAGGAAAGTCTCTAGGTCATTCTATCACAACCATTCTTCTATCCATCATGTCATTCTTATGACGATAGAGTACATTTGGACTTCACAAAAGCAAAGCATATAGGAGCATATCATATCATTCGTAGGAACTAGTCACGCACATGATTAGGTTAGTAGAATGCACCATCCAATGCATTAGATCACCAATACATCTGCATCACATTGCATCTCAAAGGCACAGAAAATCACAAAACATATCCACGTGCATCATATCACTATACTGCATCACCACATAGTACTCATGTTACAACTGCATACATTCAAAGCATTACATCATATAAACATCCAGTAGTGTCCCATATATCTATACAACATCATCACATAGAAACCATATCACATATGTATACATTTGCATTAGATCATATAGACATCACATATACAGTTACATCATAGCATAGAAATCATGTTTCATATACATACATTTGCATCATCACATAGACATCATATCACATTTCGCATTCATTTGTCACATTAGATCATATAGAAATCATATAGTAGCATATCAAAATGTATCTCATATAACATCAGATAGACCATCTAACTATGCAATAGATCACATCATACAATAGAGGTAAAATCATCATCTCATAACACATGCAATAGATACACAAAGCTGCATCATCATATGTACTATCATATAAAAGAGGTCCAAATGTACAATATCACCATCTCTCTCAAAAATCAAAGTGTCATATATAATATACGTCTAAATAGACGGTGATACATGTCCCAAAAATGCCCAAAATCTGGTCTCTGTCTACCCCTGCTGCTGTGGGCCACCACTGCCAGCTCCTGACTGTTGAGGTCCCATCACGGATGCCCCTGACTGGGATGGACCCGCTCTGTGAGCCACCCCGGACTGACTCCGGAAGCTCCCTGCCCTCTGGCTCGACGCCACGGCACCATGGTACAAGCCTCGGTAGTACTGTGCCTGTGACTGTGCTCTGGCTAGGTCTGTCTGCGCCTGTGCCAACTGCGTCTGCAACTGGCCTACCTGTGCCTGTGCCTGCTGCACCTGCCCAACCAGAAAAGAGCTTGCTACATCTGTCCCCATGGCGGCCACGGTAGTATCCTGCTCTACATGGATAAGGCGTACCCGTGCATCCACCATGTCTCGCTCGCGAGTCAAACCAGCGATCACTGCTGCGTCTGTATCTCGCCTCCTCTCCACTCTCCTCAGCTGTGCCTGTAGCTCTCGCACCTGTCCCCTCAGGCTGGCTATAGTCCTCTCATGTGCCTCACCCTGCACTGGCCCCTGTGCTGCCTCTGCCTGTCCTAGCCCCTGCTGCTGTGGCACCTGCTGCTGTGGCACCTGCTGCTGTGGCACCTGCTGCTATGGTACCTGCTGGGGTGGTGGCATCTGTGCTTGCTGCGGCACCTGCTGCTGTGCCTCTGCCTGTCCTGGCACTGCCTGCCCAGCCTGATCTATCCTCCTCCGCTGCCTCGGCCTCTCCGCAGCTCGGCCACCCTGTCGTCCTCGTCCTCCTCTAGCTCCCCTCCGCCCTGGGCCAGCCTCTCCCTCCTCCTCTGAGTCCGCCTCATCAATACGAGGCACCAGCATACCAGGTCCTGAATACCTCAGGAAAGGATGTGCCGTAATCCAGTCCTCGTACTCTTGTGTGACCCCCGCATCTGCTATCTCTCTCCGCATGTCCCATGCCACATAAGGCAACTGCTGGAACTCTGCCAGAGCCTCCTCATAAGAAGCCATCGGCCCCCATCGGACCCTCTCTGCATGTGTCTGTACAAACATGGCCTGTCCCTGTGGCATGCCCTGTCTCCTGCCGAACTGTCTCAACACTCAGCCCACCATCTGTCTCTCCAGTATGTGCCGTGTCTGACCTATCAACCACCTGGTCTGAAAGCAGTAGGGTAGCTCATCTCCCTTGTCATCCCAGGGCTCGCAATCCAGATATGGTCGCCAGACGACCACATCTACCCCATCTAAAGTGTGCCTCCAATACTCTAGCTTCCCCAGCCTGTGCTGGGAAATCACTCCTGCATAGCCATAGCTGTATGGCTCTCCTCTCTGCCTAGCAAAGACACACACCGGCCTGGTCACCGCTATGTGCTCCCACAACCAGAACTGTAACAGCAACACCCCAGCCGATAGACTCGTGCTGCGGTGGTACACCACCTGATGCATGTCATGATAAAGGTGGGCCAGCACGCAGGGTCCCCACGCATATCGGGTGCCCTCAGTCAGCATCCGCTCCATGATCCTGCCCCATCCAATGGGGAACCCATGCGATCTCCTGTCCGGGCATACAACGCCCCCAATCAGTCCAGCAACTATCCCAGGGAAGTAGTCGTAACAGTCATAGATGTCCTGCCACAGGATGACCTGTCCCACCAGCTCGGGATCATCAAATACTCGCTGACACTCAGCGAGTCCCGCGTCCCGCTGTGCATCGTACTCCACTAACTCGCCTACCACAGGCAAGTGCAGTATCCTGTAGACATCCTCCAGGGTCACGGTCATCTCTCCAGTAGGGAAGTGGAAGGTCCCGTCCTCACTGTGGAATCTCTCCACGGCAGCTGTCAATAGTCCTCGGTTCGCCCGCACCTCGGGCATAAAGCAAATGTAATCTAAACCCATGGCACCAAGCACCACTCTATCAGCCTCAGTCAGCATGTATCTCTGCAATAAAGGCATGGGGAATGTCTCCCTCGACTGTAGCGTCTCTCGTATCTCCTCCTGCAAGCACGCAAAGCAAGGCGTCAGTCTCAAGCCGCATATACCATACTCAACATATCTCCTGAACTATATCAACTAAAACTTAGCATTTCAAATTGATCAAAATAGCACACTACATCTCTTGACTAGATTCCTCCAATCTCAGAGATAGCTCATCGATTCCTGCGTCAAACAGGACGCTAATCGAATCAATTTGGCTAAGTAATTTGCCATCCCAAGCAAATGCGCCACTACAGGTGGTAAAAGTGCCGTTTCTGGTATATGCGCCACAAGAATCAACATATGCGCCGCAAAATGCATATGAGCCGCTACAGTGCACGTATGCGCCATTCTAACACATGCGCCGCAGAAATCCACGCATGCGCCGTGAAATTACGCATGCGTCGCAATAATCCACATATGCGCAACTTTCTCAAATGCGCTGCTATATTTCACATATGCACGGCAAAAATACAAAAGCGCCGCCAAATTACGCATGCGCAGCTAGAATGCACAAAAGCGCAGCTTTCACGCATGCGCCGCCGAAACTGACATATGCGCCGCGAAAATGCAAAAGCGCAGCTTCGCGAGGCATATGCGCCGTTCTACGTTTCGGCGCATTCATTTCACCTATTTTCTACGTGCATTTATGATGCCTAAACTCGACCCTAGGGGAAATTTTTCGAAGCACATACCGGGGGTCCTGCCTCTGCTGGCCGCCCGAATCGTCGGACTCGCTCGAATCGGTGCTCCTCGCGTGGTATATCTGCTGCTCTGGCCGCCATGCTGCTCTCAGTTTGCTCTGAGCTCTCTTCCTCCACTCCAGATCAACCAAGTGTGCAAATGACTATTCTTGTGGACCCAGCTCCTATTTATAGCCTCCAAACCCTAATTCTGGCTAGGTGATGACTGTGCCTACTTCCCGTGTCCGTTTTTCCTCCCGTTTTCTTCCCGCATCCCTGACCGCGTCCCTTTTCCTCCAACCTATCCTAACCCCTTCCTCGTCGTGAGATCGTCCGTCTCCAAAACTTTCGCTATTTTTCCCATCCAATCTCCCGAGGGGCATCCTATCGTCATTTAACCTGTACCAGGGGCAAACTGGGGCACGTATCATCATTCAGAATATCAAATTCTTTGAAGCAACGTTGTAAACTGCATTGCATCAAAGAGGGGCAAAATGTATACGCCTAAAAATGACACAAATCATCCTAAATAAATATTCTAAATATTTATTCCATTCTTCTACCAATTAAATAAATATTCTAAATTTATTTAATCAATTCACTATCCCATAATTAAATAAATTCTATTTATTTAATTAAAATTCTTCTATTTGTCCTTCACAATTAAATAATTATAAATTATTTAATTAAGCCTAATTCCTCTATCCTAAAGTTCTAAATTAAAAATTCCACCTCACCCTGTCCACCTCATCAGGTTGCACATGTAATTAAATATATTTAATATTTAATTACCTATTTTTCTCTCACCCACATGGCCTATTTCTTCTCAAATCAAAAGTTAGTTAACTAATCAATCAAATTTGTTAACTAACTAGTCATTTGAGTTCACTGGTCAATCAATTCAGTCAGTTCCACCATCCACTCTTCTAACTGATTAATCAAGTCTGTTAACTGTTCAGTCAATGGAGTTAACTCTCTAATCAGTTGTCACATCCCCCCTTTTATGATGGAGCTGGGACACTTGTCGCATTTCCACTGGTTGCACATTCCTCAACCATCCTCAGCCGTTGATCTTCATATCTCCTCTCAACCGTTGATTCCCATTCTTCCAAGTCTATAAATGAAGCTTCATCCCTCCATTCTAATCATCCAGGCTTTTGACATCGTTACTCTGCAGAAATATCACCAGCGTGCCTTTGGCACCCACTTGTCATCTACAAGCTTGAGATCACATACTTGCATTGGAGCTCATCTTCATTGCATATCACACCATAGCCGTTCACCATCGACTTCCTCAAACAACTTTAAAAGATTGCACTCTCTGAGGGCTCATCTCATCTGCGAAGGGACGATTCGTGATAGGCGAACAACAGAAGTTTCGAAACGGAAGAGGTTTGCTGTGTTTGTTCATTGCTTTGTTTACTTGAATCTTCTTTGTTTCACTATTCTGTTGATGTTTGGGTCATCTATTATTCATTTGATTGATCACCATTTTTACCCTCACATATTTAAATACTTTTAACTTTATTTTGGGTCATCTATCTTCAAGAAGGGGATAAATTTATCTTATTGCTTTGTTCTTTACCTAAATCTTAGGAAAATTTAATTGTTGCTATCAGTGATAGTGTTGTAGAGCCAAAGATGGATGGTCTTATTTTCTACCTTGTTTTCAGAGGAAATGAGAATGAAATACATGGATAATGGTACAAATGATGGCCTACATGTTCGGGGAAGACCAAGGACAAAGGTGGGTCTAAAGGGGATTGAAAGAAATTGAAAGAGAGGTCAAGCCAAAAGGATAGTAAAAAACCTCTGTGAAGAGTAAAGTGTTGGAATTGTGGGAAGAGAGGGTGTGTGAAGAAAGAATGTAGAAAAAAAAATCCTAAGATGATTCCTCCAAAAAAAATCTTTTGATGATGGTGATAATGATGTATTATTCATTTTTTCTGACACCATTAACGATGATGCTTAGTTCATTGACTCGAGTTGCTCCTACATATGACTCCCCATACGGAGTGGTTTTCATCATACAGAGCTTAAAATGGAGGATAAGTTTTCCTCAATGACAACAATTCACATTAGATTGTTGGTAAGGAAAAGGTATAGTTGTGTTTCAATGATGGGAGGGTGAAAACCCTCAATAATGTTTTGCATATTCCAAGACTCTTAAGAAACTTACTTTATGTATCCAAGTTGAATTATTCTGGAGTGCATGAGATATTTGACAAGTCTAGTTGCAAGTTGATCAGAGGAAATCTGGTGGTAGCTAGAGGATCTTGGTGTGGGACTTTGTTTAGGTTTGATGCCTCCATAATTTGTAACTCTACCAATGTGACTAACAATTCTAAAAATGCATCCTATATATATATTTCTAAAAATGCGTTAACGATCGTGGCACCAACGTTTGGTATACATTGGTGAAAATGGTCTTAGGACCCTTATTAATAAAAAGATGGTTGATGGTTTTTCTATTTACTCTAATGAGTGCTTTGATTTCTATGAATATTGTGTGTTTGGCAAGTAGAATAGACCATCTTTTCCTTCTAGAAGTTATAGAGCTAATGGATTATTAGAAATCATTCATTTGGATGTGTTTAGTCCAATGGATGTGGGTTCTATTGGGTCCCAAAATCATAGCTCCATAGTCCTAGAGTATTATCTCATCCTTAGCCCAGGGACTTGTCTTCAAGAGGATAAGACATGGACTCATTGACAAATCATAGATGATTAAAGACCAATTTCTAAGAGTAGGTATTCTCCCCTTCACTTTAGGCTTAGCTAAATCCAGGAGGGTATTCCTAGAGGTGTCCTTGATAGGGCATTTAACTGATTTAAGATGAATCATGACTAAAACAACAACTATACCTAATGCATGTTTGACCCCAATATTTGTCACTAAGCCAAAGACTAACTAGTTGCTTGTAAAACCTCTTATTAAGTTAATAACTACAACCTTGCATGTGTACCTATAAATGACAACAATATTATATACCCATGAGCGAATACACTTAACAATTCATATGCAAGTGTAAGGTGTAGGCATGCATGACATGATTCATCTTAGATGTTTGAGGTCACTTAGAATGTTTTTTGATTTATAATACCAAATCATGGCAGCACATGTAAGATACTAATCTACTCCTAATCTATTGTTACATCCCCAATTTTTGTCTTGTTATACTTATACTTTTTACTTGGACATAAGTAAATTTATTATGATGTTTAGATTAATGACAAGGAAAGACATGGATTATATTGAATGTCATTTATGAAATTATGGAAATGATTATGTTAATATCGATTTAATAATTGCATAATGAGATTTGATTTATTATTTGAATTATTGAATAATGATGCACTAATCATACATTGTTTGGTTACAAGTTGAAATAGGTATACAGATTCTCAGATGACTCTCAGAGAAAAGAGAGAGAGTATCTTTCCAGGAGAGAGATATAGACCTTGGGTTACGAGTGGTTTATTTGCCAAATCAAGTATAAGTGTTTAATGAAAACATGAACCAATGTGACATAAGAGGTAAGTCTTGTCTTGTCAGTTTACTTTTGAACCTAATCCACAAGTAGTTGATATTATTTGCAAATCTTTCTAAGTCATAGTAAGTCATCTTAATTGTTAATGATGTCATTTGAATATGATTTGTGACTATTTACATTTAACGTAAATATTACGACGTTATTGTCGTAAAATAGTTAGCTTATTATTATTAAGTCACTTGAGGTATTTTAACCAATTCTTAACGTTAAGACTTTATTGTCGAGTTAAGATGATGTGTTTTTGTCGACAGATTGTGATGGGGAGACTAGCTCAACCCATTCACATTTTTCACGATCCTTTGTTTTAGTATTATCTTTTTATTGATTAAACCATAACTATCAAATAGAGTTAATGTTGTGTAAGCTATATTTGATATAATCAAATAAGTATATGCTTATGCATCGAATGAGGATAATACCTCGTGATAAGTTAATAATGTTATGCTTGAGTAGTCGTAGGCATATTTCATGGAGTGCCTTCATTGCTAGTGCATGATGGATCGAATCACTCTTTATGATTAATTGATTTCTCTAAGTTAGTTAAATGAGTTGGCGGCCTCTTAGATGAGGAGTGGCAGGTAACCTAGCCACATTCACTATTTTTCCTCAATGATGTTTGCATTATCGACATATGTTGTCAATTGCACTATTCTACTTGGCGGTTGAATTCGATCAGGAGACAAAACCGTTTAGTTCTGAATGTGTTTTTTAACTGCAAAAGAGGTGGAGCGCATAGTTTGGATGACTCATTTATGAGTCAGTTTGGGCTCTTAAAAGCCACGACTTAGATAGTTGATGGGTGCCTTTGGATGTGTTAAGTTATGTTTAGATAGTCATTGGCCGAGGAGAAGAAGTTCGTGGTGGACAAAGAGAAGGCTGCGAACGATTGTCTGGGAAGAATACAAAAGTTTTCTTTCCGCAATACCTTTACAGTATAGACTACCACCTATAGGTAAATGCCTCTGCATTTTATGCCTTTAGAAGACAATAAAAATTTAAATGTTGCCTTGTCTTGGACATTCGTCCATTTCTACTTGGTTATCCTTTAAGTTTATAGTGTAATTGTTCCAAAGAAGATGAGACGACTGTGTCTCTTTTAATATCATCAATTTAGTTTGATTGACCAATTCGACTGTGTATGGAAGATATTAGAGTCATTACATGACTATTATTTTATTTTAGTTTTAACAGTGAGCGTCGACTTAATCTAGTAAGGCTGATGCATGTGTTGACAATGAAATCCATTTCATTATTTTACTAGGCTAACCCTGTGCCTTTATATAAAACTATGATACTTGTCAAAACATAAGTACAGAGAACCAATTATTTTCTAGTATCTTATATTCAAAGGAGGATAACGTAGTTAACATGAAACTAGTTAACCAGTAGCCTTTATGGGTGAGTTTCCATTTGAGGACAGCCGGCTACATAGATACAAGTTAGTCTTGAAATATAGTTCCAATGAATTAGTAGATGATAGGGAAAACTTACCAAGCTGTGAGTAGTATGGCATAAAGTACTAAGTGGAGATATTTCAATTTGAAACCATTCTTGGTTAAATACATTTGTCAAGAACAATTCCCTTACCAAAAGAATTCAGATTCTTGGTGATCTATGACAACTACGGTAAACCTATTGAGTGATAAATTAACCAAGGATAGTATGGAAAATGGTTAAATGTCATAGGACCTTCTATATTATCTATACTAGTAATCTTCTTGAGTATGGCTTTATAGTAAACCATTATGTCGAAATAGACTATGTCTATAACCTGGAATAGAATCATATATGAGTGTATAAGAAGTGATGGTTAATGACATCACATATAAGTTAATTGAAAAGTATTCTTATAGGAGTTATCATCTTTACAAGAGTTAAAGTATTCCTAACCATGATTGAGTTAAATCAAAGGTTGATTATGAACCTAGGTCTCCTAGAGATGAGATGTGTTTATATTGTGATATCATATTATCCAAGGGTTAATAGGTAAACCCAAGAGTCGATTATGAACCAGCTGAATAGTTATGACATATAGACTTATATAAGTCAAGGATACTATTATCATGACACGATGACTAAACTATTTATGTAAATAGAATTGGTGTGATTAAACTGCGGGAATACAACAGTATCCAAGTCAAGTAGGGGTGGGTGAACACTACGACCATGTTCATTATGAACGTTATTAATATTTAAAACCTTGGCCAAAGTAATGCATTTGTTTTCTGCATGCATTGTCGATTCACTTATCCAAATTGCTCAACCTATCAAAAATCATACTTAGCTAGAGGTTATCTAGGGTTGTATGGTTGATAGAGTTGAGTAGAATACAATACTATGTACTCGGGAAAGGCAAATCACCACTGGTCACCTAAGGTCTATGGCCCTTGTGAAAGGTAGGGCCACTTCCTATGTGGAAGATATGTGGGAGACCATCAGTCTATGGATGGAGGTAAATCACTGGAAAGATACTCTCTCTCCAAGTAGGGAACATGCCAGGACTTGTGCTAAAGATGTCAGATATTCATATGCAGTAATTATTCCATAATTGGTTTATGTAATTGACTTATATTTGTAAAGATTGTAATTGAGAAAGACAATATGGGTTATTGTATTTTGTAATGAGAAATCTTGTAATGGTAGTTACTTGATTATATGTTGAATAAAAGAAAAACTTTCTCTATCTCATTTTGACCTTGTTAAATTACTTTATGGTGAATTTTCTGGTTTTACTATGTTTTTAGAACGTGGATGTTACATCTATTAAGTACATAGGGATGATTAAATAAAGGATGTTTGACCTCTCACCAATCAAATCAGTGCCTACTCCATTAGGCAACAAAATCATGACCTACAAGGAAGGAGATACACTTGCAAGGCATAAATGGAACAAGACGTGTATATGCATACAAGTCAAAAACAACACTTCATGTAAATGGACATACTTAATAATCCATCTCAATATTGCAATAACACACATGGAACAAAGGAGAGACAATCAAAAAATCTTTGCAATGAATTAGAAGTTGTTAAATTCATCTAACTCATGTTACATGCACACCAAAAAATGTAACAAGAGAGGATCCACAAATAGGTTTGAGTACCCCCCTAAATAATAACAAAATTCCATGGAGACATACCATCTAAATGCCTTGCGTTAATTGAATACCCTTCATATGGTTTACAAAATGCATCTCATCCCCATGCAAACTAGACTAGCATCACTTGATTCCCTAGAACCAACTCGAGACACTTACAATTAGGAAATTGGCTCAACAACCAACCCTTGCAATATATTTTTCTCTTATATTTACAGTGTTTGATTATCATGTGTTATGCTCGTGTCATCGAGGGCCACAAGATTTTATTCCTAATCAAAGCATCAAACATGAGCAAGTACAATTCAAATCTACTAAAATCTACCTTGAGTTAAGTGCATGGTGAATTCTTATAAGAAAAACATATTTCCCACTTGAAATGGATAGCCTGGTACCCGCATGTAGACTAGTGGTGGCTAGGATTTCAACTACAAGATTCATGTTGATTGAATCATCCTCTTTATCCTTTGCCAAAATATATGTGGATCTACACCCTTAGAATGAGCAATGGTATTTTGGTAGGATAAGCATGTTTGTATAGTTGCAGGGGGGCAAATACGACCATTAATGGTGTCCTGGGAAGTTCAGGGGAGTGGATGAGGTGTTTGGTAGATTTATAGGAATTTGATGTAAAACTAGAGGTTAGACGTGGACATGTTTGTAGGAAGTTGGAAAGGCAACAAGGAGAAGTCTAGAGGGAAACAAGGAAATGTGGGGAACTGGAAATTGGAAGGATAGAGGGAGGAGTGGGAGAAGTCCAAGAGTCCATGGAAGGTCCACAAAAGTTAACTTGAAGCAGAGTGGGAAAATTATGGACATCCAAAAGTGAAGGATGTCTAAAAGTCAGGGAAAATATCACAAGGGTGAAAATGGGGGAATATAAATGATTTGGGATACGAGAGAAATGTGGAAATTCAAGGGCAATCAAAATAGGAAACTTGAGAAAAGTGGAAGAAGTCCACATAAAAACCACAAGTCTATAGGAAGTGCAAAGAGGGAAGAAAGCGAGAGAAAGGAGTTTGCAGGATCAAGAGGGAAGTCCAAACATCTAGATGGGGTTTTTAATTCTGCAAAATGGAGGAAGGAAATAGGAATGCGAGAAAATAAGGAAAGGAAGGACTATTGCCAAAAGTGCAAAAGTCTGCAAAAAATCCACATATGTGCAAAACTATAAAAGTGTGAAAAAGTGAAGGGAGAATAAGAAAGGTTGTGAATGACTGAAGTCCCTAGAAGTTTCACAAACCTACAAAAAGACAAAAAATGAACACAAAAGACCTTGTACTTATAAGTTTTTGGATTTTTACAAGTTGGGCAAATGACTAAAGTATAAGGGGAGACAAGACACTACACTAAGCACATAAATTGACCAAGGGGGGCCCATTGAGGGAATATTATATCATTAATCAAAGGTGGGAAAGGTAGGCCAAAGTAGTAAAAGGGCACCAAACTTGGGTAAATTTTCACTTCATAAACTAGGTCCCAATAGGTTCCGTGGGTAAATATCAATATTGTCACTTTTAATAATGATTGTTCTAGATACACTTGGATATTTTCTTCATTATAAATCTAAAATTTTCTCTAAGTTTAAGGAATTTAAGGCACTTGTAGAGAATCAAACAAATAAGAAAATAAAGGTGTTGAGATCTGATAATGGTGGTGGATATTGTTCTAAAGAATTTGATGATTTTTGTAAGCATGTAGGTATTATTTTTGGCAAAAGACTACCCCTTACACACCACAAAAAATGGGGTTACAAAGAGGATGAACCAAACCTTAATTGAAAGAGTTGTATGTTAAGCAATACACAATTAGATTGGAGCTTTGGGGCAAAGGTTGTGAATATTGCTTGTTTCTTAGCAAATCAATCTCCTTGTCTGGCTCTTGTTGACAAAACTCCTTATGACGTGTAGATAGGTAAGAAACCTTTTGTTTCACATTTAAGGGTATTTGGATGTGAGGCTTTCATTCATGTGACTAAAGAAAAGTGATCCAAATTATCTCTAGAAAAGCATAGAAATTCATCTTTATTGGTTACAGTGAGAATGTAAAAGGTTATAAGATTTGGAATCCACTAACCCATAAAATAGTTTATTCTAGGTATATGATTTTCACAAAGTTTAGAGCTTTATTGGGTCCTTTACAAACAAAGAAAAAAAGGAAAGAAAAAAACACATTTTGAGACTAAGGTCGAAAAGTGGGAAGATGCACATATTGAAGAGCATGATGATGGATTAGAGTATGCAAGGGAAGAAGAGGGTTCAGATGAGAGTTATGATCAAGATGAGCATGTAGAAGAATAGGTAGAGCCCCTTACTCTAGTCTTGAGATGATCCATGAGACAATAAAACCAAATTGACATTATAGCCCATCAGATTTTCATCATGCATTGCTTTGTTATGTATTGATGATGAATTCAGATCTTTTAGCGAGGCTCTCTCTTTGGAGGATAGCGAGTCTTAGATGTAGGCCATGCAGGAGGAGATGATGGTATGGGATAGATGTGACACTTTGGATCTTGTTAGATTTCCCAAGGGAAGAAATCCCATTGGTTGCAATTGGGTGTACAAAAATAATTCAAAGCATACTATTGGTTAGAGAGGTATAAGGCAAGATTGGTGGCCAAGGGATACTCCTAGAGAGAGGGATTTGATTTTAGTGAAATTTTATGTCTTGTTGCTTAAATTCTTGTTATCTATTACTACAACTTGTGATTTTGAGATTAAGAAAATAGATGTTAAAACTACTTTCTTGCACAAGGATCTTGAAAAGGAAATTTCTATGCGATAGCCAGATGGGTTTGAGGCAAAAGGGAAAGAAAATATGGTTTATAGGTTAAATTGGTCTTTTGTGGTTTCAAACAATTGCCTCAAATATGGATTCAAAAATTTGATGTATTTTCTTTGAAGTTGGGTTTTGTTAGAAGTGTAGAGGATTATTGTGTTTATATTAAGTGTATTGATGATCAAATTCTAATTATTGTCTTATATATGCATGAAATGTTTATTTGTAACAAGGAAATGATTAGGAAGCTTAAAACTTAGCTTTTTGGGTTATTTGACATGAAGGATCTAGGGGAAGCTAAGTTCATTTTGGTAATATAAGTTAGCAAGGATTGATCCCACGTAAAGCTTTGGCTTAGTTAGAGTAAGTTGTTAACACTATTTTGTGATGGTTTTCTATGCAGGATTACAAACTTATGAGTATTCCTTTACTTGTAGGTACTAAGTTTTCATTGGATATGTGTCCTAAGTTAGATGATGATGTATAGGATATGTATAATGTACCTTATACCGGTGTTATTGGATCTTCCTACTGAGATTTCCCTTCAGGTGGAGGATCATCTTTTGGGGTAGCTTATGGATTATGAAGGTCTACCTTTTCACTGTTGATGTTGCTTTAACATGGGTCATTTATCTTCAAAATGTCTCCACTCTAAGTGTATGGATAAGGAAGCTTCTTCAAGGCAGAGGAGTGTTCTTCCTCATCACTTTATAATTCATGGATCTCCTCTTGACTCCCCTTCCTCCACTAATGTGCCTCTTCTTGTGACACAACCCTCAGCATTGGCATTTGTTGAGATTGATCTGGATCCTCCTATGTTTGAATCTTTAGTTCTTACTCCTATTGAGCCTTAGCCTTCCATCGATTTGCATTCAGACATAGCTTTTGACATGCCCATTGCAGTCATCTCTTCTCTGATATATCATCTTATGGCTCCTAACATGTCTGCTCTAGTTGTATCTTCTTCAATCTATCATCTTCAATCTCATCCTTCTCGTTTGGTGTTTCATGTTGGGGTGGTGGTGGCAGGTTCTCCTCCTCGATCCTGTTATTTCGAGGATGTGAGTGACTTTTTCTCTTGGACTATTGTTCAAAGAAGGAAGAAAGGTGTTTCAAAACATGTTTTTTGAATGCCACACTCATATCAAGGGTGTGCAAGTTGCTCGATCTAGAACTAGAATAGTGTAGGCCTTTGGTTTTTTTATCTTGTGTAGTTGTTAGTTTGTTGTGTTGTCACAAGTTCGTCTCTTTTCACCTTTGTGTTTGGTTGTTTATTGTTGGTTTTGTTGGTACCCATTTTGGCCTAGAGGTTGAGCTTGCATGTTGGAGGTTTTCTTCATTTAAACCCTAGGTCTTCTTGTCCATCGGCAAGAGCTTGGCCTATCGGCTGGAGGTTTTTTTTTTTTTTGGTTCCACCGATGTGGTGGTGATGTGCCATCGGGATGATTTCTGTCATCGGCGTATCTTCTTTCTGGTTTCCCGATGCGCATGTGTCTAGCCGACAAGGGGGCAGAGTGAGGCTTGTTGGTCATCGCTATGACTAGTGCTATCGGCCAGGGTTCCTTTTGTTGCTCCGACGATATGTGTCTGGCCGATGGGAGCGAGGGTTTTTAAGGTTACCGGTGTAGCACTCTTCATCAGTAGAGGAATTTCATACTAGACTGACGGTCTATCTCTGGCCGATGGGAAGTTTTGAGGAAGATTGGGGTGTTCGTCGGCAAGACCTTTGAGATCGGCAAGCGTCAATTTTTGTTGTGCCGATGGTCTATGTCTTGCCGAAGAGGGTGTATTTTGCTTAGCCATCGGAGGGGACTTGATGGATCGGTGAGAGTTCGTTTGGCTTGGTCGATGTTTTTTGTCTTGGCGATAGGCGTGTATGGAGTGGTCATCGGCCAGACTATTGATGTCGGGATGAGTTTTGTGGAGTTGGCCGATGGTTCTTCTCTGGCCGATATGGAAGTTGTAGGCTTTCGGGAGGTGTAGCGGTCGGCGGGAGATTTTTGAGGTTGGCCGATTGACTATGTCTGGACGATGGGCTGTTGGGCGAAGGCTTGTGTGTCGAGCGCGGCAAAAGCGCTCAACACTTAGTATGCATGCGGCCCCATTTTTAAACTAATAAAGTGATCTCTTCACCGTGCATGTGGGATTATTCCCCTGTGTATTTTCAACCTGCGAAGAAGCATGTTTCAGCGGGAAATCCTTTTTGAATGCAGCGACGGTTTTCAAGCGGCCGCGGGTGGTTGAGACCCTTAATGGCGACGATGCAGGGATATGGGTGGCGGTATAAGTGATTAAACTGCTTGATTGTGAATGAGGACTTCCATATGGTGGCACAGGGCTCGAGGCCACCCCTGTCGACTCTCCTGCCTACTGCATTAATGACTTATGAGCGCCATTTCTCATGGACTGTATTTGACATTTTTTTTATGTCCATCATGTAATTAATTTCTATGGGTACACCTTCTGGCTGTTTTAAGCAGGAAGTGTTACTCATTTTCAGGTTGTTGAAAGTTGAATATTTGGCTCTGTAACACAATACAGTTCGTTTTGGTTGCTCTGTACAGTTAAACCTGTGAGTTTATGTATCTCTTGTTGTACGTTTTTGCATGAATCCACTGATTTCATGGTTAATTTTATATGAGAAATGCTATGTTAGCATGTGTTTTGTTAATTCTGTCTCCAGTATTGCATGTATCTTTCTTCTGAGTCTGGATATTTAAGCAATGTTTGAGACTCTAGAACATAGAATTCCTGTGTTGAATGTCTGATCTCTTAACTTCTGCTCAAGGGGTAGATTAAATTGTTCTCAGATTGAACATTGGGAAGGGTATACTGTAGTAGGGATGCCATAAGTATAGATAGCTTAACACTCTGTATTGGGAGATATCTGTAAGGCAGGTATCACATATGTCCCCCTGAAATCTAGTTTTAGCTGTTCATGCTGATCATTCACAGGTGTATGTCTACTGACTCCAGGCCCTGGATAGGCACCAATCTTGCTTTGTGTTTTTGTTACAACCATGTCCAGCTTTGCATCCAAACTTAAAATCTAAATCTAAATCTAAAACAATCTTTAGGACATTAGAATTAGTTTTAGGATCCTCAGTCCTCTATCTACAACTGCAAATAGGCCCAAAGCTAGCCCCTTTGCTCTTATCTTTCAGTTTTGGTCTACTTACAGGAGGACTTATCTGCTTTATGTCAGCATCCCAGCCTTTGTATGCATATCCTCATGGATGTTGAGTAGGGAAAACCCCCCTAGGTTTTGCAGAGCCTGAAGAAGAAGAGGAGATAAAATATAGAATCTATCTCCTATACTGTTGGCCCTGGCCCAGAGATCCTGTTGATCATTGATGGCTACCTTGTAGGGAAATCTGGGAATAAGCATCCAGTCTGGGAAATAACCAACATGTTTGTTGGACCTATTTATTAGTTGTTCAATGCTTAAGGCTATTTCAAAAACCCACATTTTACCCTTAATAAAAAATATTGATTTCAAAAAATAATTAGAGAAAGAAAAATAAAAAGCTAACAAATATTCGTAGTAAAAAATTTATTAGAGAAAGAAAAATAAAAACACAAAAATAAAAAAATCTAACAAAAAATCATAATAAAAATTCAGATGTCAATCTATGACAGGAGTGTTATGCAAATAACTTAAAAATAGATCCAAACTTATTATAGAATGTAGAGAAACACATATAAACCAACAATAGACAATAAACCATAACACATTGATTTTACGTGGGGAAAACCCTTTCAAGAGAAAAACTGCACACTCCAAAACCTACAAAATGTACTATCAAAACAACAAAGGAATACAAAACACTTGCAATGCAAATATTTTTTTTATGGGAGTAATACACTAACATTCAAATATGGAATAATTTTGGCATCACCTATGTACCTACAAACTCTCATAATACAAACTACTCCTTGAGATCTCAATTTATAGATTTCTAGTATCTTGGAAACCATTGTGGTTTTACAAAACCATGTGTAGCTAAAAATAACTCATTCCCTTATGCTATTACAACTATCATAACTAATTAATTACATCCACCCAATATGGGTGCCCAAGTTAGTCAAGATTCCAATCTAAAATAGGCTCTTACAAATGCTCTTACACATCTTACAACTGGTCATTAATTCCAAAGTAACTCCCTCTATTCTTGGCTCTTACACATCATAGAATATGTGATAGCATTTTCTAAAGATAATGTCAAAATAAAATATTAATATTCACCATTGCAAGGCACTAACACTTGGCATAACTACCACATCAAATTCTAATGCCCCAATTTGTGCTGGAGCTAAGTATTAAATAATAACAATAACTAACTATGGAAAAATATTAAATGGTAAATAAATAATAATGAAAAATTTGCAAGGTTGAGACACCTAATTTCTCACATTCTCCCACTTGTGGAATACATTGCAAGAGCCAAAGGGAAACATACCATCAAGAATCAACTACTAGGGGCCGAAAGGCCCATAAACTCCAAACACCATCTAAACTTCTTTGTGCTCACAATCTTAGTTAATGCATATACAACATTCATCAAAGTCTCTACCTTTTCCAACTTCACCCTGTCATCCTCAACTATATCTCTCACAAAATGATACTGAACATCTATATGCTTGGTCCTGACATGAAATGTCAGGCTCTTTGCTAGGAAAATCACACTCTGACTATCACAATAAACTATCATTGCACCTGTTTTAATCTAATGTCTAAACCCAATATGTTAAGCCAAATGGATTCTAAACTTGCATGAGTTGTTGCCATATACTTAGCCTCTGTAGTGGACAAAGAGACAACATCTTATTGCTTACTCATCCAACTTATTGCACTACTGAAAAGAGTAAAAACATAAGCATTGGTGGATCTTCTACTATCAACATCAACTTCTGAATCCAAATCCACATAGCCATGAATATCTAGGGAATGCCTATCTCCTGTACCATGAAAACACAATGAATACTCTGAGGCACCCCAAAAATATCTGAAGACTTTTTTATCTACATCCTAATGAACTCTACCAAGATTAGACATGTATCTACTAAGATCTCTCACTGCTCGGTAAATGTCTGGTCTTGTACAAACCATATCACACATTAGCTTCCAACTGCACTGTGTTAAATACTCTACTCATGTCTTCCATCTTTGATGGGGATGTAGGACAATGTGAAATATATAACTTTGTTCCCAATGTTATAGGAACACACAATGGTCTATAATCCTACATGTAAAACCTCTATAAAAATGAATTGACATACTTACTTTGGCTAAGCCATAGATTTTTTTTTCACTCTATCTCTTATAATCTGCATACCAAAACTATGTTTAGCCACACCATGATCTTTCATTTCAAACTTGTTGAAAGTTGAGATTTTAGTTCTAAAATTAAACCCTTCTCTTTGTTAATAAACAACATATCATCAACATACAAATCAATAACAAGGAAACAATCACCATCATATTTAAAATAATCAGAATGATCAGATTTAGAATACTTAAATCCCACACTCAATACATATGTATCAAACTTCTAGTACCACATCATAGGACTCTGTTTTAGGCCATACAAAGATTTCTTCAATTTACAAACCAAATGAATTTTTCCTTTAACCAAATAGTGCTCTAGTTATGTCATATAAATATCCTCCTCCAAATCACCATGAAGGAATGTCATTGTCACATCCATTTGCTTGACCTCTAAGTCATAAGCTACAAAAATAGATAATAAGAATCATAACGAATGTCATTTTTTTCAATAAGAGAAAAATCTAACCATAATCATCCCCCTCAATCTAGGAGTAACCTTTCACAACCAACCATGCTTTGTACTTCTCAATATTACCATCTGAAACCAATCTTCTTTTTGAATACCCATTTGCAACCTATAGGTTTACATCCTTCAGGCAATGGTACCAAGTCTCGTGTATCATTCTTTTTTAAGGCTTCTATTTCTTCATCCATGGCAAGTTTCCAAGACTCTGCATCATTCATACCCAATGCCTCTTGCACAAATTTCAGTTCATCAATGTTAGTAATCAAAGGAAATATACATTTCCAATCATCAGGAGAATACCCATACCTTTCTAGTGGCTGTCTATGCCTTGTAGAGCTTCAAAAAAGTTGAGGTGGAGGTTTTACTTCCTATTCTACTTCTTCTAAAGATTCTAAGCTTGATGAGTTCTCCTCAACCTCTTGTCTTATTAGGGCTTTAATTCAACTTTCTCATGCATAGAAGGAAGTTGAATCACATCTTTATTCTGTTTAGTTTTCTCTATGTACAAGACAATGAAAGAAGGCTTAGTGTTAGCAATATGTGTTGTCATTGATGTCAACATAGTATATGGCAACATAAGGACATACTTGTATAGAGGTTGCGTATAGAAGGAGAAGATGATGGCACTACAACAAATCCCTATGATTAGGTCCCTTTTTTGCTCTATTTTTTTGCTTCCACCCACTGTTTTAATGTATTTTTCTCCAATTTTTTAAAAAAGTCAGTGCTATTTATCAGGATGGTGCTATTTTGGCATTTTTTTGCATCGATCAGAACAAGTAGGTGCTAAATTAGGTGCAAATTAGTGCCTAAATTAGCACCTACTTTAGAACGTGTTTTAGCACCTAATTTAGCACTGATTAGGGTTATTTGGGTTTAGGGGTATTATTTAGGGTTTTGGGGTTAGGGGTTAAGGTTTAGAGGTTTAGGGTTTAGGGTTTAGAGAGAGATAAAGGACCAATAGGGAGATATAGAGGAGACCAAGGGGAGAGATAGGGAGCTAGAGAGTGAGGGACATGGCCAAAGACATAGGGAGAGAGATTGAGAGGTAGAGGGACACAGGCAATAGGGAGAGAGGGGAGAGATAGGGAGATAGAGGTTTAGGGTTACTTGGGTTTAGGGTTTAGGGGTTTGGGGGTTAGGGTTTAGGGGCATTATTTAGGGTCTAGGGTTTATTGTTTAGGGGTTCAGGTTTAGGGTTTAGGGTTTATAGAGAGAGGAATGATAGGAAGATATAGAGGAGATTGTGGAGAGAGATAGGGAGATAGAGAGTGAGGCACATGGCCAGGGACATAGGGAGAGACATTGAGTAGAGGGATGATAAAGATAGGGAGATAGAGGTTTAGAGTTGCTTGGATTTAGGGTTTAGGGTTGCTCAAGTTTGGAGAGAGAGAGAGAGAGAGAGAGAGAGAGAGAGAGAGAGAGAGAGAGAGAGAGAGAGAGAGAGAGAGAGAGAGAGAGAGAGAGAGAGAGAGAGAGAGAGAGAGAGAGAGAGAGAGAGAGAGAGAGAGAGAGAGAGAGAGAGAGAGAGAGAGAGAGAGAGAGAGAGAGAGAGAGAGAGAGAGAGAGAGAGAGAGAGAGAGAGAGAGAGAGAGAGAGAGAGAGAGAGAGAGAGAGGAGAGAAGAGAGAGAGAGAGAGAGAGAGAGAGATGTTTAGGGTTGCTTGGGTTTAGTGTTTAGGGGTTTGGGATTTAGGGGTTAGGGCTTAGGGCTTAGGAGCATTATTTAGGGTTTATGTTTTAGAGGTTAGGGGTTAGTTAGGGGCATTATTTAAGGTTTAGAGGTTTGGGGTTGCTCAGGTTTAGGGTTTAGGGGCATTATTCAGGGTTTAAGGTTGCATGTCAAAGAAGTCTCTCTCTCTAAATCCCTCAGCCCTAAATAATGCCCCTAATCCCTAACCATAACCCATAAACCCTAAACCTGAGGCAACCCTAAACCTCTATCTCCCTATCTCTTCCTTATCTCCCTCTCTATCATCCCTCTACCTCTCAATCTCTCTCCCTATCTCTCTAGACATCTCACTCACTCTCTATCTCCCTATCTCTCTAGACATCTCACTCATTCTTTATCTCCCTATCTCTCCCTCTGTCTCCTCTATCTCTCCCTCTGTCTCCTCTCTCTCTCTCTACCTATCTATCTCTCCCTATCTCTTGCCTCTCTCTCCCCTATCATTCCTCTATCTCCCTATCTCTCTAGACATCTCTCTCACTCTCTATCTCCCTATCTCTCCCCTCTATCTCCTCTATCTCTCCCTATCTGTCTCCTCTCTGTCTCTCTCTACCTAGCTATCTCTCCCTATCTCTCTATCTCTTGCCTCTCTCCCCTATCATTCCTATATCTTCCTATCTCTCCCTTCTATTTCTCCCTCTCCCTTATTGATGAAGGAAATGAACAAGAAAACTAGGACTCTACATGCACATACCCATTAGGTAGGCTATTTTGCATATGGTGGACATATCCTTTAGGTCAATCACCTCCAAACTTTAGAAATAGACATAGAGCATAATTCTAAGCATCTTTCATAAAGACCACTTCTCTACATAGGTGCAACTAATACCACTTTTTAATTTTTTCTACATTTAATACTAATTCTTTTCCATTTTCGAAGTCCTACATGTGTCCAATTTGTATTATTTGTCAAGTTTTTAGTCTAATTGTTAGTCCCTAGCTCTCATGGTTATTAAAATGTTAGTATAGTTAGATTTATCCTTAGGTAACATTAATTTACACATTGTTGCACAAACAACCACACTAAAAAAATAACCTTACCTAATTAAGGTTAACCTTTAAGGTTCTTTCATTTGGTGAGCCTAACAAATCCAACTAGTTCAATCTTCTTATAGTCCATGCTTAGCCTTCCAAGAGAGTTCATGCCATGTTAACTTTGCATTATGTCCTCACTTTCCTCTTTCTAGTTGTAGTACTCTTATTTTCTAATCTTATCCCTATATCAGACTATTGTTGTTGACTTTTTCTTCCATCTTCATCATCATAGTACTAGTTATCCAATTTTGAGCCTACCATTTATCCTGCCTTGTACTTCTTCTATTCATGTCAATTTTAATGACAGAGCCAAATTTTCCATAAATTCTTCTCCACCAAACCCTAGACCCTCACCCAAATCCTTACTTTCCTAAGAAAGCCCTTCCCCAAACATCATTTGATCATGTGGCTCCTTTCATCACTAGACAGGTGCCCCTACTTTCCATTATTCATCCAATACAATCCTAAGGTTATAGCTCACATTCCCACACCTACATTCATAGACTCCATTCCCCCTATTGACACCATCATTGATAATCATTTTAAAGCATCTCCCTTGAATAATAATTAAACCATGGATTATCCCATATCCCCATCTTACACTTTCCTCACCTTTGAACCCTTAGAAGATGACATTTAGCTATCCCCACCATTACCAATCACACTTTCTAGCAATCCCACATAAGACACCTTACCCATCACTTCACCTAGGTCATCACCAATTAAATCACCTCATTACTCCATTCAACTATACCCATACCACCTCTTTCTCACTCCACAACCTGTATTAATGCATGATTCACCCTGTGACATGCTACAGTTACCACAATGCCAATTCACTCTACCATCATTATTCATATTATCTTATGAATCACCATCATTTCTTCCCATTCCTTAAGACATCATACCATGACATACATCCCTTCCTCCATTACATCCTCCCTAACCCTTTCCTAACATTGATAGCCCACTACCCATGCCACCTCATTTTCATAACACATTTGACCATAACATTGCCACAACAATCATCACTCATCCTGACACTATCCTCCACCATGTGACATTTATCTAACACAGATAGGCGTTAACTTAGGTGCACTTTGCACCACCTTTGGTGCCCCAAAGAGATTACATTTATGGTTAAAAGTCAGCACTAAAGTCAGTGTTAACTACGCCGACTATAGCGCCGACTAATGAATCAAAAACAAAAAATTAAAAATTCCTGCCTGCAAACAAAAAAACACAAAACAAAACTTTCATAGTTATTAGTGTTCATTTTTGTGTTTGTTGGAGATCGAGCATTTGACATGCAAAAATCTCATCTTCATTTCAATGAGGGTTTTTGTGTTTGCCCTTATTTTGGGTAGATCCTTGATGTAGCCTACTCACTGTTTTGTTTGAGAAGTAGTTCTTCACATTGCTTCCGCAGACTTTTTGAAGTTCACCAAACGTAGCTTCAAGCATCTCCAACCTCTGGTTCATTGGCTCTGGTCACACATTCAAATCCCATTGTGTTTGATAGCCATTCAAAGCTTCCAGAAGGCGGTGTCCTATTTTTTGCCATCGTCAAGTTCGTAGCTCATGCCATACACAACAAAGCCAAGGTTTTTGAAGATCATTGTTCATTATTTGCACCATTCATGTAAAAAACCAATCATTTAACACTAATACTGGATGATAACTCATAATTCAACACTAAACTCACTATTTTCCAGTTAATTAACTATTTAATCAAAGACCTTAATTTGTTTACCAAACCCATGTTAATAATTCTCAAAAGACAATGTTAATCATACAAACAAAGAGTTTTAACCTATAAAGCCATTCTTAAACATCCTGGTATACATCCCACCCCGCAACCCCAAAGGGTAAGGGCCAAAAGAGGACAAGATATTTTTTTTGACATAAGTAGAAAACATACCCAGAAATGGTTGTCGATTCGATAGATCGACAACATTCTTGGCCAAGTATGGCCGAATGCGCAACCTGAAGGAGGAGACTAATTCACCCTCCAAAGAAAACATTATAAAACTACATTCATTTTAAATACCAATTCAAATGTTCCTAATCCCATATCTAATATAAACATGAATCCAAAAGCATTATAGAACAAGCGAATCCGATACCCACACCAGAATCCATAACCCAAATAGGAAACATCTCATTTCTTCTCATTAACTTGCATGATTACATCTTCTCTCTTAAGAGAGTATAATTACATAAAAGAATATACAGTGCAATGGCATAGCCATGATTATGCTACAATAATTGAATAGGTACAACAATAGATAGGGTAACAGAGAGTGAGAACATCTCCAATCTGGTGCTCCAATAACCTATTCGTCAGTCCCCATTGGTGGTGGCAACACATCCCAACCATGTGGACTCAAAAGAGACCACCCCACCGTGCTCAAAGGCAGTCACAAGGCCCAAACAAAAGAATAAAGGTAGGGGTTACAAGATGGTCAACACTCACATCAATCACAGAGCAGACACGAAAAATAGTGCATAAAGCCAAAGTCAAAACATAGAGATGCTCATCAATATAACGTCACGTGCTACTCACAACTACAAAGGTACAAGACACTAGGGTATAGATCAGATGGGAAGTCATCATGCATACTTGAAGGGATGGCACCGCATGGAATCAAGTACACTACTCATACCGATGAGGAGACTCAAACATGCTTCACTCGACGCCCCGCAGACAGATAGGCCTTCTCGTATGCATCCTTAGCCTTTACAAGTGCTCAAGGCCATGCATGAGGACTCATAATCCTAGACCTAAGCTCATCTCATTTAACCAAACGAGGTGCACAAAACCAAATTGAAACAATTCAACATGTAACAACCAATCATTTAACACGAATACCATGATAACTCATAATTCAACACTAAAGTCACTATTTTTGCATAATTAACCTATTCAGATAATTTTGGAGGACATGGCCAGATTTGATGTTGGTAAGAGTTAACAGGATGCTTAAGAATGGCCTTATAGTTTAAAACTCTTTGTTTGTATGATTAACATTGTCTTTTGAGAATTATTAATATGGGTTTGGTAAACAAATTAAGGACTGTGATTAAATAGTTAATTAATTGGAAAATAGTGACTTTAGTGTTGAATTATGAGTTATCATGGTATTGGTGTTAAATGATTGGTTGTTACAATTCAAGATTTGGTGGTTTCTGGTTCACACACCATTCATTGCCCTCTCTCTGGTTAAGGTATTTCTTTGGCAGACTTGTTTTTGAACATTATTTTGTTCTAGATTGAAGTATTTGAATGACGCCACCATTATCTTGAAATATTTGAAGTATTTGACCTCCTTGCTCCTACTCGCTATATTGAAGACACCCTAAACTTTATCATTGAGATACCTATTAAATTTGTTGAAAAGGCATGTGAACTGTTTGACAAAATCCCTGAAAGAAATGTGGTCTAATAGACTGTGCAATGATTTCATGATATGCACAAAATGGATTTGTTGAAAAGGCACTGCAAGGATTCTCTCAAAATCTTTGAATTAATTAAGCACTCTGGAACATATCCTAACATTGTAAGCTTTGTTTGTATTCTAGGTGCATGCAACCATGCATGTTTAGTGGATGAGAGATGTACATACTTCAATCACATTTGTAACCCTCATTGCATTACACTTACAGTTGATCATTATGTGTGTATGGTTGACCTCCTTGCTCGTGCTGGCTATCTTAAAGACACCCTAAACTTTATCATTGAGATACCTGTTAAATCTATGTTGGTGAACTGTTTGACAAAATCCCTGAAAAGGCACTACAAGGACGTTCTCAAACTCTTTAAATTAATTAAGCATGCTGGAACATATCCTAACATTGTAAGCTTTGCTTGTATTCTAGGTGCATGCAACCATGTAGGTTTAGTGGATGAGAGTTGTACATACTTCAATCACATTTGTAACCCTTATTGCATTACACCTATAGTTGATCATTATGTGTGCATGGTTGACCTCCTTGCTGGTGTTGGCTATCTTGAAGACACCCTAAACTTTATCATTGAGATACCTATTAAATCTGTTGAAAAGGCATGTGAACTATTTGACAAAATCCCTGAAAGAAATGTGGTCTAATAGACTACAATGATTGCATGATGCACAAAATGAATTTGTTGAAAAGGCACTGCAAGGATGCTCTCAAAATCTTTGAATTAATTAAGCGCTCTGGAACATATCCTAACATTGTAAGCTTTGCTTGTATTCTAGGTGCATGCAATCATGCGGGTTTAGTGGATGAGAGTTGTACATACTTCAATCACATTTGTAACCCTTATTACATTATGCCTACAATTGATCATTATGTGTGCATGGTTGACCTCCTTGCTCGTGCTGGCTATCTTGAAGACACCCTAAAATTTATCATTGAGATACTTGTTAAATCTGTTGAAAAGGCATGTGAACTGTTTGACAAAATCCCTAAAAGAAATGTGGTCTAATAGATTGCAATGATTGCATGATATGCACAAAATGGATTTGTTGAAAAGGCTTTAGAAATTTTAAAGCAAATGCAATTGGTTGGTATAAATATAAATTCCACAACCTTTGCCAACATCCTCCTTGCCTGTGTCAAAATGAGAGCTTTGGAATAGGGTATGGACATCCATCAAAACATAAAGAATAGAGAAATTTTGTCAGATGTTGTAGTTGCAACTGCCCTGTTAGATATGTATGCAAAATGTGGAAGCATAAACAAGGCATGTGAAATGTTTGACATAATGCCTCGAAGAAATGTGGTCTCATGGACTGCAATGACTGCAGGATATGCACAAAATGGATTTGTTGAAAAGACTTTAGAAATTTTAAAGCAAATGCAATTAGCTAGTGTAAAGCCAAATTGCCCAACCTTTGCCAACATCCTCCGTGCCTGTGTCAAAATGGGAGCTTTGGAATAGGGTATGGACATCCATCAATACATAAAGGATAGAGGAATTTTGTCAGATGTTGTAGTTGCAATTGCCCTGTTAGACATGCATGCAAAATGTGGAAGCATAGACAATGCACGTGAACTATTTGACATAATGCCTCAAAGAAATGTGGTCTCATGGATTGCAATGATTGTAGGATATGCACAAATGGATTTGTTGAAAAGGCTTTAGAAATTTTAAAGCAAATGCAATTGGCTGGTGTAAAGCCAAATTCCACAACCTTTGCTAGCATCCTCCCTGCCTATGTCAAATGGGAGCTTTGGAATAGGGTATGGACATCCATCAAAACATAAAGGATAGAGGAATTTTGTCAGATGTTGTAGTTGCAATTGCCTTGTTAGACATGTATGCAAAATGTGGAAGCATAGACAAGGCACGTGAACTATTTGACAGAATGCCTCAAAGAAATGTGGTCTCATGGACTGCAATAATTGTAGGATATGCACAAAATGGATTTGTTAAAAAGGCTTTAGAAATTTTAAAGCAAATGCAATTGGTTGGTGTAAAGCTAGAAACATGAAAGAAAATAAATGCAAATGCAAATGCTTTCCTATTTTAACCAGTGGCATCATGGTAGGGGAATTCTTGTGAGATATTATAGTTTGAAATGCTCTCATAGACATGTATGCAAAATATGGAATCATAGACAAAAAATGTGAACTGTTTGACAGAATTCCTCAAAGAGATGTCATCTCATGGAATGCAATGATTGCAGGATATGCACAAAATGGATTTTGCAAGGACGCTCTCAAAATCTTTGAATTAATTAAGCACTCTGGAACATATCCTAACATTGCAAGCTTTGCTTGTATTCTAGGTGCATGCAGCCATGCAGGTTTAGTGGATGAGAGTTGTACATACTTCAATCACATTTGTAACCCTTATTGCATTACAACTACAGTTGATCATTATGTGTGCATGGTTAACCTCCTTGCCCGTGTTGGCTATCTTGAAGACACCCTAAACTTTATCATTGAGATACCTATTAAATCTGTGTTGGTTGCATGGATGTGTTTTCTTGGTGCCTCTAGATCACATATGAATATAGGCTTAGGAGTATTTACAAAAACACTACTTTTTGATTTGGATCCTAAAAATGCTACACAACTTATGTTCTTCTCTCAAACATCTATCTAGAAGTGGGTAGGTGTGGTGAGGTAAGGAGATTGATGAAAGATAGAGGAATTAAAAAAATCCCCGGATGCAGTTGGATTGAGGGTATGAAATGGTCCATGCTTTTTGTGTAGGAGACAAATCACATCCATAGACAAAGGAGACCTATGCAAAGTTGGAGAAATTGGCTTGGGAGATGAAGGCAGCAAGGTATTTTCCAGATTCAAGAATTTACTTAATGTTGTGGAAGGATGGGAAAAAGAATTATTTCTCTGCCACCATGGTGAAAAGTTGGGAATTACATATGGTTTGTTAAACATGCCCCATGGAACAACTATTAGAGTTGTTAAGAACCTTCGAGTATGTGCTGATTGCCACATTACAAGAAAATTTATCTCCAAGATTGTCACAAGAGAAATTGTTGTGAGATGTGAACCCTTTCCATCATTTTAAACAGGGACAATGTTTTTGTGGAGATTATTGATGATGCTAAATGAAGCAATCTGAAAAATAGGCTTACACTATAATAATGTGCACCGTGTCAGATTTCCAACTAGCGGGTGTAAAGCCCAACTCCTCAACCTTTGCCAGCATCATCCATTCCTGTGCACAAATTGAAGCTTTGGATGAGGATATGGACATCCATCAAATCATAATTGGAAGTGGATTTTTGTCAAATGTTTAGTTGCAAGTGCCACTTCTGATCATGAAATCCTTCACAAAGACTTATGCACAAAATTCAATAAAGAAGAATATAATTTATGCACAAATTCACTCATGAATGATTTCAAATTGCAATCAATTTCTCTGTAGCTTATAATGTGTGGATAAGAATTGGCGTTCCTTGTAGTTTCCTATTCCATTAATTAAAAGGAATCTAGATCTACACATTCATCTTAGATGCATTTGCATAGTTGAATCCTGTTGTTTTAAATTCTTTACACAAGTTTTCCATGGGTTAACCTATGATAACATGTCTCCTAGCAACATAATGACAATCCTCTCAAGGGGTTCTTAAATACCACCAATCTAGGTTAATTTATGCTGAGTTGTGTGCATAAAATAGATTACATCCCTCAAAGAAATGTGGTCTCATGGACTGCAATGATTGCACGATACAAAATGGATTTGTTGATAAGGCATTAAAAACTTTCAAGCAAATGTAATTGAATATACATATATAGAGAGAGATGTATGTGGAAGCATAGACAAGGCATGTGAATTGTTTGACAAAATCCCTGAAAGAAATGTGGTCTAATAGACTGCAATGATTGCATGATATACACAAAATGGATTTGTTGAAAAGGCTTTAAAAACTTTCATGCAAATGAAATTGGCAGGTGTAAAGCCAGATTCCACAACCTTTGCTAGCATCCTCTCTACCTATATCAAAATGGTAAGCTTTGGAATAGGGTATGGACATTCATCAAGGCATAATAGAAGGTAGATTTTTGTCAAAAATTATAGTTGGAAATGCTATGATAGACATATATGAAAAATGTGGAAGCACAAAAAAGGCACACAAACTATTTGACAGAATGCCTCAAAGAGATGTCATCTCATGGAATGCAATGATTGTAGGATTGCACAAAATGGATTTTTTGAACAGGCTTTAGAAACTTTCAAGCAAATGTAAGTGTTAGCTGCAACCTTTGCCAGCATCCTCCCTGCCTGTGCCCAAATGGGAGCTTTGGAATAGGGTATGGACATCCTTCAAATCATAATGGTAGGGGGATTCTTGTGAGATATTATAGTTTGAAATGATCTCATAGACATGTATGCAAAATATGGAATCATAGACAAAAAAACATAAATTGTTTGACAGAATTCCTCAAAGAGATGTCATCTCATGGAATGCAATGATTGCAGGATATGCACAAAATGGATTTTGCAAGGATGCTCTCAAAATATTTGAATTAATTAAGCACTTTGGAACATATCCTAACATTGTAAGCTTTGCTTGTATTCTAGGTGCATGCAACCATGCAGGTTTAGTGGATGAGAGTTGTACATACTTCAATCACATTTGTAACCCTTATTGCATTACACCTACAGTTGATCATTATGTGTGCATGGTTGACCTTCTTTCCCATGCTGGCTATCTTAAAGACACCCTAAACTTTATCTTTTTTCCTAAATCCCCAAATTTGCCCTATTCCCACTCACATTGAAGACCTGTGAGCAGGAATAGGGCTAACATTTTTTCTTTCTAAAATCGGCCGGATAAAGCCATATTGCTAACTTCATTTTTTTTTCAAACAAAATAGACCTTTATCTTAAGGTTACTAATGAACCTTAAGATAAATAATTATTGAAAAAAAACTATGCATTCCTTAATGACGTGTAAGAGAATTTAATCAACTGCTACTTAAAAACTCTTTAATGTTTTTGTCTAATGCAAGTTATTAGATTAATAGTGAAAAAGAACATACATGGACCAAGCAATTTGTGGAACTTAAGGTTATGTAATAGTAGTTAAATTGTATAACATTTTTCTTAATGATCTTTACTATTGATTATTAGAATTGTTGCATGTTTTACATCATTGGAATGACATATTAGCTATAACTTTTTTGAAATTTTATTATGGTATGTGCACTTTGATATGATGTAATATGATTATGGTTTCATTTCATATGTTGTAATATTGATATGTAACAGAAAAATAAATTATTGCATGAAATAAATAATAACTTTTCATTTTAATTTTTTTTTTGCAAAACACGAGTCTTCCAGAAGATCAAGATGATCCTCATGGTATAGATCTAGAATATGTTGGTTCTGGTATAGATCACATGGTAGAGGATGATGATGACACAGATATAGAAGACACCGAGGCCGATGATGATGATGATGACGATTATGATCATGATGATGATGATCACGATGGTGATGATGATGATGAGGTAGTTGCTGGTAGTAGCCAGTGACATTCATGATCATATAGACTGCATCATGGATCATTGCTGATATATCGTTATGGTGCCTCTTTTCATGGTTACTATCATATGTATCATTTTCACAGCCCGCAGTACCATATTATTGAGTTGTATCATTTTGACATGTATCATTTTGACTTATATCATTTGGACATGTATCATCTTGCCTTGTATCATTTTGAGTTACATAATTTATCATTTTTACTTATATCATTTGTACATATATCATTTTGACTTATGTCGACTATTGGACATATATCATTTTGACATGTTATTGATCTACTGGCATATTTGACTTTCACTTGTTTTAGTTATATATGATGATGATCTTATTAGTATTGACTTGTCAATTTATATATATTGAAAGTGGTTGATGATTTTTGGATGGATATTTATTACGTATGATGATTTTAATTTACTACTCAGGATGGATGTTGTCAAATTCAATTAAATTATAGATATTTGACTCACTTGTTTTAATTATAGATGATGATTATGTTATAATAATTATCTTGTTATTTTATATATACTGGATATTGTTGTAGATTTTATTTTAGAGATTTAATAAGTATAATGATGTTGTTAATTTGTATGGATGTCCATTTCCCTAAAAATTCTTTATAAATGTTATCCTATAAAATATTTCAAAGGCTTCAGGGGTCTTCAGGTGGATGGAGCACAGATCAGTGAGTTAGATGGTATTCTATCAAACAGGTCTGTGAGCTTGTCTCACAAAGAGGATAGAATAAGATGGAGTTGCTAAAAAACTGGGGAATATCAGGTTAAGCTAGGTTATAAGGTGAAAGATGGGGTGGTTAGAAAGCAAGATTGGCCCACTCACCTTTTTTGAAACAAAGACGCAAAATGGAAGCAAAGCTAGCAACAAGTGACGTTACATCAGAAGCAAAATTAGAAGCAAATCTGGAAGCAAAACCAGAAGCAAAATTGGAAGCAAAATTGGAAGCAAAAATGGAGTCAAAATTGGAAACAAAATTGGAAGCAAACCTAGAAGAAAAATTGAAAGCAAAAATGGAAGCAAACCTGGAAGCAACACAAGAAGCAAAATTAGAAGCAAAATCAGAAGCCAAACTAGAAGCAACAAAGGGCACCATAATGGAAGCAACAAAGGATGTCATAATGGAAGCAAAACTTGGCATCAATTAGGAAGCCAAAAAAGAAGCTATTTACGATGCCATACTAAAAAAAAAATAGGAAGCACGACTGGGAGCAAAACTAGAAGCAAAAATGGGAGTAGACATGGAAGCAAAACTGGAAGCCAAATTGGGCACTAATTTAGGAGCTATTCCCGGTGCTATTCTAGGCGCTAAAGGAGGCGCTATTGCTTGTGCTACTTTTTCGGTGCAAAATCTAGCACCAAAGAGAACATGCAGTTTGACACCGAGTTTTGTGACGATAGAAGTGTCCAATTCGTGAACTCAAATGCACTAAATTCTGGTGCTATTTTAGGTGCTAATTGCTTGTTTTGTTGTAATGTGGACAGTGGAAGATTTGAGAGAGATAGTTTGACTTATAGAAGGAGAAATTGATGGACAATGGAAGATTTGAGAGAGACAATTTGACTTATTTAAATTCAAAGGGTCAGCATGAAGACTTAGTAGATGGAGTGAAACCAGTCTAGAAGAAGAGAAAATTGTCTAAGTATGATGCAGTAATCAGTCTTGTGTCTAAACATGATGCAGAGGTAAACGCTTATTCCCTAACATGTTTCCTATATTCCTACATTTACATCTCATTAGTTTGGAGTACCGCACTTAGTAATAAGTAGCAGAAATTTGACTAAGGCATTCACAGTGCATATCCTAAGGCAGAGTCACAATGTTTTGGTCTGCATTTCTCCGTAGAGAAAGATTTAGTCTTGCGGTTCAGAAGATAATTCTATCCTAATATTAACATGATATATTCAAGATTTCAAGTCACCACCTTCAGCAGAAAAAGTTACAAGTGATAGAGTACCGGTTACTACTTAATCAGGGCAAAGCAATGGTGGAGACCTATTGAAATGCTCTACATTCCTCTGAAAGAAATTGTTTGGTCATGTGGTTTTAAGGACTGGCTCAGAGATGTATAAGGCATGTTGTATTAAAGCTTCAAGTGGTCTGGTGGTCCACAAGGTTAGCATTCAAGTAACAGAGATAATACAAACTGTTCCAAAAGCCTCAGAACATATGTTTTGAGTATTTGTGAAGGATGAATTACATATAGATCAGCCATAAACGATTGTGTGGAGGTTCTACATGCTCCAATATACCTCAGGTTTGAACTGCACACAAATATCTCTTGTTTCTGGTACCACACAAGATATGTAAGTCAGTTAATGAAGAGTTTTATATCCTTGTTCCCCATACTCCAATATACCTTAGCCTAGCTTTTGTTTTTCTCTGGAAATGATAGATGAGGATGTGCAAATCTAGAGGTATGCATGTAATGATGTTTAAGTTCATCTCTAAAGGTTTCAGGATTTTTGATGTACCACAATGCCATTGTAGAGGAAAACTAATGTGTTGTAGACTTAACATAATTCACGGGTAAACCTATCTAGACAGTCCACTTGACATTGTACTCCCACATTAAATTATCAACCAAGGAGCGTAAGATTATGATGGCACTGTACTGTATGTGCCTTCAGGGCTCATATTCTCCTAAACTATCTTATCCTACTCAGATTATTCTACTTTGTTGGAATTCAAAGAATGCAAGAATAGTAAAAATAGTTATAGAATCTAGTGGCTACGGGTACCTTTAGCATAAGCTGTAGATAACTACTAGCAATAGGAAATTACAAAACTAATCCAAAACCATTCAAAATGATGAGAAAACTAATGCTAACCTCCAGAAGACTTAAAATGGACAAAGTATACATTTGTTCATGAACTACAACTATTGTAATTAACAATCAAAATATTCTAATTAACTCACAATGTATTTATAAACTAATGGAAAACAACTTTAACTGTAAGAATGCATAAATGAATAAGAAAATAAATGAAGTGAGGATCAATACCTTGAGTGGCTGGCTCAGGGGACTCACTTAGCTGGAAATCAAATCTAATTTAGATACTCATGCATCCACATAACACATAGTCCCATTCATTTCATATCACAAACATAATCTCTTTTAGATTGTATTCGATAATGGCATTTTTAATAAAACATGTCTAGAGCTTCTAATATTGAGTAAAAACAACAACTGAGTAACTGGATAACAAAGTAACTAAATTGACTCAGAGCTCATCACCATAACTTATACAAAAATGAGAGAGTCTTATGCAACTACCAACTAACTACAATCATTAATCCATTCCTAGATATTAGGATACAGGGTCAAGATTGATTTATTAATTCTAACTGAACAGAGGAAGGAGAATCCTATTCAAATAAGAATTCTTATGCAACGGCTCGTATGAAAAACACACAAGCTGTATTTGGAATAAGTCTACTTCTTTTGCATTTATTCATTCCCATAATGGTTCACATTCAGCTTCCAGTTGCCTGCACTTTTGGTGACTTAACTTCAACTTCCTTTAATCCTTCTGTCCTGCAACTTGCTGTAAAGTCTCCTCTCCTTGATGCCACGTGCTTGTTGCTGCACAAGGGTTAATCCACAAAACATATGCTTGAAAATAACCTTCATAATTAAACCATTGAATCTCATCTATATTGTATGCATACTCATGTTCAAATCATTCAATTGATAAATATCATCACCATATTCCATATTAACAACATAGATTCAAGGTCTTACAAAGTATATAAAAAGACAGTATACCATGATGGTAATGTTTGAAAAGTATATGGAAGATCATGTGGAAAAGGTCTAAAAGCATATAAAAACAACATAAAAGAGGCCAATATTTAAACCCATCATTCCCCCCAACTATCCTTTTGCTTGTCCTCAAGCAAAACATTGAATTAAACATCTAGGGGAAAAGATTGTAATGCAAGGTAATCTACCTAAGGTCCATTACTTCTCTGACTCTCCCCCCTGCTTAAGATAGAAACCATTATAACATGCAAGCCTATCCATCTTGACTGATTCTACATTCCTACACTCATCATTCTTTTCTCCTATCCAGTGTGGTACTAGATAGAGGAGAATAGGATGATGATAAGTAAGTGGCAGCCATCCTACTCCTATTTGTTCTAAAATCTGGATGTACTTGTGCAATCTTTCAAACATGTTCATAAAATTATGGAAAGAGTGAGGCTCTTTCCTTTGCAGTGTTGGGTTCAGATTATTCCATCTACTTTATACATACCTTAGACAATTTTGAAGCATAGGTACTACTAACTGTTGTATCCTTCTGTAATCTTGAAACCTTAAATCCATGATTATTTTTCCTGGACCTTTGTGCGAGAGGAGTGTCAACCATTGAGTAAGGATTACATCGGGATTCAGTGCTTCTTTTCTAATTTACAGTGCCATTGTTTTCTCTTATTCTTCATATTTGTCCATTAATTCACCTCTGAGCTTCTCATTTTTGAAATAGGATGACAATGCTCTAACCTATAAATCCCCAACATAAATTGAGGGTTCCATTATATATCCTCTACCATTAGATAGTTGTGTAAACAATACTCACATAGTTGATCTTGCTCCTCCAAGCTGACTTCTTTGAAATACCTAAAAAAAATATGCCTTGATTGTAAAGCAGGTTGATCATTAATGAACCTATTGAAATGAAAACTAAGAAATTTTTCCTTTAGAAACAATGCATACACCCTAGGTGGAGGTCTACACTCAATGATCTAAATGGCTCTGTCTATTGCCTCTGTCAATTTATCCTCCAAACTTTTTAACTCCAAATTCTTACCTTCCAGTGATGCATTGAGATTCTATTTTTCTTTCTCCCAATTTTCTTTTTCCTGTTTGGATTTGTGATTAAGTTTCAGTAATTCAAAACCCATAGACAAAGTGGTGTGATACATTAGAGAACTTAATACATGAGGTTGTGGATTTAATGCTTCATTTTCTTCAGTTTTTGTTTTACTCGCGACCATCTGTGTTGGTGTGAACAAGGTTATCACCTAACCGGTTTACCCTTGTGTGGATAATTCATCTTATTTAACTATTTACTAGTTAAATAATATTCACACATCACACATAATTCACACATGTTAAGTTGACTTAGTGAGTCTTCTAGATGTCTAGTTGTGTCTAGTTGAGTCTAGTTGTGTGTTGAGTTGTTGATAGTTGGAGTGAGTTGTCTTATCCTCCACATGTGCAATTAGTTATCATCCTCTAATTGACACATGTTGTAGGAATATCTTCACTTTCCACTCCACCTTTCCATCTCTCACCTTGCCTTTATAAGCAAGGCATATCATGTACATTGTAATAACAATAACAATCTTTTGCATTCATTGATAGAATACCATTATTCTTTCATTTGATCTCTCTTGTGCTTTCATGAAGTCCTAGATCTTGGGTGGCTCCAATCATAGCCAACTCTAACATGGTATCAGAGCTCTAGGAAGAATCACTTTGTGTTAGTCAATTTTTTGAGAGATCTTGAATACAATTCATGGTTGAGTATGCTCTTCTCTTGCATCGAATGATGACCTGGAGAATTAGAAAAAATTGATAGAAATACTAGTTTTGTGAGGGTTTCCCCTTCTTGCCCTTTATTTTAGGCACATTTTTGTGCATATTGTTGCAAATCAGACTTCACCATTGCGTTTAGAGCAGCCAAAATAGTCAAGATCACTTTTTGTTTCATCCAAATTGGACATCGGAGGAAAAATTGACGGGGGTTTCAATTTGGGGCTCTTTGATGTGATCCGAGAGGTATCAACAATTTCAGAGTAGTTTGGCCCAATTTGGACATCACCATTGCGTCAGGAGTAACCAAATCAATAAGGATCGATTGTCCAAACACTAATCTGTTATTGTCGCAAAAAGCAATTTTTTTTGCACCTGCCCACTGTACGGATTATGTAGAATATTCTTTGTACCTACAGAATCTCACCTGCACAGGCACCAGGGTACAATCTACAGATCATGTTAACTGTAGGTACCTATTATCCATTGTGGGGGCATGGGCTCCCCACAACTCCATCGACTGGTCTACAATTCAAAGCTCGTCGGTCTCTGGCGGATATCTTCAACAATCGACTCATAGCTTGAAACTGACCAACGGATCTTTGACATCAACGACCTTGTAGTCTTTCTTGGTCATTAGCGGCCTCGACAGTCCTTCAACAGCTTACAACTAACATCTGGCGGTTACAACAACCCAGTGGAAGAAGGGTATTTAGGTAATTCAAAATTGTCTCACACTATCGTAATCAATTCATGCTGGGAAATTTTTGAAGTCGATGATTGTTTAGATCGGCATATTCCTTGTGGAGTAGATCGCTGACCAGTAGCCTTTAAATCCTCTGGCAGACTCTGTAGGAGTCCAGGACAACACTGAGAGGGGGGGTGAATCAATGTTGTATAAATTTTAACCTTTTGCAAATTTAACTTTCATGACATGAAGAAAGAAAGATATCATTGATTTGTTACACACATGTGCACATAACTGAGAATGAAGGAAGAGAATAAAACCTCATGAGTAAATCATACACACACATAGAGAGAAGATCAATATGAATCATGACACAAGATTTGCACGAGTGGAAAACCCTCCAGGGGTAGAAAAACCACTCCAAAACTGCCTCACTGGCTTTATCAAAAACCTCACTGATTACAATGTTTAGAAGCACCAACTTCAAGGAGCACCAACCCCTAATACTTTTAGAAGAACCAACTTCAAGGAGCACTAATCCCTAATACAGAACAAACTACAAAGTGTGTAAGAAGTGATTGCCACTTAATCTGATTTACACCATTACTCAATATGTCTTCTCTGAATTTCCAATCATACTCAATCCAATCTGCTTATCAATTTCATGATCTCTGCATAATCAAATTACCAGATTCATAATACATTCTCAATGTCTTCCTCTGCATTTCATCTTCAATAAAAAACCTAATTCAGTTTATCTTTGCATATGGTCTTCAAACTTCATAAGAATCAATCTATATCACAAGTTGTATTCAATTTGCATATTGATTCACATCCATTCCAATCTCCTCATTTTCACAACTTGCATATTTATATTTCAAACAATAAGACTTTTCAACTTCAACTTTTCTCCTGCAAGGCAAGATAACTTGACCTTTCATATCTTTCTTTTCTCTGTATAATTAATTCTACAAAAATCAATTCATATTCTTCTACAAAATGATCATCTGAAAAATAAAATAATTCTTGATCTTTCATTGTATTTTCTCCTCTGTATATACAATTCATTTTTCTCTCTTGCCCATTCTTCATAATTTCACCTGAATCATGAAAGCATCCTGATTTGCATCTTCTTTGAGTCAGGAAACCTATAATCTCTATTTAATATCACCATAACAATACATGTCTTCACTATGTTGAATAGAGTCCTGATCTTTGGAACATGAATAAGCAAGTGTCTTTTCATGAAAGACCATATAACTTTGCAAATCAAAACTCTTCAACATCTATGTCAACAAGATACCAAACACTTTGAACACCTTTTCAATGAGGATCATCATGACAATACATTTCTTTAATAGTATATGTCTTCACTGCATGAAATCAAAGTTCCTGAACAAGATGAAGTTCAAACCACCAACATCCTTTATCATAAAACATATGAACTTGAGAAGCCAGTGATCTTTATTGAACCATGATAAACAAAACATACTGTCTTGAAGAACTTAACAAAGCAACATAGTGATCCATGAGACATTGTATAAACACCATGACATGAAGTATGAGGACTGCATCAACATTGCTTGAACCATGAATTCCTGTATGATCAACATCACCAAGGGAAACAACAATGACTTCAACTCAAATTCTGAGTATATCAACACCATGAAGCAACATGAGACAATCCATATGATCATGTATCTTCAAACTGACTCCACAAGTATGACTTTTTGAACAACATTGAACAACATCCTGATACTGATCTAAACAAGAATATCTTTATGATCACCGCATACACAATATCAACATGATCACTAACAATCCCTTTTGACATTAATGACAAACATGCCATCAGACTCTTCATACAGGCGGCCTCATCCTAAACAGACCAACATATGAGATCTCAGCAGGGGTATCTAGAGTTTTTAATCGGTGACGGGAGTTCCTTCCAACTTGTTGGTGCTCCACATCATTGGCGATTGACCATCGTAAATAGGGATTCGGCCCTTTTAAAATCTCTGCATAGCAGATAAACAAATCACTTGGCAGTTTCAAAGGTCTTTGGCGGTTAAGGAGACAATCTCCGGCGGGCTTCATCTCACGGGCTTTTAAATTCTAAACCACAAATCTCCATTCACCACTACTTAAAACCCTCATTGGCAGCGGGATCTTAAACCAAATAGTTAGTTTCACACAAACTACTACCGGCCACCCAAATCATCTGACGGTTGTTCCTATAGGTGGATTCCTTGAATTGGAGACCAACAGTCAAACTGCCCAATGGTGGTTAAAATCATTGCCTGTCCAGCAGGTTCCACAAACCCTCGGTGGTTAATTAACCCACACAGTGGTTTCAACCTCCCGTGAGTGGTATCTACTAGAGAAGGGTGGTTTCTCCAAATAAACCATGGTTTTCTCCTTTAAAATTGGCAGTTTTGCCCTCTCATCTGGCAGTTTTTTCCTTGGAAAGGCAGTTTTCACCAAAAACATAGGGCGTAAGTGGTTTCCCAACATTTTTTTGCTTTTCTGAGGGAGGATTTTTTCTGGTGAAAGAGAATATTCTAAGAATATTCTGCTGACGTCAGCACTGCATCAGTGCCAGGGGGCATTTTTGCCCCTCAAAGCCCTAAAAGGGGCCTTTTTTTTCTTTTTTGCATAACTTTTGCCCATGGAGGCAAAATCAAACAAATGAGATATCATCGGAAAGATGACAGAGAGAACTTCATAGTGGTGTTAGTATTTTTCTGAAATTCTGTGATAGGTGACTGCTACAGCAATTTGAGGACAAATCTTCATTTTTTGATTCTGAGCTCACAACTTTTTGCCATGATCTCTGTTTTTCACGATTCTTGTGGCATCAGAAAGGTATTCAGGAGCTCTTCAAATTCATCCATGCATTTTTCCCAAATTGTTCTCCAAGTTCATTTTATTTCATTTGTCAATTTTTTGGCTTTTGAGTGATAGCTTGGGCATTCTGGCTCTTGAGGAAGTGAAACTTCTTTTGAAGGGTTTTGTTTGCTGTGGTAAATCAGTGTGAGTAATTGTACTCTCTATTGAATCTCATTTTTAAGAGATTTTTATGCTTTCCCATTTTTGGTCCCTTGAGGACAATTGTAAATCTCACTAAGTATAAAGTGCCACAATCATTCTTTTTTTGGGGGCTGATCTCTTTGATTGAGTAATAGGGGGGTTGTCTTGTGTTCTTTTTTGTACTCTTGCATCATGGATTCACACAAACTTCCTCTACTCACACCATATAACTATCATGAGTGGAAAACTAAAATGGAGATTCATTTAAGAAGTTTGAAAATTCATAGAGTAACCATGGGTACAAAAATTGAACCAACAGCTGCTGCAGAAAAGAGAAAGTGGTATAATAGATGTGATCAAGCCTATGGAATACTATGCTTGTCTATCTCTTTTGATCTCCTTTTTCATATTGAATCTTGTACTACACCTAATGAAGTGTGGACTACCTTAGAAAATCTCTTTGGTAAGCAAGATACTGTGAGAGGTTTCAAATTGGAGAATAAATTAATTGGTTTGAATCCAACCAATTTTGCAAGCATCCAAGACTTCTTCACAAAGTTAAAATCACTTAGATTGCAGCTTAAACAATGTGGAATTGAGAAAGAGGACACTCAATTGATTCTTTCAATCCTTGCCAAGCTTGGTCCTGACTATTCAATTTTTATTTCTACCTTTTATGCTACAATGGATGAACTTGGTAAAGCTTTCACAATGCCTTCACTTGATGAGTTTGCTACATCACTCACAAGGGAGAAAGCTAAGTTAGTACACATGGGCAAATTGAAGTCACCTAAACTTCAATCACTTCTTGCTAATCAAGGTTCTAAGGATCAAAAGGATTCAACTAGCAAAGGCAAGAAACAGAAATGTAATGATTTCAAGAACAATGAGCAAGCAAAGGAATCAACCAAATAACCTAAGTCCTCATCCTCTCCCAAGGAGGAATCATCTAAGAAGGAGAGACCAAAGTGTGCATTTTGTAAGAAACTAGGACATGATGAGCATAAGTGTTATGAGAAGAAAACTGATGAGTTGATTCACATTATTCAAAAGCACAACATCCAAATGCCATCATCATCACCTAGTACATCCTCTTCTTCGACACCATCATCATCTACACATACAGGGACAGTAGGCATTGCCACTGGGACAAAAAAAGGAAAAGGACAAGCACTCTTTGCTTCAACAAGTCTTTAGTTAGAGAGATGACTTCTTGATTCAGGAGCTTCTCATCATATGGCATCTTCACAAGGGTTGTTCTCTTCATTTGAGTCATGTACTTCGCCACCTATCTTGATGAGTAACAATACATACATGCATGCATCTGGAAAAGGGACCATTGATGTTGGTGAGAATACATTTAACAATGTGTTGTGTGTACCTTCCTTATCAACCAATCTTCTTTCCATCTACCAGATTACTCATTGTGGTGCAGGGAAGACAGTTGAGTTCACTCCCAATTCAGTGATCATACGAGACTTAGAGAGCAGAGATATCATTGTTGTTGGGATGGTTGATCATGCATCTCGTTTGTATACTTTCTCCCATTTTGTTTCTGATGATGAATCATTGATTGATATTCACACTCATGCATCAAGTGTGAATCATGTTTTTGAGGAGAAGTTTGGTCACTTGAACCTTGGTGTTCTTTCAACCACTTTGGTTCATGAGACTAGTGCTAAGCTTCCATCACCTCAACATCCTGCTTCTTTAGAGATCGACATCGACATGGTTTCATCTACTTCAATTGAGTAGGATCATACAGGTCTTTCAGACATAGCTTTGTGGGATACTTTCTTGGCAGGTATATTGGACTTGTTTTGTGAGTCTCATATTGCATATTTGGAGGACACACTTGAGGGGATATCTCTCCTCTTTGCTGACAGTTACATCACAACTATTATCCCATCTACTTCATCTTTGGAGATTTTTCTTCATGAGTCTACCTAGGATTTTGGATTGGGCACACCTCACTGCATTGTTCCATTCTTTGATTTTGACATGTGGACACTTGAGCAATCTTCAGAGACATACATCATGAGGCTTCTTCCCTCATTCCTTGAGATGGAGTTTCTTCAACATCAGCCTTTGGACTTGTTTCTTCCTAAGGGGAGAAATGTTGTTTGCAGGTACAAGACACTTTCCAGTGTTCACCTTCAAGCATTCACCATCAGCATAGGAGCTACTTCATTGTGGGAGGGACCTATCGTCTCACACTTACTCTCCTATGGGGGGTATTTGATTGTACATATGTGATAGAAGTTGTCCTTGGGGGGTCATGTTGAGTCCTCCTACTATCACTTCTTTCACTTTCATTGTTTCATGCATTCACTTTTGGAGAGGATTTTTTTCCCATGAGGTTTTCTCCTTTTCTCCACTTGAGATTTGTTGTACATGGGTACCTAACATGGCCTAGTAGCAAGGACCCATCCATCATTGCATCTTGCTTTAGTTAGCTACTCCCTAAGTTGCACTTAAGGGGGGGTGTTGGTGTGAACAGGGTTATCACCTAACCGGTTTACCCTTGTGTGGATAATTCATCACACATAATTCACACATGTTAAGTTGACTTAGTGAGTCTTCTAGATGTCTAGTTGTGTCTAGTTGAGTCTAGTTGTGTGTTGAGTTGTTGATAGTTGGAGTGAGTTGTCTTATCCTCCACATGTGCAATTAGTTATCATCCTCTAATTGACACATGTTGTAAGAATATCTCCACTTTCCACTCCACCTTTCTAGCTCTCACCTTACTTTTATAAGCAAGGCATATCATGTACATTGTAATAACAATAACAATATTTTGCATTCATTGATAGAATAGCATTATTCTTTCATTTGATCTCTCTTGTGCTTTCATGAAGTCCTAGATCATGGGTGGCTCCAATCATAGCCAACTCTAACAATCTGGGCTAATAGATCCAAGTTGGTTCCATGGCCGTAGGTTTGAATTTTCTCCTCCAACTCCTATATTCTCTTCTCCTTTTCTTTGTCCTTCTATTCATATCCTTTCACTTGTTCTTCGAATTGCTTTATCCTGTCAAGAGATTCTTGAAGCTTTTTTCTTATATTCCTATCTTCTAACAATTCTTTTTCCTTTTCAAAATTTAAACCTTCATCATCATCATCCTCAGTGATATCAAAAATTTCCTTAGTAGAACTACTATGAACTAACTTTCCCATTTTCTTTGCAATAAACATATCTTCTGAGTCAGAATTAGAAGATGAAGAAACATACCTTCTCCTTTTGGTAGACACATTAATATTTTCATGAGCATTCGCAGGGACATCCTCAGGGGTGTTTCCCTCTTTATCTGAGTCTGTATCCAACAATGTTGAATCATGGTGTTTTTGTCCTTCACCTTTTTCCTCCTGCCCCTGTTCCTCAACAAGTCTTTCTTTAACACTCTGCCTTTTCAACCTTCCTAAGCACCTAGGAGTAACAGTTTTCTATTTGATTTCACTTTTCTTCTTCTTTTTACTCCTCTTCTTCTTCTTTTCCCCTGCATCTTCTCCCTTCACAGTGATCTTATGTTTCTTAAGACCTTTCTTGTTCCTCTTTTTCTTAACATATGTTGAAGCAGTGCTTCTCATAGCTTTAGGGTTAGAAGATGAGGGTTCCTCTATTGCCACTAGCCTATCTTCTGGAGTATTTTCCTCCTGTGGCTCTTCTTGCTCAAGTTCAATCTTAGGTTTAGGCTCATGTTGAGGTTCATCCTCTACTTTAGGTACTTCCAACAGTGTTGTGATATCTATACATTGTTTAAAGGCATTCCAATCAACCTGTGGATGCTAAATTCTCAGGCTTCTCTTAATCAATAGGGCTATTAGGCAGTGATGGGACAACGTGGTGTCCATTTTCTTTTTTTGATATTTGGATGCCATCCTCTTCAACATGTTATAGAGGAAACTGGGAATATTGACTAACTTATCATGGCGTAAGTGATTGAGCAACTTAAAATGCACAGTATATAACAAATTGTGCTAACTATCATAGGTAAAATATTTAATGATATAAGAAGCACATTTTCCCCAAAAGAATGGAAGGGACAATCTCTTTCTACCTTGTGATGTTGAGTCCAGGTGTTCTCCATGCTCACAAAATTTTTCTCTTGTTGTAGCTGCATCAGCACGAGCTGGATATTCAGACCCTGTGTGCAGCAATCTTGTAACTTGGGCAATGATCATTTTAGAAGAATCTATAACCAATCCCCTGACTGTTGCCTCATCATACTGCAATGTAGCTACAAATTCCTTCGCCATTTCATTATCATATTCTGTTAACTTCAAGAAGTAGTCTAGCCATCCCACTCTGGTGAAGAGTGGCAAAACCATTACATCCTCTAATATTTCCTTATGCGCAGATGCTTCTCTTCTTATCACATCACCTCCCATTATCTCTATGTTCTGCAACCTCTTAGAGTTTTAATTTCTGCTCAACTCTAATTCCACCACCTTTAGAAGAACCTACAATTTGATGCCTTCTCTTATTCTTCCCAACTGTAACTTTTGGAACCCTCTGTTATGCAAAGTTTCATATCTCAGCTCACTCATAGGGTAACAAGTTCACAATTTGGGTGAAACATGGTAGGTTTACTATCTTTGGAAAATGGCATAGAATTCTATCTGGTAACTCTAAAGACTTGGGTGGTGAAATCAAAAAATTTAACCCCTCCCCCCAACTAATGGGTGAAGTGACCTCACTTCATGTGTGAATTGATATGAAAGGAAGAGTAATTATGAAATGGAATAGTGATATATATTATCGGATGCATGAATTAAACAAAGAGTAATAATGAATATAGAAAGAAATCTAAGTTAATCATTGAAAGTTACCTTATGTACATACATTATGGAAATAAATTATTAGCGCACCTTAGAACTGCAGAACACGTACTTGGCATTTTATTTGATGCGAGAAAGACGAAATGTATGAGAGTGAATGGTAAGGCGACGGGTACTTCGAAAGTGATGTGAAGTGACATCTCACAATGCTTGATTGAACAACTCAGGAATGTGAGTTGAACACTTTTGTGGCGGTGTTTGATTTATTTCAAAATGAATGAAGCATGTGTACAAGAAATGGAATGCACAGGAAAATGGTTTACTTTTTGCCAGAGTGTTGAAGACATCTGTAGATAGGTGTTGCTATGAGTGCCTCCAGTACAGGTCCTGACTAAATGTTTACATATCCATTATTGCAGGTCTCGATTGTAATAGGTCCCAACTGAGAGTGAAGAACAAGTCCCTCTAGAGCTAACTGTGTTCACCATGGGTAGTGTGATGTGAATTACAAAGCAATAGAAATTAAGTCTCAGTGACAGGGGTTGAATCATGCAACTCAACCTCTGCATCACTAGATAGGATTGGTGGATCATCTTCTGACGGTATATCATTATGCATTGTAGAACCTTCATCAATATCATTGTGAGCACCATACTAATTTGTTAGGGAGACAATAAAATCATCTTTTTGAAGTGGCTTCTTATAAAGTTTCAACCCGTGTCCATTTACCAACAATGAAAATTTGACCTCATCAATGGTTTGTAGTTGGACTGCACCATTAGGGAATACCTATTGAATCTCATATGGTCCCAACCATCGAGATTGAAGCTTGCCCTTGAAATCTTTGTATCTAGAATCATAGAGAAGAGACCAGTCACCAACAGTGAAGTCTTTAGTATTTATATACTTATCATGCCATTTAATTCTTTGTTTCTGAATAAAATCTGTGTGGTGGATAGTTTCTAATCTGATTTCATCAAGAACATTCAAATGTTGAAACCTTTCCTTTTAAGCTTCTATCAAATCCATCCCTAATTCCATTGCTGTCTTCAAATTTTTGTATTCAAATTCTATAGGCAGTACTGTTGTCTTGCCATAAACCAATTCATAAGGAGTGAATCCTGTGGTTGTCTTCCATGTGGTTCTGTATGCCCAAGCAACTTCTAGAAAATGGGAAACCTAATCTCTTCTATGAAGCTATATTATTTTTGTCAATATATTCTCAATCTCCCTCTTTGTAACCTCAACTTGACCATTAGCCTGAGGATGGTATGGAGTGGACTTCTTGTGTCTAATCTGATATTCCTCCACCAATTTGGTGATTAAGTCTGATGTGAATTGTGGTCCTTGATTAGTCACTATCTCCCTAGGTACACCGTACCTAGTGAAGTTTTCCTCATATAAGAATTTTGCTACATTGCCATCTCTGGCAAACTGCAAAGCTTTAACTTCCACCCATTTGGTTAAGTAATCAGTGCATACCAATATATATTCCTTGTTGTTTGAAGTAGGAGCTCAATAGGGCCAACAAAATCCAACCCCCACTTATCAAAAGGAGCTAATTGTATTTGGGGATGCAAAGGCATTTCATCACTTCTTGTAGGTCTCCCTATTCTCTGGCACTGATCACAACTTCTAGTATACTTGACAAAGTCTTTATGTAGTGTTGGCTAGTAATATCATGTTGTCAAGATCTTGAAGGTTGTCCTTTTGGCTACAAAATGTCCACCGCAGGGTTCATCATGGCATGCCGTCAATATGTCAAACACTTCATCCTCTCTGATACATCTTCTCATAATGTTATCTAGGCCAGTGTAGAATAGGAATCCAGAAATCCAAGAATAAAGGAAACATTTGTGAACTAACTGTCTTTTCTCCCTTGGAGAAAAGTAACTAGAATCTGTCCTATGACCAAATAATTAGCTATATCTGCATACCATGGAGTGTGTATGTTTAGAGAAAATAGATGCTCATCAGGAAAAGAATCATCAACCATTCCTTATGTTGATTAGGTAGGTAGTCTAGATAGAAAATCAACAACCACATTAGCCTTTCCTGGTTTGTCAACTATTGTTATGTCAAATTCTTGCAATAGCAACAACCATCTTACAAGTCTTCCACCCACTATTGGCTTATTCATCAAATATCTGATTGTTATATGATTTGTATGGATGAACACTTTATAGCCAGTAATGTAGTGTCTAAATTTGTTAATGGCATAAACAATAGCTAACATTTCCTTTTCTGTCACGGTATAGTTCAACTCAACTCCCTGTAGGTATTTGCTTAAACAGTATATTGCATACTCTTTATTTCCTTCTTGTTGGCTAAAGACTGCTCCAATGGCAAAGTTTGATGCATCTGTGTGGATATGAAAAGGCAATATCCAATTTGGACCTCTTAGAAATAGAGCTTGTGTCAAGGCTGCTTTTAGCTTCTCAAATAAATTCTGATAGTCTGGGGACAGTCTGGGGTCCATTCAAAGCCAATGTCTTTTGTCAACAGAGTAAACAAAGGGGCAGCAATTTTGCTAAAATCTTGAATGAACCACCTGTAATATCCTGCATGTCCAAGGAAGCTCCTTACATCCTTCTATATCTGTGGAATAGGTAGGGTAGATATGATTTAAATCTTCTTTGGGTCGACTTGTATTCCTGTACTTGAGATAAAATTTCCCAAGACAATGCCCTGTGTCATCATCATAAAACATTTTTCATTGCTCAAAGATAGATTGTGCTCTATGTATCTCTTTAAAACTTTCTCCAAGTTGTGTAAAGCTTCATCATATGTTTCACCATATTTAGTGAATCCATCCATGTAAATTTCCATGCTGTCATGGACAAAATTAGAGAAAATATTGAGTACTGCTCTTTGAAATATGGTTAGAGCATTGCACAGACCAAAAGGCAAGACAAAATATGTGTAGGTTCCCCAAGGGCAGATAAACGTTGTCTTATCTTGATCCTCTAGTGCAATCTTGATTTGGTTATAGCCACTGAAACCATCAAGAAATGAGAAATATTTCTTTCCTGCCAAAGAGTCAAGAACTTGATCAATGAAGGGCAATGTGAAGTGATCTTTCCTAGTGGCAGCATTTAGTTCCCTGTAGTCAACACAAACTCTCCATTTGCCACCTTTCTTGGGAACTATTACCAATGGCGAAACCCATTCACTGTCTGAAATGGGGTATATAAATCTTGCATCCAAAAGCTTTTGAAGTTTAGATTTCACTATCTCTCTGAGAGTAGGGTTCATGCGTCACTACTACTGCCTTATATGTCTGTGGCCATCATCAATGTAAATTTTGTGCATAGGCAAGATTAATGCCTTTCATGTTATTGTAATCCCATGCAAACGTTGTTGAGTGGGCCTGCAATACTGTGTGCAAGGATTGTTGTTGTTCATCAGTCAATGCATTATTAATACTCAACATCTTTCCTAGCTTGATTTCTAAATGTTTAGACATTTCTTGTACAGAAGACAAATCAAGGCTAGGTATTACTGGTAAGCATTGCTCGGGTAATAAAGTATGAAATATTTGGGATATCCCCTCTGAGGAATTGGTGGGTATTATGCTTTTTAAGGGATCTTGCAAGCAGGATAGACAGTCTTGTTGCTGCGGGTACCTCCCGCAGTCATTTTGTATAATGTGAGCTATCAGCTCATCTTCATCCTGGATATCCAGTAAGGGGTTCTGTTCAATAGTCATCACGGTTTGTAGTGAATAGCTATCCTCATCATCCAAGGTAGGCCAGATGGTCTGCTCAAGTTCATGGTATGGTTGGGCAGTGGATATAAGATCAACTTCTTGGTCATAGTCTCATTGGATATGATCATGTTTCCTAACCTGCAACCTATAAATGCATCTGCTGTGGCAAGCCATGGTCTACCTAGTATAAGAAGATAACTAGGGAGATTGACCTTGGGCTATAGGACTATAAAATCAACAGGGTATTCCTAGGAATCTAATGTAATTACCAAGTCCTCAATGACTCCTTTAGGTTTAACTATAGACCTATTAGCTAATTGCAAAACTGTCTGAGTAGACCTAAGGTTGTTTAACTGGAGCATATGCATTATCTCCTTAGTCATTACATTAATTGCAACACCCAAATCTATCAAAGTATTCATAATCAGAGTCCCATTGATTTTGACATCCACTACTAGACTACCTAAATTTGTATATTTGGGAACAGTTATATTCCCAACATTATGTCAGCAAGGTTACCCAAAACGTAGACTATCTTTGGGTCTATTCTCTTCCTTTTTGGTTTATTTATGCAGAGATCTCTGATAGTCTTAGTATAGATAGGAATATCTTTGATGGCTTGAATTAAGGGAATCTTTATACTTATATCTTGTAACTAGTCTATGAGGTCAGTTTCAATCTGTGCTGGTTGCTTCTAGATAGCCAAGTGTTCAGGGAAAGGAGGCTTCAGATGTGAAATGATTTGAAGGCCCTAATTTGATTCAAGTTCCAAAGGTGGCTTATCTGAGGCTTCCTCTATGGGTTCTTCATCTTCAAGTTCTATAATTTGAGGAGATGAAGGGTGGTGCAAGAGCACCTAGAGGCTCAAGAAGATCCTATCTTGTTTTTGTGTTGTCTCATGTTTTTGTGATGTAATAAGGTCCATTGGACCATTTCATGTTGATTTCATGTTGCTTTGACAATGATGTATGGCCTTGGTGCCAATGGTTGCAAGTAAATAAGTCTAGTTAGTGACAGTTAAATCCTTCATAGGTGTAGAGATAGAAGGAGTCTTATGTTTTCATGGCATATAAGAAGCACATTAAGGGAGTTTGAATGCCTTGTGAAAGGACCATCCACCTTGTAAACAAAATGCAGTTGCAACTAAGAGACAAAGAGGGTAGTTGGTGGTTGCAGAATCAGTTTTTGCCTTCCACCGATCCCAAATTGCCTTCCAACTGGTTGTCAAGGTCATGCACATGCTTAAAGGCTCATGATTATGATCATTTTGTTGTTGATGAAGATTTGAAGAAGAAACAAATAAAGTATCTGCAATTTTCTTCTCTTTCTGTGTGTATTTTTCTGTTACAACCCCTACCTCATTCTTGTACAGAATTATCATAGATCCTCATGATATTGGATCAATAGAGGGATGTGTTAGGATTGATTTGCATCCAGTTTGGGCTCTTGAATTGACTCCATATCAGAGATCTAAAGGTTTTTTTGAAACTTGGTTGTTAAACCCTGCCTTAGGGTTTTGGTATAGAACGATGAGTTTCTCTTCCGTTCCACTGGTTTGATCTCCCTAAATTAGTGGAATGACATTGTTTGTAGTTGTTTTCATGTGTTGTAGAACTTTCCAGGGTAGGGGATTGAGATTGGAGGAGTTTACCAAATGAACACCTAACAAAACCATGTGTAAGGTTGCAATCAAGGGAACAACATTGCAGTAAACTCACACAGTCGACTGTGGAATTGAAATAACCTTAAAATCTGTTGTTTTGGCATGTGCATGAGGTGTCCCAATAGGTGAGAAGTTTTTGTGAGTCCATTGAAGGGTAGACCCTTTGTAATTTAGGGCTGATTGGGGCTTTTCCAATTAGGTCTGTCATAAGGGAAATGATAGATGTTCTTAAGGAACTTGTACCAAGTTTTTGATATGTTATCAAGGCCTAAAAAGGGTATCTTAAACCATGCTCATCTGCCCATGAAAGTGTCCAGGTTGGAAATAATCCTCTATCAGACCCAAAAATAGGGCTACAAGGAATTTGACAAGTTTGTGAAAGAAGTACTATTTGTACAAGCATAAGACTTTGTTGAGTGGTCTGGGTAGGTTCTTCAAGGTGTCAACGAGCCCTCACCATGTCTGAATTAAGGAGGTTAGGTGTTTTGTGCTAGATTCCATGTGAGCCAATTGAATGATTTGTCAAACACATTGAAGTTTGTCCTATCTCCCTACCTACCCTCTGCATCATATTGGTATCAGAGCCAAAAGGTTCTACCACTTGGTTGTAAGGGAAGTTTGGTGTATGTCAGTAGAAGAAAGTGAAGGAGAGGCTAGCATCATGCCTCCAAAAGGGATGACCACAGAGGTGGTTAAGAAGTTCCAAGAGATGGAAGAGAAGATCAAGACTGGAGTCAAGGAGGCACTCAAGGATGAACTAAAGGCAATGAGGAAAGGGAAGAGGCTAGATGAGGATTCTGATGGAGAAGAGGAAGAAGGGGAAGAAGAAGAAGAACCCCAAAGGTAGGAGATAGAGATACCTATAGATCAGAAGTATTTCCTTGAAGCCATCAAGACAATAGGCAAAGACTCTTCAGAGGCCCGGATGGAGATCCCAATGTTCAGTGGGAAGATGGATGTTGATGAGGTTGTGGAGTGGATTGAGGCCTTGAACAATTACTTTGAATACAAGGAGGTACCTGAGAACAAAAGAGTGAAGTTTTCCAAAACAAAATTGAAAGGTGTTGCACTCACATGGTGGAACTATACCCAAGGTGAAAGGGTGAAGAGTGGAAGAAGCATGATCACCTCTTGGAGCAAGATGATGGAGAAGATCAAATCTCAGTTCCTACCAGTAGATTATGAGGTGCAGATCTACAAGAAGATGCAGAACCTAAAACAAAGGGACATGGATGTGTCCACCTACACTGAAGAGTTTCACAAACTTACTCTCAGATGTGGGCATGTAGAAGATGAAAAAGGAAAAGTTGTAAGGTATATCAATGGGCTGAAGTTTAGTATTCAAGATGAGATTAGCATCTTGACTCCTGAGATAGTGGACAAGTGTTTTCAAATGGCACTTAGAGCTGAAGAGAAGTTAAGAAGGAAGGGTGAACAGCAAAACAGAGGTAGAGGGGGAAGAAATTTCAGGGGTAGAGGAAGTTTTGGGGGAAGAAGTCAGTTTCAAAGAAGTCAAGGTGAGTCTAGCCCACAAGAGTAGAGTAGAGACTCAGATTCAAGAGGAGGCTTTAGAAGAAGGAGACCCAATGGAAGGGTAGATTCGGTCGACTAGGGAGAGGTCCTAGTGTCTTCACAGGGAGATGCTTCAATTGCAACCAAGTAGGGCACACCATGAACAAGTGTCCTGAGAAAGCCTCAAGCTCTCATGGAGGAGAGAGAATGAACCAATTGATCCAGGAAGATGATTGCCAAAGTGTCAATTCCCCAATTGGAAGTGCAGCCCCAGTCCACGATGGAGAAAGCTTGATGATGAGGAGAACCATGTTGAAGGTGCCTCAAACAAAAGAACCCCTCAGAGGAAGACATTGTTCAAAACCACATGTAAGGCCTATGGTAAGATATGCAAGGTAATTGTTGATTCAAGATCTATTGAGAATTTAGTTTCTATAGAGATGGTGGACAAATTAAAATTGAAAAGACTACCTCATGCTAACCCCTACAAGGTGTCACGGTTGAATAAGGGGTAGCAGGTCTTAGTGGATGAACAATCTTGGGTAGAGTTTGAGATAGGGGAGTATAGGGATAAAATATTGTGTGATATAATCCCCATGGATGCTTGTCATTTGTTTTTAGGGCATCCTTGCCAGTATGATGTACAATCCCAACATGATGGGAAGACAAACTCCTTTATCATAACCAAGAATGCTAAGAAATACAAGGTGGAACCTTTACCGGATGAGAGTGTGGATAAAAACATTGGGTCAAGTGTCATGATAGTGAGTGGGAGAGAGTTTTTTAACACCCTAAAGGAGGAAGGAACCCAAGGGTATGCTTTGATCTTGAAGCCCAAAAATAGTCCTAATTTGCATAACCATAGCTAGGAAGAAGTCCCCAAGGAGGTGCAACAGTTGTTGGAAAAATAAAAAGGTATCATGGTGGAGGAGATGCCTAATACATTGCCACCTATTAGGGACATAAGCCATCATATTGACTTCATACCAAGGTCTACATTGCCAACAAACCAGCCTACAAGATGACCCCATCTTAGAATGAGGAGATTGCCAAGCAAGTGCAAGAGCTGTTGGATAAGGGTTTGGTGAGAAAGAGTCTTAGTCCACATGTTGTCCCAACAGTCCTAGCACCTAAAAAGGATGGTAAGTGGAGACTTTGTACAGATTCTAGGGCAATCAACAATATCACTATAAGATATAGGTTCCCTATGCCTAGGATTGAAGACATAATGGACTGTTTGGGAGGGGCTCGTCATTTCTCCAAGATTGATCTCAAGAGTGGGTATCATCAAATTAGGATAAGGAAAGGAGATGAATGGAAGACTACCTTCAAGACAAATCAAGGTCTCTATGAGTGGTTGGTGATGCCATTTGGGCTATCCAATGCTCCAAGCACATTCATGTGCCTCATGAATGACGTATTAAAATATTTCATTGGTAAATTTGTTGTGGTATATCTTGATGATATTCTTTTGTTTAGTAAGACAAAGGAAGAACATTTGGAGCACTTGAACCTGGTTTTGAAGAAGTTGCATGATGAAAAGTTGATGATCAATATGGAGAAGACTATCTTCATGAAGGAAGAACTTGTCTACCTTGGTTTTGTGATCTCCAAGGGTAATTTGAAGATGGATCCAACAAAGGTGGAGGATATTTTGTCATGGCCAACTACCAAGACAGTAGGTGATGTGAGAAGCTTTCATGGTTTGGCAACATTCTACCAGAAGTTTATAAAAAATTTCAGTCACATATGTGCACCTATCCTAGATACAATCAAGGGAGGACAAAAATGTAAGTTTTCTTGGACCAAGACAACAGATGAATCTTTTGAATATCTTAAAAAGAAAGTAGCATAGTAGCCCATTCTTATTTTGCCTGATTTTAACAAGTTGTTCACAGTGGAGTGTGATGCTAGTAATCTTGCCATAGGGGCTGTCTTGAGTCAAGAAGGTAGACCGGTGGCTTTCTTTAGTGAGAAACTCAATGATGCTAAAAGGAAGTACTCCACATATGACTTGGAGTTGTATGCAATTGTACAAGCTTTGAAGAAATGGAGGCATTACCTTTTGCCTAAAGAATTCATTATTTATACTGACAATCATGCTCTCAGTTTTCTGAATGGACAAGAGAAACTTAATCACAAACATATGAAGTGGGTTGAACAACTTCAAGCCTACACTTTTTCCATCAAACACAAGAAGGGGCAAATGCATTGAGTAGGAGGGTGTGTGTGGTTCAAGAAATTCAATTGCAAAGTGTCGGGATTGATTTTCTCAAGCAAATGTATAAGGATGATGAAGATTTCAAGGAGATATATGAGGTTTGCACTCAATTTTTAGATTCTTATCATACTAATTTTTTTGAATTTTTGTTGCAGCCGGGTTGTTGTTCAAAGGGAGCCAATTGTGTGTCCCTAGGTGTTCCATGAGGGAGAACATCATAAGAGAAAAGCATTGTGGCAGTTTGGGGGGCCACTTTGGGCTTGCTAAAACACTAGAACAGATGAAAAGATTCTACTTTTGGCCGAAGTTACAATCAGATGTCAGAAAGTTTGTTCAAGGTTGCAGCATATGCCAAAGGGCTAAGGGAACATCATCAAATGCAGGTTTATATCAACCACTCCCTATTCCTAATAGCCCATGGGAGAGTATTAGTATGGATTTTGTTTTGGGTCTTCCTAGGACTCAAAGAGGTTTTGATAGCATCTTTGTTCTGGTGGATAGGTTTAGTAACATGACTCACTTTTTGCCATGTAAATGTACTAATGATGCTTCCCATATTGCTGGCTTATTCTTCAAAGAGATTGTTAGGATCCATGGTTTGCCTCTAAACATTGTGACTGACAAGGACCCTAAGTTTGTGGACCACTTTTGGCATACCTTGTGGAAGTTGGGAACTCAATTGTCTTTTACTTCAGCCTATCACCCTCAGACTGATGGCCAAAATGAGGTGGTGAATAGGTCATTGGGGAATCTTCTGAGACATCTCACAAAATAGCATGGGGAGACATGGGATATAATCATCACTCAAGTAGAGTTTGCTTATAATGATTCCACTAATAGAAGCACATGGAGAAGTCCTTTTGAGGTTGTCTATGGGATTCATCCAAGAGGGATTCGAGAACTAAGGGATCTACAAGGATTGGAGAGGAGTGCTCAGGGAGAAGACTTTGCATTGGCCATGAAGGACATCCATGATAGAGTGAGAGAGACTCTCCAAAAGAATACATAAAAGTACAAGGAGAAAGCCAATGAGAGGAAGAGAGATGTGCAATATAAGGTAGGGGACTTGGTGATGGCACACTTGAAGAAAGAGAGACTTCCAAAGGGGCAACCAACAAAGCTACTCATGAAGAAGATTTGCCCTTGCTAGATTGTACACAAATTTGGTCCTAATGCCTATGAGATTGAACTTCCTCAAGGCTTGGCTATATCCCCAATCTTTAATGTTTCAGATTTGTTTCCCTACAAAGGTGACAATGTTGCAGGTTCAGATGCAAGTTTGACAACAGAAGGAGATGAAGGGTGGGTTAAGGATCTACCACCTAGCCAACCATTGAAGTTGGAGAGCATATTGGACACCAAGGTGATCAAGAAGACTAGGAATAAAACCTATAAGGAGTACCTTATCAAATGGAGTGGCCTACCTACTGAAGATGCCACTTGGATGAGTGAGGAAGATATTTTGAAGTATGGTACTAATGTTGCTGATCTGGTTCCTCAAGGGACTTGAGTTTTTTCCACCCTCGGGAGTATGGTGCAGGAGCACCTAGAGGCTCAATAAGATCCTATCTTGTTTTTATGTTGTCTCATGTTTTTGTGATGTAATAAGGTCCATTAGACCATTTCATGTTGATTTCATGTTGCTTTGACAATGATGTATGGCCTTGGTGCCAATGGTTGCAAGTAAATAAGTCTAGTTAGTGACAATCAAATCCTTTATAGGTGTAGAGATAGAAGGAGTCTTATGTTTTCATGGCATATAGGAAGCACATTAAGGGAGTTTGAATGCCTTGTGAAAGGATCATCCACCTTGTAAACAAAATGCTGTTGCAACTAAGAGACAAAGAGGGCAGTTAGTGGTTGCAGAGTCAGTTTTTACATTCCACCGGTCCCAAACTATCTTCCAACTGGTTTTCAAGGTTGTGCACATGCTTAAAGTCTCATGATCATGATCATTTTGTTGTTGATGAAGATTTAAAGAAGAAATAAATAAAGTATCTACAATTTTCTGCTCTTTCTGTGTGTATTTTTCTGTTACAGCCCGTACCCCATTCTTGTATGGAATTGTCATAGATCCTCATGATACTGGATCAATAGAGGGATGTGTTAGGATTTATTTGCATCTAGTTTGGGCTCTTGAATCAACTCCATAGCAAAGATCTAAAGGTTTTTCTAAACTTGGACGTTAAACCCTACCTTAGGGTTTTGGCATAGAACGATGAGTTTCTCTTCCATTCCACTGGTTTGATCTCCCTAAATTAGTGGAGTGGCATTGTTTGTAGTTGTTTTCTTGTGTTGTATAAGTCTTCAGGATAGGGGATTGAGATTGGAGGAGTTTACCAGATGAACACCTAACAAAACCATATGTTAGGTTGCAATCAAGGGAACAACGTTGTAGTAAACTCACACAGTCAACTGTGGAATCCAAATAACCTTGAAATCTATTGTTTTGGCATGTGCATGAGGTGTCCCAACAGGTGAGAAGTTTTTGTGAGTCCATTGAAGGGTAGACCCTTTGTAATTTAGGGCTAATTGGGTCTCTTCCAATTAGGTCTGTCATAAGGGAAATGATAGATGTTCTTAAGGAACCTGTACCAAGCTTTTGATATGTTATCAAGGCTTGAAAAGGGTATCTTAAACCATGCTCATCTGCCCATGAAAGTGTCCAGGGTGGAAATAATCCTATGTCAGACCCAAAAGCAGGGCTATAAGGATGTTTGACAAGTTTGTGAAAGAAGCACTATATGTACAAGCATAAGACTTTGTTTAGTGCTTTGGGTAGGTTCTTCAAGGTGTCAAAGAGCCCTCACCATGTATTAATTAAGGAGGTTAGGTGTTTTGTGCTAAATTCCATGCGAGCCAATTGAAGGATTTGTCAAACACATTGAAGTTTGTCCTATCTCCCTACATACCCTTTACATCAAAGGGCCCACAAGCTGCTTCCCTGATCTAAGATGAACATTACTCACCTCTACCCCATAGGTGGGGTATTGCATCACCTCATTAGTAAATGCCTATTGAACAAGCTTGTTGTTAGGGTTAGTGTTGATGATGATGTTAGTCACACAACAAACACACAAACAAAAGTTACACAACAACCCTTATTTGTCTTGAAATATACGATGAATCCAAAGAATTCATGATCCCAAGTCTCCGTTGATTAGTTCATAATCTACTGAAGTTACTCAATGGTTGATGTGTGTTGCTATTTTTTATTTTGGGGTCTTATGTAGATTAGTAGGTTCTACTTCTGCAACTATGCTTTAATACAAAGGGGGTTACTCTACATAGTATATTCCTTCAAATGATGTGTATAAGTGGATATTTGCATGAGTTCTACCCTTATTTGTGATTCTTTGCATGATATTTCCAACAGTACATGCATCTAGCTCAAAATATGCTAATGATGTTCAGTTATCTACGGGATGTCAGCATATTTATTTGTTCTGCTTAATATTCATTATGATTTTGCAGTTATGGAAGTGATTTTTATGAAATTAAAATGAGAAAAAAGGGTTAGAGAGTGAGATTCCTAAAATTACTTGACTGAGATCACTGATCTACATACATGTTCCCATACAACAATGAAGAGAAGAAAACTAGAATCATACTTCACTAGGACATTCCAAAAATCAGCATGATCCAGTGCAAATCTTCAAAGGTAAAGTTGATAACAACATGCAATGAAATGAAAGCACTTCTATTTGATCACAAGATTCACCATTACATATCCAGAAATCAACTTGAAGATTACTTAAGGTTTACAATCAGGATGTAATCTGGAGCTTCATCTCCATCCAGTATGTTAAAGAATAAGTACATATACAGTGGTCTGGAGAAAGAACCTTGATGGTTCAACAATTCAATCTCCACTAGTCTCATCAATCTGATCTCCTACATGAAATTGCTACAGGTCAGATTTTGTATGATTGACCCCCCCTCGATACAGAGTAAAGGAGCCGAATATATGGTTCTGATTGTCTCCAATACAATGTCTTAGAAACCCTAGCAAAGCAACGGTCTTCATCTTGAATCATGCAACATCGAACGGTGGGAAATGAATCTCGCCAAGAGTTTGAGCAGCATACCCAGACAGGGCGCTGCTCCTCCAATAATGTTTCCACTTGCAAACACCCCCGCATTGAAAGCTTTGTCTCCTCCTGGTGTGTTTGCAACCTCTTAAGATCCGGTCCGCTGCCTGGGATGTCCTCGCCATTAAAGCTTAGTCATATCTCCACCTACACGCCATCGGGTTCTAAAATGGATTCAAAATCCACCTGCCTAGTTTTCCCGCCCTTTTGTATCGTGAACTACACATTGCTCTGATCATCAGCATGACCATCCTCGATTAGAGCAAGTCAACAACGTCTCATCGACCTCATCTTTCTAGCTGATGCACCTGCGGTCAACATATAGAAGTTAGGCATCATCATTTAAATAACCAGCAGGAGGATAGACGTTTATACTAAACATGCTTTGAATGCACAAACACATATATCAGGTCATGAATCCATGAAAATCTGTATGCACATGAGCATTTAATCCCTTTAGATAACCCTCTCGGTTCTGCCACCTGCAATTCTCTTCCTCATTGATCAGATATGATGATGATGTCATCGTCATGGATGAGCCTTTGTAAATCGGGTCATGTTTTTAAGATCAGGGGATGTTCGAAAAGTGACCCCTCAAATGAAATGACTCCCTTTTGAAAGATCAGGGTGATGTCAGCAGAAGGGTGACCTTGTTGTAGCATTGCATTAAAATGACGTCACCCTTATGTTGCTGAAAAGGGGGGCTGTTTGAAATATACCTCTGCGCAGTAAAAGGGTGATGACATCATCATCAGGGTGATTTTTTTTGTTTATGGGGCTCAGATGACATCACTGTCATATCAGCACTGGGGTGATATTTTGTGAGAGGGCGATATTTGAAAGATCAGGTGATCTTTGAAATATCAGGGGATATTAGAAATATGACCCCCGCGAAATATATGAGGCTGTTTGACTGGCAGATATAGTTATCACATAAAATTGACGTCTGGAGTTTGCGGACCAGATGATTATCGGGTGATAAAAATAGATCAGGGTGATCTTACATAAGGTGACTGATGTTACAAATATGACCCCCCACAGAATATCAGGTTTGACCAGAACTTTGACTTGCCATAACTTCCTCATTTGGTTGAATTTCAGGGTGATGTAAAAGGCAAACTTGTCTAGAATTTTACACTCTTTCACATGGCAGGCCTCCTAAGGCAAGATCAAACTTTGAATTTTGGTTAAGTCTTCAAGATCACAAATGCACCTGACATGATGCACATACATACCGAATGACTCTACTTTTTACCATAACCGCCCAGAGCGCAAAAATAAGGGAGTAAGCCACAACAGGGGTCCTCATTTTGCTAAGGAGTAAAAATGGGGTGTGTTGTGAACATCACAACAACTAGCAACCAAACAAAACAATCAAATAAAAACCATTAAAGAAAACTAAATGAAATAGACTCATAACTTCCAACTATCCTTCTTGCAAATCATCATCTAACTTGAGACTCAATGTATTCAATAAGATGCATGAATTTTCCTTTCAATTTAAGTGGGTGCATGTGAGTAATTATCCTCATCTTGAAGATCGATTTAACAAACCAGTGACTGATATTAGCCTACGTAGGTGAGGATGTTCCCTCATAGCCAACCGGATAGATCCTTGCTACCAGCAGGCATCCATAGCCCCGACAAGGTTATCATTACAATTCTCCTAAGTAGAGCCCATTGCCAGCGAGCGTCTATAGCCCCGGTAGAGTTACTTAGATGGCTTAACCTGGATTTTTAGTAAAATCCATTTTATTACTTTATATTTTTATGTATTTGATAGAAACTTCATAAGACATTGCGTTTGTAACTTCATGATGCAAGGAGTGGTCACTTGCTGAAATCAAGCTGAGAATTGTAATGGTAGCAAGGGTGACCTCTAATTTTAATATCTACACTGGTAAGTTCAACAAACCCAAGGATTTTAGGTGTGTCATTGTGAGAAACATTCCTTGAATACTCAACCCATTCTTATTGAACACAAAATTTCACAAGTAAAACAACTCTCTACATTCATGAGAGTCACACAAGCTATGCATAAATTTCAAACAATTACCCTGAATGATCTAAATTTTCCATTGTTTTCAGTGGTTGTTAGTTTGCTCCTTCATACTCTAAATCAAAATAAAGACCCAGCCAAGGCAACAAAGCAACCAAACAGAACAAACAGAACAAAAGACTGCACAAACAACTATACAACAAATGTACACTATGATACACATGACTGTCATGGTGCTACTTCAGGCCTGAAAATAATGTTTGAGGAACTATTCATTAACTAGTAATGGAACATCCTCACCGGTTAAGGTCTTAAGCCTGTAGGTGATGTCTCCTAAAATTTTAGAAATTTGAAAGGGACGTACCTAGAGTTTATCAAACTTACCATGATCACCCTTCCTTTCATGTGTTGTGTCCCACATCAGGACTAAATCTGAAATCCTGAAAGCCTTAATTTAGCTCTTTTGTCAAACCAACACTTGACAACAGCCTGATGTTTAGCAAATTGGTTAATTGCTTCACTTCTTTTTTCATCTAGGTGCATCAGTTGCAACAACCTAACCTCTTGTTTATTATCTATGCTCAGGTACTCTTGTGCAAACTGTAGTGTAGGAATCTTCAAGTTAACAGGGAGGATGGGATCCACCCCATATACTAGATGGAAAGGTGAGTTTCCTAATGCAACCTTATTCCTGGTTCTATCTACCCACAAGGCATATTTCAATAAGGTGTTCCACTCCCTTGGGTTTTTCTCTATTAGTTTCTTCATGATGTTCAATAGGTTCTTGTTTGTGGATTCTGCTAATCCATTCCCTTGGGGATAGTAGTTTGAGGAGTATTTCAAGATGACCCCATAATCAAAAGCCCAACTTGATAGTTTAATTGAAGCAAAAGCAGGTCCATTATCACATACTAAATCATATGGAACTCGATACCTGATCACTATATTGCTTTCCAAAAACTTAATGACATCCTCAGCATTACATGTCCTACTGCTGACAGCTTTAGTCCACCTGGTACAATAGTCAATAATAGTTAAAACATACCTGTGGCCTGAGGATGATGGAGGATTGATAGGTCCTATGAAGTCCATTCCCCATTGTGCAAATGGGTGCATCTCCATCACTAGCTGCAAAGGTTGAGCAACATATTTTTTTGTGTTTGCAGCAAACTGACACATATGATAGCATTTGATGTGTTCAGTAGTATCTTTAAAAATTGTGGGCCAGTAATACCCTGCCCTGAGGATAGCATGAGTGGTGGCTAAGGGTGATCCATGTGCAGTCCCAAATTTATCATGCAATTTTGCTAGCACCCTATTTGCTTCTGATTTTTCCAGGCACCTTAGGTATATCCCCTCATAGTTTTTCTTGAAAAGGGCTCCTCCTTTTATCATGTACTTCTGTGACCTTATCTTCAAGGCTCTCCTCTGTGAGGCATGCAATCTTGAGGGACATCTTCCAGTGATCAGGATATGTCTGATGTCTGAGTACCATTCTCCATCATTCTTTGCATTTACAACATACTGCTAGCTCATGATATTAGGATCAACCTCTGATATCATTTGGCTCAATGCCTGTCCTCTTACTAACTTCATGGGTGTAATGTACATATCATACTCTTGGAGGAAAATGATCCATTTAGCTCTCTTTTCTCTTGGTTCACTTTGCATTAACAACATCTTCACTGCTGCATTAGGTACTGCAATAATCACTTTACTTCTTAGGATGTAATGCCTGAATTTCTTGACTACTCGAACCAGAGCAAGTGCCTATTTTTCAACATCCATGTACCTGAGCTCAGCATCTATGAAAGGGTGGCTCATGAAAGCTATAGGATTTTCTTCTTTTTCTTCTTTTCTCTGTGTCAACACTGCTGCAAAAGTATGCTCTGAAGCAAATGAGTAAATGTAGAAGTCCTTGGTATAATCTGGACTGATCAGAACTGGAGCATTTGATATGGCTTTCTTAATGTCTTCAAAAGCTGCTCTAGCTTCTGGTGTCCACTCAATTTTAGCACCCTTCTTGAGCATGGCGTTAAAGGGCCTGATAATCTTTGCAAAGCCAGTGATAAATTTCCTAACAAAATTAATCTTACCAAAGTAAGATTTGAGCTCCATCCTACTTCTGGGAAGTTGTATCTTCATGATGGACTCTATCCTGTCAGGATCAATGATGATCCCATTTTCTGTTATCAGGTGGCCTAGTAATTTCCCTGTGGTTATCCCAAATATGCACTTCTTGGGGTTCAGGGATATCCCGTATTGCTCACACTTCTTCAGCACCTTTCTCAGGTCCTCTACATGGTTTCCTCTATCTTTAGAGAAAACTGTTAAGTCATCCATGTATATGACTATGCATTTACCAATCGAGCCTCTAAAGGCTATGTCCATATCTCGCTAAAATGTGGCTCCCGCGTTTATCAACCCAAACAGCATGCGCCTGTAGGCGAAGATTCCCCACTTTGTGGTGAATGCGGTTTTCAATCTATCAATTCTCTCCACCATCACCTGGTTGTAACCAGAGAAACCGTCCAAGAAGGACATCATCTTGGATCCATTCACAATCTATAGGACTTCATCTAGAGAAGGCAAAGGATAATTATCCTTTTCAAAAGCTCTATTTAAGTTTCTGAAGTCCACACACAGTCTGATGTCACCATTTTTCTTCCTCACTGGGACTAGGTTTGCCACCCACGTGGAATGTCTCATAGGAAATATGATCCTAGCATCAAGCAACCTTTTAACCTCTTCAAAGATGATGGGCTCCAACAAAGCATTGACAGGTCTTTGTTTCTGCCTAAAAGGCTTGGCATCTGGCTTCAAAGGGATTGTGTGAGTGATGACTGATGTGTCATAAGTTTTTAGTTCATCATACGTCTAGGCAATGACATGAATATAGTCGTTGAGAGCTTGGGTTATTCCTTGCAACTCTTCCTCTGTACAGACCTTCCCAATCAGAACGTCTCTTCTTTTATCACCCTATCTAATGTCAACCTGTGAGTACTATCCTTCATCAGCTTTTGGAAGATCCTTCTATTTTAGCATGTTGTCTAGATCAAATGCTCTTTCCAGCTCTATCATTCCCTTAGGAATCCTATTACTAGGCAACTCTAGGATTTCTTCTTCTTCCCAGACATGATCTATATTTGTTTCATCTATGATCTGTGCTTCAAAAATACCTCTGTTGGAAATAAAATCCAATATATGTTGATCATCATCAAATACTTGAAGACTAGTTACATTGTCAGGTACTGCAGGCACTGATACTAATTCAACTGAGAATCTTTTTAAATCTGATATGGACAGAGGTTCTAGAGTACTGATAGCCTGGGCCAAAGCATCTACCCTGTGATTTTGTTCTCTGGGTACATGGGTGATATTGAATGCATTAAAATCTTCTATCAAGTCCCACACCTTGTGTCTGTAATTGGACAGTCTTTTATAGTTGCAAGAGTATATACCTCTTACCTATCTGACAACTAATTTTGAGTCTCCATAGACATGCAGAATTTTCACCTTCTTTCTAAGTGTAAATAGTATCCCATGAATTAGAGCTTCATACTCCGTTACATTGTTTGTGCAAGGGAACTGCAATCTGTATGCTGCTAGGTAGGATTTTCCAGATGGATCAATGAGATCTATCCCTACTCCAGCTCCTTATTTTGACTTGGATCCATCAAACCTGAGGATCCACGGCTTGTCTTCGGCTAAAGGCTTGTCTGGGCCTTCTTTCTTTCTCTTGGCTCTGGCGGCTGCACCACTGGATACCCACTTTAATTTTGGTATCCCAGCTTTCTTAGACATCACCTTTTCAGCCTTATGGGAAGCTGATATTTCCTCTTTTCTCTTATTATTAGGAGGTGCATCCTCTAGACTAGGCAGCGTCTACCTTCTCAAAATATGCAGACACAATGAACAAGATGTTTTTGAATGAGGTGCTTCATGTAACCTGCACTAGCCTTCAATCAAGATGTCCTGAGGAGGCCTCTGCTGCTATGTCATCTTTTGGATTTTTGATAGAAACTCTTCAAATTTGGATAGATTACTACCCCTATCCTCATCAGATAACTCATAATCTGATTCCACCAAACAATCACTCCCTAGGGTGATCTTTTTCTTATTCTTATCATTACTCCTGTTGCATATGAGTATTTCTTCTGTCATCTGAATAGAACTCTCATCTTGATATTTGCATCCTCCTGTTCCTATAGGAAACAAACAAAAATCAATATCATTATCATTATTCATAGAATTCACCACGGATGATGATGAAGACACCTCACTGTATGCTTGTTCTAGCTCCAGCATGTCTAGGCAAGCATCACAAGTCTTTTTAGAGTGAGCTTCATCATGCAACCTGCACCATCCGTCGATTAGGATATCCTGAACAGACACATCTAGCAAATGACATTGTTGCACCTCTTTAAGAAAGTGCATCTCAAAACTCTTGAAGTGATCTACGTCAACTTCATTTTCAGGGTCACACTCAGATTCTAAAGTTACTTCATCACCCTGAGGGTCATCATCATGATCATGCACGTCAAACATCAGGATCTCTTCTATGCTGGCAGTTTGAGGTCTGATGGAGTAGACTCCAGGTTCCAAATCAACATACATGATTTCATTGGTTTTGTTATATTTAGTGATCATGTGTTTCATGCGGGGTTCAACATTGATCCTTATTTGATTTGGTATCCCTCTCTAGGGCAGCCACATGTGACTGATATCAGTTGACATGTATCCATTAAGGGTTTTTGACCAATCTCTGCTGAGTAACATCCCATATGTATCAGGTATATCAACTACCTGAATATCAATATAGTGCTGGATTCTGGGATCCGATGCTAGCTGCATGTGAATGTGAGTCAGTTCTCCTATCACACTCACCTCTGTTTTGTCCAATTGTGTTACTTTCTTTAATGATTTAGCAGGATGTAACCCTAAAGCATTGCATATAGACATGGGCATTACATTGGTAGACGCTCCTGAGTCTACTAAACAGTTGTGCAAATTTTTACTGAACATCCTTATGGTCAGGAGGAAAGGAGGTGACTCACTCTTATCTTTGTATAGGGTCATGTGGGAAGTCTATGCAACTTGAATAGTAGCTGAGGCTTTATGTTTAACGTTAACATCCCTAGCAGCATGATCTTTATTTCCAAACTGACTAGAGATATGACTATCTCCCTTTTGAGTAGGGTCATCCAATGATTTCAGGAAAGCTTTCTTGATAGCAGGGGTTTTAAGCAGCTTTAACAATGACAGGCTGATTTTAACCTTTTTCATTTCATCAGTCAGATATGTGACCAACTTGTCAGATTTAGGAGGTAGATTTGTAGCTTTTGGTGCTGTGGTCTGTGGTGCCAAATGTTGAGCATTAACCCTGGGGAATCCAGGGTTATTACTTGCCTTGGGATTAGGAGGAGTATTGAAATTGTTTGGAGGCAAGGAAGTGGTCAAAGGATCAACAGGCCTGTTTGAGTTATTCCTCAGGTTGTAATGATGCCCACCCTGAGGTTGTTGTTGATAAGCATTGACTTCCTCATGCTCAATTGATGGCCCATTCTTGTCCTCAAATGGAAAAACATAGTTAAATTCAAAAGCAATGGCTAATTCCTCACATGCTGAGGTGTAATCCTGATGTGAAGTAGTTGCCTGTTGATAAGGATGGTGCATAAAGCTTTCTAGCACTAAGGCAGAATCATACTCATAGGGGACAATTTCATTTCCCTCTGCATAAGGTGGGTTGCCTGAAGTATTGGACACTTCAGCTTGGAAGATATTGGCAGCAATCCTGAATTGAGGATAGTCTAGCTCTACATGAGCATTGGTGTTATGCATCCTACACCAGTTTGTAAGTGTTGCCTCTGCAAGGTTTACTCTAGTGGTCTGCTTAGGTTCACTAGGAGGCTGATTGTCAAGAGGTGATGGAAAGGAACCATTGTTTGGCCTAGTGTTCCACACTCTAGGCTGTCTAGGAGGATTATTGTAGTTATTGTTATTGTAGTTATGGTTGTACCCCCTATCAGGATAGTTAGGTCTATTTTGATTAGGCTGAGAATATAAGTTCTGATTTCTCAGACGAGTGACCTTAGTAGTAAGTTTCCTTAACTATGCTGATATTTCTTTGATTTCTTCTTTCTCTTCCTGAACCTTGGCCACTACATTTTCTGTCTGGGGCTCTAAAAAGGAAGATCCATTGTTGTTGTTGGATGGTTCCACAGACTGAGGTACTTGTGCTAGATATTGCAACATCTGGTCATTCCTATTTGGTGGTGGCATGATATTGAGTGGAGGTATCTGCAAAGGAGCTGGCATCGTAGCTGAAGGTATCATGGCTCCATTGGTCTGTTGGGGAACAGGGTATGCAAGATAACCAGGAAGTGTAGGGAAGGCAATATTTGGTGTGGGAGCAGGAGCTAACTGTTGGCTGACTTTGATAGCTTCCTCAAAAGCTTCTGCTAAAGTTGTTACACCAAGATGTGTTCTCCTGATAAACATGGAAGTCAAGGGGTCTAAAGCTGAATAATAAATGCTCCTAGTAGCTTCATCTGTTACAACATAGGGAGCAACTAGCTTAGATAGCATTCTCTGGAACCTGGCATTGAAGTTTGCAATAGGTTCTCCTTCAGATCTCTTGATGGTGGCAAATAAATGATAGTTCATTGAAGGATCTATAGGTGTTCTGAACCTATCCTTGAAAGCCTTTTCCAAGACATCCCATGAACCGACTGAACCTTGACCAAGATTGATATACTAGTTATAGGCCTCTTCCCCTAAGCAAAATGGGAATAACCTGCATACCACATCTTCATGTGCAATTCTAGCCCTACAACAGGCTTCCTTGAAGGTTCTGACATGATCATCATCATCTTGATATGGATGGTATCTAGGACAAATTTTATCAGGATTCTTAGGTAAATCATGATATGCATTGAAGGTCAAAGGCGAGTCTACTGTGAAAAATGACATTGCAACCGGTGGAGGTTGGATCTGGGGTATGACAAGTTGAGGTTGGACCTGAGGTGTGACAGGCAGTCCTGCAGGTATTTGTAAGCCAATAGGAGTCACAAGAGCATGCTCTAGTGAAGCTCCAGATGCACTGGGATCAGGTGAGTGATGAATGTCCACAGTCCTAGGTCTGAATCCCCTGATGGGTAGCTCTTTAAAGAGTCCACTCGATCTGGACCTGGTATTTGGCTTGAAAGCCAGGATTTCTCAAGTTTCTAAGGCAAAATGACTAGTTTATGGTCAGAACATGAAACTGACTAGATGTTCAAGCAATGTTTGCAAGAATCTACAGCTTCTTTGTTTGGGTGCTCCTTCTAGCGCTAGTTTTATCTGTTGATGATGATGTTAGTCACACAACAAACACACAAACAAAAATTACACAACAACCCTTATTTTTCTTGAAAGATACGATGAATCCAAAGAATTCATGATCCCAAGTCTCCGTTGATTAGTTCACAATCTACTGAAGTTACTCAGTGGTTGATGTGTGTTATTGTTTTCCATTTTGGGGTCTTATGTAGATTAGTAGGTTCTGCTTCTGCAACTATGCTTTCATACAAAGGGGGTTACTCTACACAGTATATTCCTTCAAATGATGTGTATAAGTGGATATTTGCATGAGTTCTACCCTTATTTGTGATTCTTTGCATGATATTTCCAACAGTACATGCATCTAGCTCAAAATATGCTAATGATGTTCAGTTATCTACGGGATGTCAGCATATTTCTCTATTGTGCTTAATATTCATCATGATTTTGTAGTTATGGAAGTGATTTTTATGAAATTAAAATGAGAAAAAAGGGTTAGAGAGTGAGATTCCTAAAATTACTTGACTGAGATCACTGATCTACATACATGTTCCCATACATCAATGAAGAGAAGAAAACTAGAATCATACTTCACCAGGACATTCCACAAATCAACAGGATCCAGTGTAAATCTTCAGAGGTAAAGTTGACAACAACATGCAATGAAATGAAAGCGCTTCTATTTAAACATAGGATTCACCATTACATATCCAGAAATCAACTTGAAGATTACTTAAGGTTTACAATCAGGATGTAATCTGGAGCTTCATCTCCATCTAGTATGTTAAAGAACAAGTACATATACGGTGGTCTGGAGAAAGAACCTTGATGGTTCAACAATTCAATCTCTACTAGTCTTAGCAATCTGATCTCCTACATGAAATTGCTACAGGTCAGATTTTGTATGATTGGTCCCCCCCTCGATACAGAGTAAAGGAGCCAAATATATGGCTCTGATTGTCTCCAATATAGTGTCTCAGAAACCCTAGCAAATCAACGGTCTTCATCTTGAATCATGCAGCATCAAACGGTGGGAAACGAATTCCGCCAAGAGTTTGGGAAGCATACCCAAACAGGGTGCCGCTCCTCCAATAATGTTTCCACCTGCAAACACCTCCGCATTGAAAGATTTGTCTCCTCTTGGTGTGTTTGCGACCTCTCGGGATCCAGTCTGCCACCTGGGATGTCCTCGCCATTAAAGCTTAGTCATATCTCCACCTGCACGCTATCGGGTTTTGAAATGGATTCAAAATCCACCTTGTATCATGAATTGTACGTCGCTCTGATCATCAGCATGACCATCCTCAATCAAAGCAAGTCAACAACATCTCATTGGCCTCATCTTTCTAGCCAATGCACTTGCGGTCAACATATAGAAGTTAGGCATCATCATTTAAATAACCAGTAGGAGGATAGACGTTTATACTAAACATGCTTTGAATGCACAAACACATATATCAGGTCATGAATCTGTGAAAATCCGTATGCACATAAGCATTTAATCCCTTTGGATAACCCTCTCAGTTCCGCCACCTGCAATTCTCCTCCTCATTGATCGGATATGATGGTGACATCATCGTCATGGACGAGCCTTTGTAAATCGGGTCATGTTTTTAAGATTAGGGGATGTTCGAAAAGTGACCCCTCAAATGAAATGACCTCCCTTTCGAAAGATTAGGGTGACGTCAATGGAAGGGTGACCTTGTTGTAGCATTGCATTAAAATGACATCACCCTTATGTTGTTGAAAAGGGGGGCTGTTTGAAATATACCTCTATGCGGTAAAAGGGTAATGACATCATCATCAAGGTGATTTTTTTTGTTTATCAGGCTAAGATGATGTCACCGTCATATCGGCACTGGGGTGATATTTTGCGAGAGGGTGATATTTTAAAGATCGGGTGATCTTTGAAATATCGGGTGATATTAGAAATATGACCCCCGCAAAATATATGAGGCTGTTTGACTGGCGGATATAGTTATCACATAAAATTGACGTCCGGAGTTTGCGGACCAAATGATTATCGGGTGATAAAAATAGGTCGGGGTGATCTTACATAAGGTGACTGATGTTAGAAATATGAACCCCCCACAGAATATCAGGTTTGACCAGAACTTTGACTTACCATAACTTCCTCATTTGGCCAAATTTTAGGGTGATGTAAAAGGCAAACTTGTTTAGAATTTTACACTCTTTCACATGGCGGGCCTCCTGAGGCAAGATTAGACTTTGAATTTTTGGTTAAGACTTCAAGATCACAAATGCACCTGACATGATGCACATACATACCAAATGACTGCTTTTTACCATAACCGCCCAAAGCACAAAAACAAGGGAGCAGGCCACAACAGGGGTCCTCATTTTGCTAAGGAGTAAAAATGGGGCATGTTGTGAACATCACAACAGTTAGGTGCAGGTTGGGCATGGATTTGGGTAGGTCTAGGAGGTTGAGTTTGAGGAGCAGATGGAGGAATTATGGCTAGCTGCTGGGGCTAAGATGGAAGTATAGGGTGCTGATAATTTGCATTTTGCTGCCATTGTTGGCCCTTGTTCCATTGGGGCTGCCACTGAGGTTGATGTGTAGGTCACTGGGGGTTATAGTTGGGACCTTGTAAGCTTTGTTGGGGCCATGGGTTTGGCTACTGTTGGTTCCAATTAGGTTGTGGAGTAGGCCATTGTGGGTTTTGACAAAGATTTTGATTTCTAGTCCATGGTTGAGTGTTCCAAGCAGAGAAATTTTTGTTTGCAATAGGAAAGGGTAAGTTGAATCTTATAGATCAGAGGGCATACCTTGTCTTTGCTTCTAAGGTCTCCTTTGAGCTATGTAGAATAGTTGTCCATCCTCTCCTTCAAATGGCTGAAATTCTGGCCTTTCAACCTTCTCTTGCTGGATACTTGCCACCCTTTTGCAGTTACAATTGGCCTTCCTTTGCCTACAGCTGGGACAATACTCAGTAAGCATTGCATCCACCTGTTCCTATTTCTTTTTGATGTGAAGAGTGTCCAACTGGGTAGCCATATGGCTGATGATATCCTCTTTCATGTTGGATAGCAAGTTACTGATTTCCACTCTTGAAACCCCATTGGTTGCTTGGTTTGTAATGGATGTCCTTTCGCCCCTTGATCATCTGGTAAAAGTTCTTGAATAATTTCAGCAAACCTTACAAATTGATTTAAAAGGTAACTGAGAAACATCACCTTGCCCAGTGAGATTCAGGGCATCCATGTAATCATCCTTAAGCCCTCTCAAAAAGACCAGCTTTAATGATTCTTCAAACAATATGTTTTGGGGGTTTTTTTTCAAAGCAAACTGGGATCTTTCAACATAATCTTCCAATGGCTCCTCCTCTTTTTGTGACATCCTGAAGATGTCATCTCTCCTCCTGTCATGTCCTCTACAGTAGTCTTGGTACTTCTCCAAGAATTTCTCCTTCATTGTATCCTAGTATGGAATGACATCTTTTCCTAGCCCCATAAGCCATCTCAAGGCTGCATCCTTGAGAGTGGTAGGAAATAGTTCAAGCCTGTGAGCATTTGAAGTGTAGTCATAGCTCCTACACAGGATATCAAACTCAAACAAAAATGTATCTAGGCCCTCTGTCACTAGGCCATAGAAGACTGGTAATGTTGAAGGTGGAATGTTCTTCAGCACTGTAGCCCTCTCTTGATTAGTGATAGGAAAGTCAAACGTTGGTTGCTCTGTTGGATTTTCCACTGCAGCAGCTGCCATGGTTCTAAAGGTCCCTTCTGTAGTTGTGGAAGAACCTGATGAAGATGTAGAAGGTGTTGATGAAGATATAAGAACGAGTCCTTCTCCCTCAACAATTCCTACTGTATAATTGATAAAGTTAGTAGTATCTTCTCTATCTTGATAATTTGAGGGGAGGAATCTACCTCGGTTGTCTCTCTACCTCCACATACAATGAATTTAGATTTATATACCAGCGGTCCTGCACAATGTTAGTACAATTTTTGGTGTTTCTTGAAAAGTGAATCTATCAACCCTAATGCTGGAATCAAAATTTAAGCTATGAAAACATGTAAAATGAGCTTATGAAGGTAGCACCATCCCCAACAATGGTGCCAAAAATGTAGAGAAAAACTAATGCGTTGTAGACTTAACATAATTCAGGGGTAAACCTATTTGAATAGTCCACTTGACATTGTACTCCCACATTAAATTATCAACCAAGGAGCATAAGCTTATGATGGCAGTACATTGTATGTGCCTTCAGGGCTCATATTCTCCTAAACTATCTTATCCAAACCTACTCATATTATTCTACTTTGTTAGAATTCACAGAAATGCAAGAATAGTAAAAATAGTTACAAAATCTAGTGGCTATGGGTATCTTCAGCATAAGCTGTAGATAATTGAGAGCAATAGGAAATTACAGAACTAATCCAAAACCATTCAAAATGATGAGAAAACTAATGCTAACCTCCGAAGGACTTAAAATGGACAAAGTATACATTTGTTCATGAACCACAACTACTGTAATTAACAATCAAAATATTCTAATTAACTCACAATGCATTTATAAACTAATGGAAAACAACTTTAACAAGAATGCATAAATGAATAAGAAAATAAATGAAGTGAGGATCAGTACCTTGATTGGCCAGCTCAAGGGACTAAATCACTTAGCTGGAAATCAAATCTAATTTAGATACTCACGCATCCACATAACACATAGTCCCATTTATTTCATATCACAAACATAATCTCTTTTAGATTGTATTTGATAATGGAATTTTTAACAAAACATGTCTAGAGCTTCTAATATTGAGTAACAACAACGACTGAGTAATTGGATAACAAAGTAACTAACTTAACTCATTTGGAACAAGTCTACTTCTTCTGCATTTATTCCTTCCCATAATGGTTCATGTTCAGCTTCTAGCTGCCTGCACTTTTGGCAACTTAACTTCAACTTCCTTTAATCCTCTTGTCCTGCAACTCACTACAAATTCTCCTCTCCTTGATGCCACCTGCTTGTTGCTGCACAGGGGTTAATCCAAAAAACATATGCATGCAAATAACCTTCATAATTAAACCATAGAATCTCATCTATATTGCATGCATACTCATGTTCAAATCATTCAATTGATAAATACCATCACCATATTCTATATTAGCAACATAGTTTCAAGGTCTTGCAAAGTATATAAAAAGATAGTATATCATGATGGTAATGTTTGAAAAGTATTTGGAAGATCATGTGGAAAAGGTCTGAAAGCATATAAAAACAACATAAAAGAGGCCAATATTTAAACCCATCAGCCATATCCTGAATAGTGGAGTATTACAGTTAGTCTAGAATATTCTATTTTTAGTAGTTCATCATATCTCTTGTCGTGCGAATGTATAGATTGATTTGATAATTCAGTGGAAAGGTGGTTGAATGATGTTGAGGTGGTACAATGTTGAATTCTTGGTCCACATGATGTTTTTGGCTTCTCCCTGGTGGTATGAAGATAAATGGTTAGCAGTGTTTGTACAATTTGGGCTGACATACTAGTTTCTGTTATATGCGGTGAATCATGATCAATTGTTTTGACTTTGGAAGATGTGAAGTGATGTTCCTTGAATCCTTTTATGAAGCCCTGAGGTCTGCAACAAGTTTCCTTAACACATGTTTCATCTAAAAGATTTTCATGATGCCGACCTAATCAATGTTGTGATGTGTTGCAGAGGGTATTTATAGGAGATCAAAGTCATTTGTGAAGAGAATTAGATGTGAGTGTGAACATGATAAAGCAGAACGAGAAGTATGAAGTGTGCAGAATCATTATGATGGAGTAATTATGCAAAAAAGAGGATTGCAATATCAACATAAGACAGATGCTTCTTCCATAGCAATTTATAGTTTTGTTTTTCATTATAATTCTTTGTAGCAGTGAGCTTTCTTTAGGGAGTAGTAGCTTCCTTGGGTTGTAGCCCTAAAACAATGTTGTAAACTTTTATATAGCAGTGAACATTATATTGTGAGTTAACACTCACCGTGGGTTTTCCCAGTTTTAGGTTTTCCACGTAAAAATCTTGGTGTCATTGTGTTGATGAATGTGCTGCATGTTTTACTTCCTATTTTCTAAGTAAATGAATCTGATCTGCAAATGAAGTAGTTAATTTTTATATATATTGAGTCACCCCCCCTCTCAGCATCATTGTGTGTTCAACACTTAGTTTCTCTAAAAATAACATGTCTACTATAATTACCTTCTATGACACTAGATCCCAAAGCTTGTATCCTTTCACACCATAAATGTAATTGATGATCCATTTTAAAGACTTGTTCTCTAACTTTGTTCATTTCTCCCTTGGCACACGTGCATATGTCTCACAACCAAAAACTCAATGAAGGCTTGTAAATCAACCATACCTCCATAGGTGTTTTATCCACAAGAGTTTATGTAGGAGACTTTTTTAATAGGTAGCAAGGAGTGGCTACAACTTCAACTCAAAACATTTGTTCTAGACTAGCACCACTAAGCATACTCCTGGCCTTCTCCATCAGTGTCCTATTCATTCTTTCTGCAACTCCATTCTATTGAGGAGAATACAGAGGTGTCTTCTATCTTTGTATGCCACAATCTTTACATAATATGTCAAAATCATTAGAGCAATATTCACCATCATTATCAGTTCTTATGTTAGGATAAAGGTGTTAGGAATTGCATGTAGAAGATATCAATTAAATGCAAATAAAGATTAAACAGAGGAATGAAAAATACATAGAAATAATAATAGCGAGAGACAATTTTTAACGTGGTTCACCCAAACTTGGGCTACATCCACCAACATAGAGTCCAATATTATTATCTAGTAAATCAAACCAATTACAACTAGCAATCCTTGCAACTCAATACCGCTGTAAAATGCTACAATATAATGTCCATGAAAACCCTAACCCTTAATCATTTTTATCAAGACTTATTTTGGTTACAAAAAAGGGTTTTTTTTGTCATCCAATAGAAAAATAACTTCGAATGCCTTTATAAAATAATAAAAACTGTTTGAGGTTTCGGGGGCGTTGCCCCTCGACCACGCAATGTATCACGACATGGAGTGCTTTAGGGGCGTTTCCCTTGGACCTCATCTTGGGGGCTGCCCCCAAAACCCCCGCAAGGGGCGCTGCCCCTTGACCCCATTAGATAATTTGGGGGGAAACTGTGCTGATAAAAGTGGGGTAAATTTAACCTCTGAGTCTAATTAGGCTACATATAACAACAATCTCCCACTCAGAGATTGATCAAACTCCACACCATATCATCTCCCACTTGGAGACTAGTCATAACACCGCTGACCATGTAGCTCCCACTAGAAATAAGCACCCTAGACTCTGTTGTTCTAATTTTTTGTTTTCAGTCTTGAAGACCAACTGAAGCTGAAGATGAGCTCAGCTTCTCCCTTGTTACTACCTTCGTAAACATATCTACTGGATTTTCATCTGTATGTATTTTTTCCAGCCTTAACTGTCCATCATCCAACACCAGTCGAATGAAGTAATACCTCAACTGTATGTGTTTGGTCTTTGAATGCAAGGCATAATTCTTTGCAAGATGTATGGCACTCTGGTTGTCTGTAAACAAATAACTATTAGCTTGTTGTTTGCCCAATTCTTCCATGAAATATTGCAACCATATCATCTCCTTGCTTGCCTCTGTTGTAGCTACATACTATGCCTCCGTGGTGGATAAAGCAACCACCTTTTACAACTGTGAGATCCAACTCATTGTTGTCCCACCTACAGTAAAGATATAACCTGTAGAACTCTGCCTGGTATCAATATCCCCTGCCAAATCTGAGTCTACATAACCTGCTAAATCAATATTAGAGCCCCCAAAACATAAGTGTTTATTGGATGTACCTCTCAAATATCTGAGAATCCATTTTACCGCATTCCAATGCTCCAATCCGGGATGACTCATATACCTGCTTACGACTCCTACAACATGTGCAATATCCGGTCTCGTGCATACCATTGTAACATCTAAGTTCTTAAACAAGTCTAAACATAGATATTTACCAAGAGATAAATCATACAATGTAAAAATGATGGTAAATTTTTTTCTTTCATTCATCTTTAAAAATCAAGTTACAACAAATTGCATAATTTATTTTCTTAAATAAACAACATGATACCAATATGACATTTTGTCTTTTACAAGTACAAGTATCTGCAATAGATAATCATTACATAGCCTTTTAATACACAAGTCACAAAGAGTTACTGCATCCAGAAATTTGACATCTTTATCGCAAGCCTTGGCATGTCTTCTGCTAGAGAGAGAGAGAGCATCTTCCTAGTGCTTTTCCTCCAAGCATAGACCGATGGTCTCCCACACAACTTCCACATAAGAAGTGGCCCTACCCTTCATGAAGAGTATAAACCAAAGGTGACCAACGGTAATTTGCCATTTGAGTACATAGTGTTGTATCCTACATAACTCTCGATCATACAACCCTAGATACCCTCTAGCTAAGTATGACCATTCCAATAGGTTAATCAATCCAGATATGGTGAACCGATAATGCACACAGAGATGTATGCATTACTTTGGCCAAATATTCAATATAAATAGACATTCACAATGAACGTAGTCGTATTGTTCACCCACCCCAACTCGACTTGGATACTGTCATATTCCTACAATTTGACTTGGTCAACTATGTTTTACCATATAGATTTATCGGCTCTATTTCAGTCTTCCTAACTTTGACAGGTTTTCAAAATGCTGTCTATGTTCTATAAACCTTATAGATTAACTTTCTATACAAGGATACTCATTGCAATTTTGCAATACTCGAGATCCAAAACTTGTCAACACTTAAAGAACTTTAAGTCGATTGATAAATAATCTAATAGGTTATCAAACAAATGATAAATGTTATTGATAAGGACACGTCATCCTTTCGACAAGTAAATAAAATGAACATTATTATTTGGCTACTCGACCTTCTTTGTCGACCCATATAGAAATAGCTAAAACAAGTTGTAACCTAAAAAGGTACATTTAATGACTTAATCCCTACTGGGTCAATCTAGGGTTTGCTTTTCCTTTTCCATGATAATGAAATATCAAACAATCAATTCTAGAAAGAATAATGTTTAAGTAAATAATTTTCCTTTAGTCTTCTTTTGACTTAAAGGTCATTTCAAACTTCCAAACAAGTCTAACAATAATGCCAAACGATTCAACTCCAAGTCTAAGCTTCTCCCAAGTTTAGTTGGACTCCAACTAGTTGATAGTCTAATCCCATTTTCTATTCATTTGAATGCATGTTTAAAGTTCTTCTCCTTTTTCATATTGAACTATATAAAGTCAAATATAAATGAGTGTTTTCTTCTAAGTTGAAGTAGGGAAATCAACTCACTTTGAACATCCCTAGAGCAAAGTATTCTCCTAATGATATTAATATCCATTTGAAACTAAAGTTTTCTAAGAGCAAGAGAATACTATTTTCAAGACATCTTAACACTTGCAAATTCTTCTTTGTCAAGTAAGAATAAACATTCATAGAACTTAGAGTACTTGCCCCTTCGTTGTCGATCTATTAGTGATCACGAAAGTTTAGTATATAAAATTTTCCTATTGGGTCAAGTTTAGGTTTTGGTCCATCTTATTCCATCACAATGGAATAACAAACATATATTCCCATAAGATAATAATATAATAAGTAAAAGGGTTAACCTCTTGGTCTACGAGGATATTCTAAGTTCTCAACCCTTGACTAGATAGAAGATCATTTCCTATTGTTCTTACAACTAAGAGGTTGTTCACTCCCTTACAACTAGGTTATTCTCCCCTTACAAGGGAATCTTAATTATAACAAACCATATGGATCTATATGAGTCTAAGATATGTACTAAGGATTGATATGATAACAAAAGTACAAAGACTTGTTTACGTTGTTGTCAACCTAAGTTGAATGTCTAAGTTATTATCCTCTTTAACTCAAAGACTATAAAATAATTTTTACTAGCTTTTAAAGAATCTACCACATAATGACTATAATAGCCTTGTGGTTATAAAAGAGCTCAAGATATCGAAGAACCCTTGGATTTGCATAACATCATAATAATTGGTTGAACTACATTCCTAGTGTAATCGAAGATGTGAAAGGAGTATATGATGTTTTAGGCCTTTTGACAAAGTTATTAATATTATATAATCTGCAAAGAATGTATTTATAAAATAAAAGAGATTTAAACTCTCAACATAAACTTCCTTTAAATCGATGTCTGAGTCTTTGCACGATCTTAGAAGTATACCTAACTGAGCAATCTTCCAACGTTATTTAGAATCAAGGATTACTTTCAGTTGAACATCCTTTATAGTATAATCATGACCTTCTACACTGATTAGAGCATTCAACAGAGATATATTGACATTCCTAACATAATAGATTTGGTAATTTTTATTGTCTAATGACGTCATCCTCATAGAGAAAAGGCATTGACTCACAATTGATTCGAAGACTAACATATTAACATGCATTCCAAATAATATTTAAAAACTTCATAAATAGGAAAGAACTTGATAAATAACTGCAGAGGATCCTTCATTTGTTGGTGTTCATCCATGAAGAGCTCTTCTTCCTTCTCTGCTATAGTCTGTATCTTCTTTCCTTAGACCGTCTTTAGCTTTGGCGAGCCACCAAACTCACTCTCAGTTAGCTTGAAACAAGTTTTTCCCTTTCCACAACAAATACATTTCTCTATCTCCACTAGCACAAAGCTTTTTCAAATCTTTTCTAACCCAATATTGCAGTTCTGTTTGATTCTGGATGGGTCATCATTTATATGACATTCCTCACGACTCTAATAATGATTCATCCCCTTAATTCCACGACTGGCATTCGTAAAAGACCACTACGAAGCAGTTAGAAACAAACTCTCTTCAAATTTGTCGGGGCTCTACACGTGCTACGCCGAAGAGGTTTAATTAACCATCAAGAGGGATTACGTGGTATACAATACCACTATTACTTATGAAAAGTTGACACTCTAAGAACCCATGACTTAAGATAATTAAGTCATCTTAAGTGCTATAACTACCACTTCCTTTGGTTAAAACACTTTCCACTATTTATGCCAACAACTGCTCTAAGCTTGATCGCGTGGCTACAAAAAGATTACGTGGTAATTAGTCCACTCATCATACCACTAAAGGCTCTTAAAGTATTAATCGATACTTAAAGAAATTAGTTTAAATGACAACTTCTCATAGGAGAAAAGGTAGATAATAATTTTAAAACCTAAGTGGTCCAAAAATAATAAACATAATAATAATGGTCTATAACCAAATGGAGTAAAATCAATTAGGGATTGCTATAATAATACGATGTAAGACTTATGTAAAAGCATGATAGGGTCAAGATCATCTCCCCTTCACGAATACACGCTATTTCATGTCGATTAAGCTTTCCATGAGCACACATGCAACATTAGACTATAATCATGCCAATGGTTTAACCATCTATGCTTTGATGATGCAAATGCAACTACTTATGACATGATCAACAAAAAGGTCGTGTTAGGTGCAAATGATCAACATTCTTTTTCGACAACATCATTTTTCACAAAAGGCAAGATCGACACACAACTAACTCAAAAAGGAATCTTAAAGACACCGACAACTTGTCGAGTCGATCCAATAATTAACCAAATAAAATGTGACTTACCCCAATCATCTAGAGTTATTTAAATGTTTGAACACTATGCTCATTTGGCAAAGGACCATTTATAACCCAGGGTCTATTCTCCTCTCCTCAGAAGATACTCTCTCTCTCTTTCCCAGAGAGTCATTAAGAACCTGTTATCTTGCATATAACTTGCAATCACCAGATTATGATCAGTGCATCATTAGTTCGTTCATAAAACTTATAAATAATAAACCAAATTCTCATAACATAAATTACTAAATCATTACATCATATGCATTGCATTTAATCACATAACTGTTATTCAATAAAATCAATATTTTCCAATGACATTTAACCTAATGTCAAAGTATTTATCCAATAAATTCACTTATATCCATGTAAAAGTAAAAAGTAAAAACAAGCCAAAATTAGGGATGTAGCAACCATGGCGTACATTAAACTTCCTACAGCTGAAGCATATGGTACATTGGACATTTTTTCTTCCTCCTCTTGTGTCTTAGGACACATCTCCTTAGTCAATTTCAAATGACTAGGCAAAGGTGTGTTGACAGATTTTGCATTCTCCATATGGAATCTCTACAACACCTTTTCAACATAATCAACCTGATATAGAGTCAATTTTTTGTTCTTTCTATCTCTACAAATTTTCATACCAAGGATTTGTTTTGCTGCCCCCAATTCCTTCATAGCAAATGATTGTCCTAACTGTTGTTTTAACTCTCTTATGTGATCCATGTTAGACCTTGCTACAAGCATGTCATCAACATATAAACATAAAATAATGTAGTTGTCATTATCCAACCTCTTAAAATAAACACAATGGTCAGAATTACACTGGCTATAACCTTGCTTAGCCATAAAACTATCAAATTTCAAAAACCATTGCCGAGGTGCTTATTTCAAGCCATACAGACTCTTCTTCAATTTGCACACTAGATTCTCCTTACTGTTGACCTCAAATCCTTGGGGCTATTCCATATATATCTCCTCCTCCAAATCACCATGGAGAAAGACAGTTTTCACATCTAGCTGTTCCAAATGCAAATCTTTAGCAACCACAATACTTAAAATAGTACGAATAGAAGTCATCTTAACAACTAAAGAAAAAATCTCATCAAAATCAATACCTTTTTTCTTTGCAAATCCTTTTACAACTAACCTGGATTTAAATCTTTTCTTACCTCCATCTTCCTCTTTCAACCTATAAACCTATTTGTTTGGTAAATCTTTTTTACCTGCAGGCAACTTACATAATTCCTAAGTGTGATTTTTCAGCAAGGAGTCCATTTCTTCTTTCATTGCAAGCTTCCACTAAACTTTTGTATCCACCTACATAGCTTCATCATACCCTTCTGGTTCACCATTATCTGTTAATAAAATAGAATACAAAGAGGGAGAAAACCTTTTAGGAGGTCTACTTAGCCTTGTTGACCATCTAACATTCACTAGAGTTTGTGGTATTTCTTGTTGCTATTGCGGAGCATGAGGAACCACTAGAACATCATTATTTGGAGTATCATCTAGCACCACATAATCCTTTTCTTTCTTCTCATGCTGCTGCAACTGATCTTTGTACAACACCTTCTCATTGAATACAATATCCCTACTTCTCACAATTTTCTGATTTTCAAAATCCCAAAGACTATAATCAAATTCATCAATGTCATGTCCAACAAAGGTACATTTTTAATTTTGCATCCAGCTTGGTTCTATTTTTAGAATCTACATTTGCAAATGCTTCACATCCAAAGGTTTTGAGAAAAGAATAACTCACCTTCTTACCTGTCCATGCTTCCTCTAGAATACCACAACCTAAAGGAATTGAAGGACCTCTATTGATTAAATATACAACGGTGTTGATAGCCTATGCCCATGTGTTTAAAGGCAGCCCAACATGCAATCTCATGGTCCTTGTACACTCCATTATTGTCCTATTCATGCGCTCAACCACTCCATTCTCTTGTGGAGACCTTGGAATTATTTTCTGCCTACGAATTCCATTAAAGGAATAATAATCCTCAAATTATTTTCTACAATACTCACCACCATTATCAGATTTGAGACATTTTAATCTTTTACCTGTCTCATTTTCAATCAAGCTTCTCTATTTCTTAAATGTTTCAAATACATCAGATTTCTGCCTAAAGAAATAAATCCAAACCTTCCTAGTTGCATCATCTATGAATGTAACATAATACCGAGAGCCACCGAGAGAAGATACCTGAGCCGGTCCCAATACATCTGTATATACAAGCTCCAACTTTTCATCTTTCTTTTGCTTCCCATCCTTGAGAAAACCAACTCTTTTTTGTTTTCCATACACACAACTTTCACAGAAATCCATATTAATACATTTCAGAGATGGTAAAACATTCATAGAATGAAGTACCTTCATACCTTTTTCACTCATATGCCCAAGTCTGTTATGCCACAGTGTTGTCTCATAACCTGCAACAACTGTTTCAGTCTCTTCCTGCGAACCTGTAGCAATTGTTCCTGAACCTGTTTATTTTTTCTCTGTAATAGCTAAAGTAGAAGGAACAGTATGACCTGTACAAAGATATAAGGTGCCTACATTCATACCTTTTTCTACTATTAAGGCACCTCTTGAAACCTTCCAATTTTTATCAGTAAATGTAATAATTCAACCTTCATCAGCTAGCTGCCTTGTTGAAATTAAATTGCTACTCAGCCTTAGAACATGCCTTGCCTCTTGTAGTAGCCAATGATTCCCATTTTGTAACTTAATCTTGATTCTTCCCTTTCCAACAATCTGATAGGGTCCGTTATCTCCCAAATAAACAAGCCCAAAATCCCCTTGGACATAATCAATAAAATAACTTCTATGGGGTGTAGCATGAAATGAGGCCCCTAAATTTAAAACTCATGAATCATCAGCATTATCTAGGGAAAGAGTCAAATCATCATCTTTAGATTTATTACTGACCACATTTGCCTTCTTATTACCTTCTTGTTTGTCTCCTTCTTTATTCTTCCGAGATTAACAATCTTTATTTAGATGACCTAGTTTCCCATAGTACGAGCAATCTTTCTATCCTCTGGATTGAAACCTCTTGTCCTTTGATTTTCCTCGTGACTTCCCATGACCTCTAGAACCTTTTCCTCTCTCCTTTGATCTACCCCTAGTTTTTGCATTCAAAACACTACCTGATGTGACTCCACTAAGATTTTCCGTCGCATTTCCTTGCTAAGGATAACACCAACAACATCATCAAATTTCAAAGTATTTGAACCAGAGACATAGTTACTTACAACCATTACCAACTTATTCCAGCCTTTTGGCAAAGAACATAATATCAAGAGAGCCCTCACCTCTTCATCAAAACTTACTTTTATAGAAGTTAACTGACTGATAATTGTATTCAACTCATTTAATTGATTTGTCACAGATTGACCTTCAATCATTTTAGATTAAACAAATGCTTCATGAGAAATACCTTATTTGAGGCTGAGGGTTTTTCATATAATTTAGCCAAAGCTTTCATTAGACCATCTGTTGTCTTTGCTTCCATTATATTGAATGCCACCGATGGTGCCAGGCACAACCGAATAGTTCCTAGTGCCTTTTTATCTAGAAGATTCTAATCCTCATTAGTCATTGTTGCCAGTTTCTTGGCTATTCCTTCCAACGGCCTCCATAAATCCTTCTGATAGAGATAATCCTCCATTTGCATCTTCCATAACTGATAGTTCTGCCCATTGAATTTATTTACCTTTAATTTACCCTCGTCCGCCATTGCTCCCACTCAACCATGAGACTCCCACTCAACCGTGAGACTCCCACTCAACCGCGAGACTTTCCTACAGACGATAATCAAACACAACCCACTCTAATACCACTTTTTAAGAATTGCATGCAGAAGATATCAATTAAATGCAAATAATGATTAAACAGAAGAATAAAAATACACAGAAATAATAATAGCGAGAGATAATTTTTAATGTGGTTCACCCAAACTCAGGCTACATCCACCAACAGAGAGTCTAATAGTATTATCTAGTAAATCAAATCGATTACAACTAGCAATCCTTGCAACTCAATACCGTTGCAAAATGCTACAATACAATGTCCACGGAAACCCTAACCCTTAGCCATTTTTATCAAGACTTATGTCAGTTACAAAAAAGGGTTTTTTATGTTGGCTAGTAGAAAAATAACTCCTGACGCCTTTATAAAATAATAAAAACTATTTGAGGTTTCAGGGGCACTGCCCCTCGACCTTGCCCTATATTGCGACATGGAGCGCACTAGGGGCGCTGCCCCTTGACCCCGTTAGATAATTTGGGGGAAAACCGCACTGATAAAAGTGGGGTAAATTTAACCTCCAAGTCTAATTAGGCACCATATAACAACATAAGGCACCATCAACCTTGTAAATCCTATGTAATTTATTATTCCCATTATTGTTTGTAAATCACCCATAAGGGATGAAAGGTTTCACCAAATAACAATTTTGTTTTAGCCGCATGTTTGAAGTACCTAACCGATGTTGGTTATGGAGCATGTTTCATTTCAGGGGGTATCCCTATAGAGTTTGGGGAGATGATCCCTCGGTGGGGGGTCCGAGGGCCACATACCTTGGCAGGGGTTCAGGGGTAGTGCTCATTGTAAATTTGAACCATTCATCATTAGCTCAAAGATCTAATGGTAGAGGTTATGTTAGTTTTTCTTGCCCTAGAAGGTAACCCCTTTATGAGAATATTGTATTACGGTTGTGAATGAGTAGCTGGAAAAATAGGTACTACTGGATTTGAAGACTGAAGAGGAGATTGATAGTGTTGTATTGTAAACTCTATTGAAGATAATACAGACCGGTACATCTCTTCTTTTGTGGAGTTTTTTCTCGAAAGGGTTTCTCCACGTAAACATTGTTATTTGTTTGATCTTTTGTTCTGTTATTTCTTTATGTTGATTTCATACTATCTCCATTTTTGTTCTACATAATTAAATATCTATATTACAATGGTAATCAAATTTTTGTTGATAGTTGTTTACTTTCATTTCTAAGATATTAAACATTTTATTTTCCTTCTAATATGAAACTCAACCATTGCTTTAAACTATTTAAATCAACTGAAAACTTCATATTTACTCTTTAGAAAATTAACACATGTCCTCCTCCTATAATCATCAATAAATGAAACATAACAAATAGACTTCACAATGGAAGGAACATCAACATGACCAAATACATCAGAATGAATAAGATCTAAAATACCACAAGATTTGTGGAAACTCAAGTAAAATTGAATGCGATTTTGTTTTCCATAAATGTAATGCTTATAGAAATCAAATTCAAGATTACAAATGAAAGACCTTCAACATTGTTCTTATTTTTCAAGGTCCTTAGACCTTTATCTTCTATGTGGCCTAATCTCAAGTGCCATAAAATAGTCTTCTCTGCAGGTAATTTAGATTCGGTAGAAAGAGCACCCTTCGGTACTCAAAAGCCATGACCATCTATTGAAGAGGAAATTAACTCTTTTTTCCAATAAACTAGCCACAAAATTGCTTTCCATAGAAGTACTATTGCATTCAATAGTGCATCATGCATCAAGCTAAAACAAAGTTCCCATTCTACTACCTCTAGCAATCACCATAGAACACTTGCTTAAAAAAATTAAACATGCACATCCACATCTATTAGTTTACCTACATATAACAGATTACGTGCTAATCCTGGGATATGTAAAATACCATCAAATCTTCTAACTCTATCATCAAATCTTATAACTCTACCATAATTTTTCATCTGAATACTACCACGACCAACAATATTTAAATATGAATTATCACTCAAGTACACCTTATCACCTTCATAATTTTCATACTTATTAAACCAATGTATGTTAGAGCTCATGTGAAAAGATGCACTTGAGTCAATCAACCATGCATTCTAACCTACACGAGTAACCAAGGTTACAATGAATGCGTCACCATCTTCCTTCTCAGACTCAAAATTAGAATAAAGTTTCTTCTTCTTCTTTTTTCTCTTCTTTGCATTCATTATGGAAGTGACTAGGCTTACTGCAGATCCAAAAAATAACCTTGGAATTACTAGGAGATTTTGATATTCCCTTGGACTTGGATGGGGATTTATCATGTTGCTTATCATTATTCTTGCCTCTTTCTCAAACATTGAAGGCCTCTTTGGTATTCAGAGAGACCTTCCTCCTCATTTCTTCAGAAAAAAAAGAACCAACAAAATCCTCTACTTTCAAAGTTGTTGGGAGTTAAGGTGTCTCAACCTTGGTAATTCCTTATATTATTTCATTGTATTTATTTATTTATTGCCTATTGTGTAATTAGGATGCAAATCCTATGTTCTCATCTTGTGGGAGTTGGCAAGGTGATGTGTCATCCTACATGGAAGATGACCACATGTCAATTTGTCCTCACATGAGGAGATAGGCATCCCACTTAGTGGTAGGAATATTTTTCCATGTGTCCGCATCTTGGATAGTGTGTAAGGGAATATTGACCAAAACGGTCATGACAAATTCTTAGGACAAATTCTATGATGGTTGTAAGAGTCGTAAGAGCATCTGTCATTGCCCACCTTGGAAATAGGTGACCTCTTTGGGATGGGATGACTTGACAAGTGTCAAGAACATCCTACAATGTTGGACAAGTGTCCATAGGCTTGGGTTTTGGGCCATGAGGCCATGTTGGACGCCCATCTCAAGATAGAGCCATTTTTGCCTTGTATTTTCTATATGAACAGGTGCTTTAGAGAGGAGATGTATTATGTGATTGACAAGTGCTGTTATGCTATCGGTTTGTCTCCAGATACAAGTGTTGACGACTCCTGCAAGAGCATTGGATCTATGACTATATTGTAACCTTCATTGTTTACGGAATACATTTGAACTGTGTTTTGGAGTGGGGTTTTTCACCTGTAAGGGTTTTCCCCACGTATATCTTGTGTCTCTCTCTTATGTCTTACATTCTTGTATATGTGCTTGTTGCAATATCTCCATTAGTGTTGTTAACATTCTATACTTGTAAGGGTTAAAAATAATTTATACTCTTCTCTCCTCTTTAGATTAGTGTAGGAAGCAATTTTTGCACACCTAGCTTCCTTTCAGTTGGTATTAGAGCCTGGCCAGTTTTGGTTCTAACTGCTGGGTAAAAGCTTTTTGAGCTAATCTTAGGTTGAGTGGGAGTCTGTGCAGAGTATTTTGTATCTTGTTGCAGGAAGGAGATGGCAACCACATCCAAAAGAGTAGAGGTGGAGAAGTTTAATGGCACAAATTTTGAGTTGTGGAAACTCAAGATGGAGGATCTACTTGTTGATCGTGACCTATGGGAAACCGTTGATGGAAAAAAACCTACGACAATGTCACAAGCTGATTGGGACCTCAAAGATCGGAAGGATAATGGTCTCATAAGACTCTGTCTATTGAATATCCCCGAGGACAAGACCACAAAAACTCTTTGGAAGAAGCTGGGAGATGTTTATCAAGCCAAGTCCTTGGTGAACAAGCTCTTTTAGAAAAAGAAGTTGTTTGCTTTGAAGATGGAAGACGGAGGATCTATTGCGGACCATATGAATGCTTTCAACATGATTGTTGCACAATTGACATCTGTGGGTGTGAAAATGGAGGAGGAGGATTGATGTATGACACTGCTTTGTTCTTTGCTAGATTCATGGGATCATCTTGTCATGGCCATTAGAAGCACTACAACCACCTTCAAGATGGATGAGGTAGTGTCTTCGCTGTTATCTGCAGAAATGTAGAGAAAGATAATCGAGTCAGCCAAAGAGCCTCTTGTGGTTCATGGAAGACCCAAAGAGAAAGGGAAGAAGAAGGACAAGAAAGGTGAAAAGGGCAAATCCAAATCTTTTGGAAAGTCCAAGGCTCTCTGTTGGAACTGTGGGAAAATGAGGCATTTTTGAAAGGAATGCAAAGAGGAAAAGAAAAATAAAATGAAGAATGCCCTTGATTTAGATTCTGACAAGTCACAAGATGATGGTGATGCCTTCATCGTAGCCTTGGCTACCCATGCATCTGATGATGCGTGGTTGATTGAGTCTAGTTCATCATTCCACATGACCTCGCATTGAAGTTGGTTCATGAAGTATGAAGAGTTCGATGGTGGAAGAGTGTACCTGGGTGACGATTCTCATATGAAGATTGTTGGTTGTGGAAGAGTCTCAATCCAATTCCCTAATGGATGAGTGAAGGGGATCACTAGGTTTATGCACATCCTAGGCTTGGCATGGAACCTACTTTCTGTAAGTATGTTGAATGATGCAAGTGTGCAGGTTGTCTTTTCGAAGGATGGATGCAAGATGACTAGAGGATCTATGGTGCTTGCGAAGGGTACTTGGAGGGGTACTCTGTTTTAGCTAGAGGCATGCACTACATAGTGTAATAGTTCTTTTGACTCATAAAAAAGAGCTGCAGTCATTTCATCCCCACCATTTGAATAAGCAGTGAAGAAATCCATTGTAACTAGTTCTGATGGTAGTGCACATGCTTTGGAAGTTAAACTTCCTGTTGAAAAGACCTATGGCCACATTGGTGAGAAGGGTCTTAGAACCTTGAAAAATAAAAACCTTGTTGAGGGGTTAAATGATTATAATCGCGAGTTTGACTTTTGCGAACATTATGTATATGGAAAGCAAAACCGTGTTTAGTTTTACTCTAGTTCTCACAACTCTTCTGGTGTATTAGATCTTATTCATTCTGATGTGTTTGGTCCAGTTAATGTTCCTTTGATTTCCAAATCTATATATTTTGTATCTTTCATAGATGATTATAGTAGAAGGACATGGGTTTATTTTATCAGAAGCAAGACTAAAGTCTTTAGTCAGTTTAAAGAGTTTAAAGCCTTTGCCAAAAATTAGACTAGTAAAAAGATTAAGTGTTTGAGAACTGACAACGATGGTGAGTTTTGTTCGGCAGAGTTTGATAAGTTCTGTAAAGAGCAAGGGATTGAAAGGCATAAGACAACTCCATACACCCTGCAGCAAAATGGAGTTGTAGAGAGGATGAACAAGACATTGATGGAGAAGGCTAGAAGTATGCTTAGTGGAGCAAGCCTCAAACAAAAGTTTTGGGTTGAAGCTGTTGCCACTACTTGCTACCTGGTAAATAGGTCTCCTACATCAGCTCTTGTTGGTAAGAGACCTATGGAGGTGTGGTCTAGTAAGAAGCCTTCAGTTAGACATCTTCATGTTTTTGGTTGTGAGGCATATGCACATGTGCCTAGGGAAAAATGGTCTAAATTGGAGAACAAGGTTGTTAAGTGTATTTTCATTGGCTATGGTGTCAGTGTGAAATGATACAAGCTTTGGGAACTTGTGGCTAAAAAAGTGTTGTATAACAAAAGTTTTATCTTCAGAGAGCTAACACCTTCTTCCATGGTTCTACAGCCAGAATAGACATAAAAGAAAGAAGATGTGGTTCAGTTTCCTTCTACCCCTGAGAAGACTGAACCGATAGACCCTGTGAGACCTGATGATGAGGAGAGATCTAGCAGCTTTGAAAGCTCAGAAGAAGAAGCAGAACCTCAACCTCAGCCATTGAGGAGGTCTACACAAACATGAAAGTAACCTGATAGGTTTGGTTATTCATTACTTGATTCTAGTTGTGCTTTTGCTTTACTTACTAACACTAATGAGCCTAGAACTATGAAAGAGGCTATGGGCATGAAAGATGCAGGTTCCTGGAAGGAGGCCATGGAAGATGAGATGGCTTCTTTGGAGAAGAATAAAACATGGGACATGGTGCCTTTGCTTGAAGGATAGAAACTCGTTGGATGCAAATGGGTGTTCAAAAAAAAATTTGGTGTAGATGGCAGTGTTGAAAAGTACAAGGCTAGATTGGTTGCGAAGGGGTACTCACAAGTGGAGGGAATTGATTATGGTGAAATTTTCTCTCCCATTTCAAAGCTAACATCCATTCGATTCCTATTATCTCTTACAACTGCTTATGACTTAGAGGTAGAACAGATGGATGTGAAGACAAATTTCCTTCATGGTGATTTGGAGGAAGAGATTTACATGTCACTGCCAAAGCATTACATAGAGAAAGGTAAAGAAAATTTGGTTTGCAAGATGAAAAAGTCTTTGTATGGTTTGAAGCAATCCCCTAGGATGTGGTATATGAAATTTGATGCCTTTGTGTTGTCCATTGGATTTCTGAGATCAAAATCTGATTATTATGTGTATTACAAGTTTGACAATGATCACATTCTCATTATTGCATTTTATGTTGACAATATGCTGTTGATTGGGAATGGTAAGAATATGATTTTTGATTTGAAGTCTTAGTTGCCAGCACATTTTGAGATGAAAAATCTTGGGGCAGCTAGGTATATTCTGGGAATGGAAATTAGAAGAGACAGAGCTAACATAAAACTTTGGTTAAGCTAAAGTAAGTATGTGAAGACCGTGTTGGATAGGTTCAACATGGTAAATTGTAGACCATTGTGTGTTCCTATTTCATTGGGGACAAAGTTGTTTGTTAATGATTCTCCAAAATCTCCTAGTGAGGTGGAGGACATGAGCAGAGTACCTTATGCTAGTGTTGTTGGCAGTTTGATGGATACTATGGTCTGCACAAGACCAAACATTGCCCACAAGATGGAAGATAGAGGATCTGTTGCAGACCACATGAATGCTTTCAACATGATTGTTGCATAGTTGACATCTGTGGGTGTGAAAATTGAGGAGGAGGATTGTTGCATGACCCTGCTTTGTTCTTTGCCAGATTTATGGTATCATCTTGTCATGGCTATCGGAAGCACCACTACCACCTTCAAGATGGAAGATGTGGTGTCCTCACTGTTATCTGAAGAAATGTGGAGGAAGATATCCTAATTAGCCAAGAGGCTCTTGCGGTTCATGGAAGACCCAAGGAGAAAGGGAAGAAGGACAAGAAAACTGAGAAGGGTAGATCCAAATCCTGTGGGAGATCCAAATCTCCTGGAAAGTCCAAGGCTCTCAGTTAGAACTGTGGCAAGTTTGGGCATTTCTGAAAGGAATGCAAAGAAGAGAAGAAAAAGAAAAAGAAAAATAAATCGACCCTAGATTCAAATTCTGACAAGTCACAAGATGATGGTGATGCCTTCATCACAACCCTGGCCACCCATGCATCTAATGATGTGTGGTTGATTAATTCTGGTGCATCATTCCACATGACCTCGCATCAAAGCTGGTTCACAAAATATGAAGAGTTCGATGGTGGAAGAGTGTACCTGGGTGATGACTCTCATTTGAAGATTGTTGGTCATGGAAGGGTCTCAATCCAATTCCCTAATGGACAAGTGAAGGGGATCATTAGAGTTATGCACATTCCAGGCCTTGCATGGAACCTGCTTTTTGTAAGTATGTTGAATGATGTAGGTGTGCAAGTTGTCTTTGTGAAGGATGGATGCAAGATGACTAGATGATCTATGGTGCTTGCAAAGGGTACTCGAAGAGGTACTCTATTTCACCTGGAGGCATGAACTACATAGTGCAATAGTTCTTTTGACTCAAAGAAATGAGTTGCAGTCACTTCATCCCCACCATCTTAACGAGTAGTGAAGAAATCTATTGTAACTAGTTCCGATGGTAGTGCACATGCTATGGAAACTAAGCTTCCTGCTGAAAAGACTATGTTATGGCATTTGAGATATGACCACATTGGTGAGAAGGGTTTGCATACCCTAAAAAAAAAAACTTCATTGAGGGGTTAAATGATTGTAATCTTAAGGTTAACTTTTGTGAACATTGCATTTATGGAAAGCAAAACCATGTTTAGTTTTACTCTAGTTCTCACAAGTCCTCTGGTGTATTGGATCTTATTCATTATGATGTGTTTGGTCCTGTTAATGTTCCTTCGATTTCAAAATCTATATATTTTGTATCTTTCATAGATGATTACAATAGAAGGACATAGGTTTATTTTATCAGAAGCAAGACTAAAGTCTTTAGTCGGTTTAAGGAGTTTAAAGCCTTTGCTAAAAACTAGACTAGTAAAAAGATTAAGTGTTTGAGAATTGACAATGGTGAGTTTTTTCGGCAGAGTTCGATAAGTTCTGTAAAGAGCAAGGCATTGTAAGGCATAAGACAACCCCATACACCCCGTAGCAAAATGGAGTTGCAAAGAGGATGAATAGGACACTGATGGAGAAGGCTATGAGTATGCTTAGTGGAGCAAGCCTTGAGAAAAAGTTTTGAGCTGAAGCTGTAGCCATTGCTTACTATCTGGTAAACAGATCTCCTACATCAACTCTTGTTGGTAAAACACCTATGGAGGTGTGGTCTGGTAAGAAGCCTTCAGTTAGGCATCTTCATGTTTTTGGTTGTGAGGCATATGCACATGTGCCTAGGGAAAAATGGTCTAAATTGGAGAACAAGGCTGTTAAATGTATTTTCATTGGCTATGGTGTCAGTGTGAAAGGATACAAGCTTTGGGATCTTGTGGCTGAAAAAGTGTTGTATAGGAGAAGTGTTATCTTTAGAGAGCTAACACCTTCTTCTATTGTTCTACAACCAGAATAGATAGAAAAGAAGGAAGATGCGGTTCAGTTTCCTTCTACCCATGAGAAGACTGAACAGACAGACCCTATGAGACCTGATGATGAGGAGAGCTCTAGCAGCTCTAAAAGCTCAGAAGAAGAAGCTGAACCTCAACCTCAGCCATTGAGTAGGTCTACATGAACGAGAAAGCAACCTAATAGGTTTGGTTATTCATTACTTGATTCTAGTTGTGCTTTTGCTTTACTTACTAACACTGATGAGCCTAAAACTATGAAAGAGGCTATGGGCATGAAAGATGCAGGTTCCTAGAAGGAGGCCACGGAAGATGAGATGGCTTCTTTGGAAAAGAACAAAACATGGGACTTGGTGCCTTTGCCTGATGGATGGAAACCCATTGGTTGTACATGGGGGTTTAAGAAGAAATTTGGTGCATATGGCAGTGTTGAAAAGTACAAGTCTAGATTGGTTGCGAAGGGGTACTCACAAGTGGAGGGAATTGATTATGGTGAAATTTTCTCTCCCATTGTAAAGTTGACATCCGTTGGATTTTTGTTATCTCTTACAGCTGCTTATGACTTAGAGGTAGAATAGATGGCTATGAAAACAACTTTCCTTCATGGTGATTTGGAGGAAGAAATCTACATGTCACAGCCAGAGCATTACATAGAGAAAGGTAAAGAAAATTTGGTTTGCAAGTTAAAGAAGTCTTTGTATGGTTTGAAGCAGTCTCCTAGGATGTGGTACTTGAAGTTTTATGCCTTTGTGTTGTCGATTGACTATCTAAGATCTAAATCTGATCATTGTGTGTATTACAAGTTTGACAATGATCACATTCTCATTATTGCATTGTATGTTGACGATATGCTGTTGATTGGGAATGGTAAGAATATGATTTCTGATTTGAAGTCTCAGTTGTCAACACAGTTTGAGATGAAAAATCTTGGGGTAGCCAAGTACATTATGGGAATGGAAATCAGAAGAGACAGAGAAAACATAAAACTTTCGTTAAACTAGAGTAAGTATGTGAAGATCGTGTTGGATAGATTCAGCATGGTAGATTGTAGACCATTGTGCATTCCTATTTCATTGTGGACAAAGTTATCTGTTAATGATTGTCCAAAACCTCCTAGTGAGGTAGAGGACATGAGCAGAATACCTTATGCTATTGTTGTTGGAAGTTTGATGTATGCTATGGTCTGCACAAGACCAGACATTATCCAAGAAATGGGAGTCCTTAGTCAATTTATGGCTAATCCTAGACGGGTACATTGGGATACAGTTAAGCGAGTGTTCAAATCTTTGAGGGGTACTTCCAAGTATTCCATATGCTATCATGGTAATGCTACAGGACCTTCGCATTTAGTTTGTATTCATGGATTTGTGGATTCTGATTGGGCAGGTGACATTGATAGTAGGAGATCCACCAGTGCCTATGTGTTCACTATGTTTGGTGGTGCAATTAGTTGGATGAGTAAGTGACAACCTATGGTTGCTTTGTCCACAATAGAAGTTGAGTATATGGTAGCACCTCATGCTTGTAAGGAAGCCATTTGGCTTAAGAGATTGTGTTCAGATATTTGTGTTGATGTAGGACAGATTATAATCTATTGTGATAGTCAGAGTGCGATTTCCTGAGCAAAGAATCTAACTTTCCATGCCAGAACAAAGAATATTGATGTACAGTTTCACTTTGTGCAAGACATGGTAGAGGATGGGAAGGTGAATTTGGAGAAGGTAGATACTTTGAAGAATGTTGTAGATGCATTGACGAAACTAGTGGGCACAGAGAGTTTCAGATGGTGTTCGGAGTCTATCGGCCTCTCGACCTGTAGCAGTTAAATCTTGTTATTTCTATTGGCTCTTACAAGGTGTTCGACAAGTGGGAGAATGTTGGGAATTAAAGCCTTAGATTTGTTGACTGTATTGTAACCTTCCTTGTTTATGGAATACATTTGAACTGTGTTTTGGAGTGTGGGGTTTTTCACCTGAAAGGGTTTTCCCCACGTATATTTTGTGTCTCTCTCTTCTGTCTTACATTCTTGCGTATGTGCTTGTTGCAATATCTCCATTAGTGTTGTTAACATTCTATAATTGTAAGGGTTAAAAATAATTTGCACTCTTCTCTCCTCTTTACATTAGTGTAGGATTGTTATGCAAATAACTTAAAAAAAGATCCAAACTTATTATAGAATGTAGATAAACACATAGAAATTAGAAATAGACAATAAACCATAACACAATGATTTTACATGGGGAAAACCCTTTTAGGAGAAAAACCAGACTCTCCATAACTTGCACAATGTATTATCAAATCAACAGAGGATTAAAATACACTTGCAATGCAATTATTACAATAGTAATACATCAACATTCAAATATAGAGTAATTCTGATAGTACATGTGTACTTGTAAACTCTCATAATACAAACTATTCCTCAACCTCTCAATTTATAGACTTCTGGCAACCTAGAAACTATTGTGGTTTTACAAAACCATGTGTATCTAAAAATAGCTTATTCTCTTACACTCTTGCAACTATCATAAATCATTAATTGCATCCACCCAATATGGGTGGCCAAGTTGGTCAAAATTTGAATCTAAAATAGGCTCTTACATATGCTCTTACACATCTTATAGCTGGTCATTGATTCCAAAGTAACTCCCTCTATTCTTGACTCCTACATGTCATAGAATCTATCATAGCATTTGATATAGATAATGTTAAACTAAAATATTAATATTCCACCACTACAAGGCACTGACACTTGGCATAACTACCACATCAAATTCCAACACCCCAATTTGTGTTAGAGATAAATATTAGATAATAATAATAACTAATCGTAAAAAAATATTAAATGGTAAATTAATAATAACAAGAAATTTGCAAGGTTGAGACACTTAATTTCCCAACACAAACAAGCACACCTAGTGAAACCAACACGAGCTTCTTTAGAGATCCCATTAGTAAAAAAAACTTATGGGGAATTGAAAGAAAACAACTCTCCAAGAGAATAAACAACATTCTATCTAGAACCATATAAATAGCACAATAACTTGCAAACAAACAAGTGGGATAAGACAACTCGCTTTTCATGTGAGGCCAAATAATCATCTAGCTAAAGTATTTTTTCCTTGAGGTTGATTTCCTATTAGTCATAGGCACCCAATCTTCCACACAATCCAAATTTGCACTAAGAGTCAAATAGGCTAAGTGGGAGAGGACCCAATCTAGAGGAGGGACCACATCTAGCAAGATATGAGGGGAACCTACATTGGGCTACAAAGGGAAGGCTAGATGAAGCCACTATACAATTGAAGGAGATGGTTCTAAACTAGATGAATCTTTCATAAGTTAAACAACATCTACATATTGAGATGGTTCTTGACTAGATGAATATTTCATAAGATAATCCTTATATTCAAAAGAAGGGTAGTAGAGGGCCAAGGGTACTAATCAACTATAACCAATTGACAATGATGCCTAACCCTTTTCCACTAGGAGGTGGTGGCATTATGCTTGGCTTTCTTCTATGAGAAAAAATGAAGCAAATGCCCCTACATGAATAAAAATGACATCGAAAGGTAAATATCTAAGGGTTGTGATGAGCCATATAATTGACTCATCTAATTCATGTTATTTCTACTCTTAAGAACTTTCACAAACACTTTGGCATATATAAATACATATTATTATAATTATGTTTGTCTTTTGGTTAGATTATGTACATGATTAGTTTTCATTACCTTTGATGAAATCTCTTGCTTTATTTTATTGGATTACATTTCAAATGTGCATATGTTATGAATTATGGTGCATGTTTTTATAAGGCTTGCGATAGTATGAACAACCAGTGGTCTCTAGATCCCTTCAGAGCCCTCTCTCCTAAGAAGTACCTGAACTTCAGAGAGCTCCAGATGTTGAAAACCTCCCTCGGATCATCCTCCCCTTGAGTTGATGATCGCCACAAGTCCATCGTTGAGTGCAAACATAACTTGTGCTTTAATCATGCAGCTAAGAAGGGTAACATTGCCATGACGCCACAATCTTGGTGACTAACTAAAAAATTGGTTAACCGACCTCAGTCTCAACTGAAGTGACTCCCATCTTATGTCGCACCATTTCTAGAGAATCATCTAGTTCGCCATGTAGTTAGAATTAACACAGATCTCTAATCTACAGTTTTGTTTAGGAATTTTGAATGTAATAAACCATGCAACTGGCTTTAGTCCCAATTTGCTCCAGTTAGACTTACTGATAGTTTTCTTCTTCCAATAATGCTCGACTATATAAGTAGGAGCAATTCATTTTCTTTCTAGTTAGTTTGAAGTTTTTAAGTTTCATAGTAGTTATCGCCAGATCACTGTAATAGGGGGAAAACTCCTCATGTTTGTAATTCCGTCCATTTTCTAGACTTTGATTGAATATGAAGGGAAATTTCTGCTGAAAGAAGTTAGTTGAGCAAGAGGATTGTCTCTGGGTTGGGAAGTAGGGCTCGCTTACCCATCTAAGGGAAGATCTCTTGATTATTTGGTATTTATGCAATTCTGTTTTAATCTCTGTTAAGTTTTCCTTTATGTTCTGTGTGATTGTTGTTAATTGTTCCCTATAGGTTAGTTCTTAAAAATCCTAAAAATACCAAAAAGAGATAGTTCTGTTCCTTATCAGCATTTTTATATTTAGAGTGTTTCATTGCTCTAGAGTAACAGTGGATTCAGTTGACCTTCATTTACTTTTTTAGCATGATAGATTAATTTCTTTTCTAGCAAGGTGTGTTTGTTTTTTAGCACTTAGATAGATCTTTATTTTTGCATGTACTTTCAATTCTGGTGAGGCTGACAAACCAAGTCCCATTCACCAAAACACTCAACCAAAACCCCCCATTCTAAGAAGTCTTATCGTAGATAGCTCCAGACACCTCCAGATTGATAAAAGTAAATGGTGATGCATTAACAAAACCTACTTCGACCTCATCATTTTTGGCACCATTGCCGGGGATAATCTACAAATCATTGTAGGTTTAAGGTGTTGATAAGACTTTTGATCCATTTGTTTATGAGAAGACCTAGGGACACCTTAGGTTGATTCATTAGACATCCTATAGTAGATATACCTCTAGAGGCTATTTTGGAAGAACCTCTAGATCACCTGATCAATCAAGAATCACCTATACTATCAGAGTCTCCCAATTCATCTGCCACATCTTCAACAATGGGTGATAATGGTGGTAATCATGAAGATCCAGCTAATAACAAAAAATTCTCTTATCTGATCTCCATCATTCCTGATAGAAATGAGCCTCCTATGAAAAACATCTCCTGCATTTTTACCTACCTTTAGGGGAAAAACATTAGAAGATCTAGACCAATTTCTATTTGAGTTCAAGGTCCTCTGTCAAACTTATGACTATGCTACAGATAACCAGAAGTTGAAAATGTTCCCTTCTACTCTTAAGGAGTCAGATTTAAGATGGTTCATGGGCTTGGTAGCAGACTCTATCACTACCTAGGATGAAATGGAAATAGTTTTTCTTGATAAATATCAGGATTACTGTAGAGTCAAGGATCAAAAAGATGAACTTTTCCACATGAAACAAATGGAGGATGAGAACTTAGAAGACTATGTGGATAGATTTTTATTTGTCCACAGGAGGTGTGGAAACAACCTAGATGAGGAATTAAGTAAGACCATCTTTCTAAGAGGGATTGACGATGAGAGTAGGGAAGCATTAAATCTGATGGGTAAGGGAGATATTAATAAACAAACTTTCAAGGAAATTGTAGAAGTTTGCAGAAACTATTCTTGTACAAGAGCAGGCAAAAGAATTTTAAAAAGGGGTAGTAACAATGATGTTACAAAAGTAATAGAGGAACTAGCAAATCTAAAAATTGACATCCTACTTTATTTGAATACCACTTTGGATGGCATGCAGGCTAGTAAAAAGAATATTGGACCCTTAGCTATTTACAACCCTTGTTGTAGGGAGAAACATCCACTTAGGGAATGCCCCTTGAATAGAATCGAGTTGTGTAAAATATGTGAGAAAAACCATCCTACCAATGAGTGTGGCTTGCTTCCTGAGATTAAAAATAGATTGAAAAAGGTTCCAACATATGAGGTAGAGCTGAATTTATTGGTCAGAAACAACCTACTTATGGATTTAATCAATTTCAAACCAATATGCTCCAAGAGGAAACTCTTATAATGGGCCCTGGGGAATGCAAATGCCAATGCAATGGGGTCCATGGCATCAACAAGATTGGACAAATCAATCCTGATCCAATCCATAATGGTCAAACCAACAACAATATCAACAATAATGGGCTCCTCAATACAGCTAAGGAATGAGGAGATTTGGAAACCAAACTTAGGCCTTACTCCCTGACCTTCACAACTTGCGAATACAAATCCCAATGAGCAGGTAAACCAACCATTAATACTCGCACAACCAGTTCCAAACCCCAAGAACAATAGGCCACAACAATAGGTGTACAATACTGATCCAAATACAACAAACCTAAATGTTGTGGAGATTAATGATATCCAACTCCAATCTGGAAATGTTCCTGTAACTATTCCTATTGAGGAAGTCATTGAAGATGAAGAAGTGAATCCTAAAGACAATACACAACAATCCAATAAGAAGGCTAAAGCAAAAGAGACAGAAGAGATTCCGCAAGAAACCTTTATTCCATTCCCATAATGATTGAAATAGGTTCCTCCACAATGTAAGGAAAACCAACCCTCACATGATGACTCCCAATTAATTAGGGAACTTAGAAAAATACACATTGAAGTTCCTTTGTTACAGACAATAAAAGATATTCCTAAGATAAACTAGACCATTAAGAGTTTGTGTCTAAAACTTCCAAGCAAAAAAAGGAAATTACCCAACACTATCCAAGTGGAAGGAAAGCTTGTTGATGTCCTATCAGGCAAGTTAATTCCTCAAAAATATGGGGATCCTAGGAGCCCTGTCATTACAGTAGACATAAAAGGGGTATCAGTTTCAAATGTTCTAATAGATTTGGGGGCTGCCATTAATGTAATGACATTAGAGACTGTAGAAGCTTTGGCATTAACACACATTCAGCCAACATTAACTATATTACAAATTGCAAACCTATCTATTACCAAACCAAAAAGAATTTTGGAGGACATCATAGTCACTATTGACACTTGGGACTATTCAGTTGATTTCCTTATCCTATAGACAAGAAAGAAACGTTCGGTATACCCAATAATCCTAGGAAGACCTTGGCTAGCTACAACAGCAGCCCTTATTGACTGTAGATATGGAAATATAACCATTTCAAATGGAAAAAGACTTAAGGAACTTTCTATCTATCCTCCTGCCAAACCATTCCTATAATATGAAAACAAACCATGGATAGATGACTTGATGGATTCTGACGAAGAAGATACGTCCTCATTGGCAATGGTAACAATTGTAGAACACTTTGAAGAATGTAATGAGGAATATAAGGAGCTGGAATCAAATGGTGAACTCTCCTTATACAGTGCTACCCAACAAGAGGTCTCTGGATGGCTCCAGAGAGATCCAAAGGGATCCTTCAAAGCTTTTAACTGCCCATATTCTGAAAAGATTGCCTCACATATAAGTTATCAACAAGAAAAAACTCTCCACCAAGTTGTACCTCACCTTTGTCCATTAAGCACACTGTTAAGTCCTTGTAGAGAACTTCTTTCTATTCATGTTGGCACAAGGCTAATCCCAGTCCAAACCAACAAACAAATTTCTATCAGCAGTTAGTTAACATAGGTGGAAGAAGTTTGTTTGGCAAAATTGTTACAAAATCACACCCAAGCCTTTGCATGGGAATACAAAGACATGAAAGGAATCCATCCCAGCGTTTGTACACACCATATTTATACTGAGGATGTCTAACCTGTTAGGCAACCACAATAGAGGATCAACCCAGCCTTGAAAGACATAGTGAAGGAGGAAAGAGAGAAACTATTGCAGGTAGGATTCATTTACCATATTTCTGACAGTCAATGGGTATCGCCATTAGTGATAGTACCCAAGAAAAATGGAAAATGGTGAGTTTGCATTGATTATAGAGAATTGAAAAAAGCTACAAAGAAAGACTATTTCCCACTTCCTTTCATCGACCAAGTGCTAGATAATCTAGTTGGTAGACGCTACTTCTCTTTTTTGGATGGATTTAGTGGCTACAATCAGATCCAAGTAGCTCTTGAGGACTAGGATAAAACAAATTTCACCTTCCCATGGGGGACATTTGCCTACAGAGTTTTGCTATTTGGATTGTGCAATGTGCTAGCCACATTTCAACATGTTGTTTTGACAATCTTTGCTGATTTAGCAAATACATGTGTAGAGGTTTATATTGATAACTTCACAATGCATGGAAAAACCTTTGATGAAGCCTTGAATAGTTTAAATAAGGTGCTTGAAAGATGTAAAGAACATCAGCTGTCTCTAAACCATGAAAATCCTTCCTTATGATGACTAAGGGAATTGTACTTGGTCACCACATCTCACAGGAGGGAATGAAAGTGGATCCCAAAAAGGTCAAAATTATTATACAAATTCCCCCTCCTCAAACTCAAACAGAGGTAAGAAGCTTTCTGAGACATTCTAGGTATTACAAAAGGTTCATTGAAAATTTCAGTCGAAAAGCCGACCCTATGTTCACTTTGCTAAAAAAAATTCTGAATTTAAACGGACACCAGAATGCCAACAGTTATTTGAGGCCATCAAAAGTGCCCTCATGACAACACTGGTAATAAAAGGACCAAACTAGGGAGAGCCATTTCACATCCACACAGATGCTTACAATCAGGCCATTGGAGTAGTGTTAAGACAATTGAGTGAGTTTGGAGGAATGCATGCAATATATTAAATTAGCAAAAACTTGAACCCTGCAGAGAAAAATTACACCACAACTAAAAAAAAAAATTTGGCAGGAGTTTATGCTATCAACAAATTTTGCCACAACATCATAGGATACAAAATCTTCATACATACTGATCATGCAACCATAAGATATCTAATGAATAAAGTTGTAGTAGGAGGTAGAATTATCAGATGACTACTATTATTGCAAGAATTTGACATAACCATTGTTGATAAGCTTGGCAAAGATAATGTTGTTCTTGAATTCTTGTCTAGATTGAATGTGCAGGGAAATAATGAACTAGTGGATGATGCCTTTCCTGATGAACATTTGTTCACTATCTCTATATAATCTCTGTAGTTCCTTGATCTAGCTAACTATCTGGTTTTAGGGAAATGCCCACAACACTTCAATTCAAAAGAAATCAGATGGCTGGTTCAAGAAAGCTCTAGATACAAGTGGGTAAATGGTTTTTTGTTTAAAAATTGTCCTGATCATGTATTACATCGGTGTGTGTAGGAAACAGAGGTGTATGACATAATCCATGCATGTCATAATGAACCTTCTGGTGGACACTTTTCAGCCATCAGGATGGGGCACAAGATCCTAGGAGCTAGATATTTTTGGCCAACAATGACCAAAGATATTCACCAATATGTAAAACAATGTGATTAGTGTCAAAGAATGGGATTTCCAACTCCCACCACAGAGATGCCACTCCATCCTCAAGTGGCTTTAGAGCCATTTGAAAAGTGGGGAATAGATTTTGTTAGACCAATTGATCCACCATCTAGAGGAAATCACTACATTCTAGTTTGCATAGACTATGCCACCAAATGGGTTGAAGCAAAAGCATTACCAGTAGCGAAGGAAGAGAAATTTGTAGATTTTCTGTATAAATACATCTTGTAGCAGTATGGAGCACCCAGAACTCTTGTTTCTGATCAAGGAACACAATTTATGTCTGCCATGATCAAAGCATTTTTGGAAAGATATCAAATCAGTCACAGAAAATCTTCACCATACCATCTGCAGAGCAATGGTCAGGTTGAAGTAATAAACAGATAATTGGAGAATATTCTCACCAAAACAATCTCAAGCAAAAGGACAGATTGGGCCGATAGAATGACAGAAGTTGTTTGGGCTTATAATACTACCTGGAGGACAACAACTAACTTCACGCCATATGAGTTAGTTTATGGGAAGCACCCAGTGCTGCTTATTGAATATGAGGTAGAGACATTAAAACAACACTTGAAGTTGGTATCGATTTGACTGAAGCACAGTTACAAACAATATTGCAGTTAAACAGATTAGATGAGATGAGGATGGAGGCACTAAAACATATGGAGTTAATTCAACAATAGAGGAAAGAGTGGTATGACAAGCACATTGTCAGCAAGCACTTCAAGCAAGGATATTGCACCCTATTATATGAGTCTAAATACCAAGACCTAAAAGGGAAAGTACACACCAGATGGTTGGGGCCCTATGAAATTCAAGAAGCCTTCAGCAATGGAGTTGTTCAGTTAGTTCCCATTGATGGAGATCATAGAGTTTTTCTAGTTAACAGACATAGATTGAAGTTGTATCATAAACCAGCCTCTAAAGAAGAATTCTCTATGAAAATTCAGTCTCAGATAGAACATTTTTCATGGAAGATCTTTCTTCCATGGGAATCGTACTCTAAATGATGATTCTTGAATGAAAAAAGTAGTTGAGGTTAAAAACCAAAAATGGTGGCCTCTCCTGTCAGAAAACCCAAAATTAAAAAATTAAAAAAAAAGGGCAAATGTTGAAAACCAGCATTGGTGGCTTTGCCTAGAGGAAAGACTGAAAACCAGCAATGGCGGCCTTTTCTTTGAAATTCCCTTCCCTTTCAATAAAATTCCTTTTTGTAGATTCATAGGTCAGCATAATAAATTAAATAAGATAGGCTCCTGTCAGTTTCAGAGAGCTCCCAACAGCTCCCGATGGCTCTGTTGTTCTCAAAATCAGCTACGCTCGTTTTTGTAGACAACCCCACGAAACTTGTCCGTTTCGTGAAACTACACTCTAAGATCGTGAATCGAGAAAAGATGTTCTTGTTCTCGTGCGAGGTCATTTGACATTTTAAAACTCGTTTACGACGTTTCCTTGAATTAATTTCTCAATATTTGCGAGGAAAGTTCAAGTCGTAAATTGGTTAGGATGTTAATTTTAGTCGTTTTTAAGTTCGTAAATTTTTGACTCTTGATATGCAAGAGCGGCAAAATTTGCCGCTCTTACATATTACTTAAGCTTGTTTATTGTTTGTTTTGATGTAATGTCGGCAAAATTTGCCGCTATTACATCGCAATTGAGTCCAAAGTGCAGAAGCGGTTAAAATCACCGCTATCGCATATGTCCGTCGAAACTGCATCACATGCAATGACGGCCTTTTTTTGCCGACTTCGCATATTGGTCAATTGCGATGTCGTAGCGCTCGAAATCGCCGCCCGAACGAGATCTTCGGGATTTTGGTGTCGGGTGCCATTAATGGCCACTCGTGCCAGGCGTTTAAACTCCGATTTTAACCTTTTAAAAGCGTTATAACTCCCATTGTCGCTTGTCTTTCCTTATAACTAAAGTCTTTGTTTGATTTACCAACGCTCTCAACGCTCGCTTGATCGCACCATCCCGATTGGCGACGGATTTTGTTGAAGCTTGAACATAGGTTTTCCGTTCTGGACAGGTAAGTTTTCCTCCCGTTTCCCATTTCCTTCCTTCACGGATTAAGGTGTATGTCGTTTAGGTTTTTATTTATTTATTTCCATTTCGTTTGTTTGTTTGTTTCGTTTTGTCATTGCTGTGTTTCGTTTTCAGAATGCCCTAGGTTTTACCCCGAAAACCCTAGGGATTCTCTTGCCTTCGATTTCCCAAACCCTCGTTACATTCCCCTCATGTAGCATCGGTGGATTTTGCCGAGCTTACCTGGACATGGTGACTTTTGCCAAGTGTTGAAGCGGCGAACATCCCGACCCCCGCACTTAACTAGCAAATGTGATCAAATGCAACAGCGGTAAAATTCACCGCTATAACCTCATCACGCATATGAAATGCATTGTCGGCTAAATTTGCCGCTTAGACATGTATTTGCTCCCCTCGCGTGATGTCGGCAAAATTTACCGACAAAACATCAAAAACGATAAACCCTTCTTCCTGCATAAACGGTAATTTTTGCCGCTCCAACCATCTCACTCTTCTCTCAAACTGCAAAGGCGGCAAAATTCACCGCCGATGCACAATATCAAACCCCTCACATGCAAGGGCGGCGAATTTTGCCGCCCGTGCAAAAATATCTCAAATTTTCCTAACACTGGAAAATTTCCAATTTCATTTTCCCGAGCCCGCTTCTCCTCTGATCCTTGGCCAGCTCGCACTATAGCCCTTTTTCAAGCGCACTCCCATAGTCGTGATCGTCAACATGCAATTTTCCCAGATTGCCCATATTTTCTCTGATTGCATGATCATGATTTCTGTTGCAGTTTCTTCTGCGGAGCTCCTTTCGACGTCAAACTTCTTCACGGTGAAAGTTCGTCCAAATGACTGACTTGTCCCCGAAGAAGGCAAAAGCTATGAAGTACAAATATCAAGGTGTTTTCCCAATCACCTCAGTCCACTCTAATGTTGAGGATATTAGAGATACAGAGATTGGCCATGTTGATATGGCTGAGTTTGTAGAGAGAACCAAATCAAGCAACCCCAGTTCTATGATGAGGAAGATAGTGGAAAGTAATATTCATCTGGTATCCTCCTTCCCAGTGGCGGCTCACAATACAGAATTTGTTCTTCAGTGCGCCCATTTCTACAACAAAGATATCAGAGCTGTGGTGGACGCCAGTGGTAATGTAATAATCAGGTTGGATCCTGAGTTCATTGACAAGGTGTTCATGTGTCCTCCTGCAACAGAGGTGTTGAAGCTTGATTTCATCGAAGCTCAAAAGGAATACGACAAGAATCCAGAGAAGGCGAAGAAAGTAATCAACAACAAATGGTTGAAGACTGCGAGGTCAAGTTTGTCTAGATGGCCACGCAGCTTCCCTCGAAGTGATTTCGTGGAAGAAGTTGGTGACTTGATTACCCTCCTCAGCAGGATAAGAGGTTTGTCTTCCTCTTCACAATTTCAGGAATGGATGTATCCCTTCATTAAGGTCATACTCCAAGGCAAGCAGGTTATTTTCTGGGGAGAGCAAATCAGTAACGCTTTGCATGATCAGTTAACGAAGGTATCCACTACCTCCAAGTTCTTCATGACTTCCTATCTGGTATACATTGCAGCCTCCATGAGGATTTTTCCAGGATTGTCGTCAGAAGGGGATAGGAGAGTGGTCCCAGTATACCAGTACTATTCTCAGCTAACATTGAAAGGCTCAATTCACCATTTCAGGAGAGTGAATGATGCATTCTTTGCTGTATTCTTGTGCCTTTTCAATCCCCAACTGGAGCAGAGAAGAATCTCAGATGAGGCATGGACAGTGGTTAATGGTTTTGGTTGTATGTTTTTGCAATTTCCATCTTTCTCCTACTTGAGGGTTGGCTTTTTCCAAGGCTACCCTTATATGCTTCCAAGGTTTCCTTCAGATAGATTGGTCTTGATGGAGTTGTGCAGGCAAATGATTGTCGTGCATAACAAACAGATGGAACTCAAGAAGCCCGGATTCAGATTTCCCGTAGAAATCGGCAGATACTCAGTATTGATTGCCGCAAAGGCAAGAGCTATGGAGACAGAGATGCAGTTGGTCACCATGAAGCAATTCAAGAGGAGACCAAAGTTTGATTACCGGGGTGTAAAGGATAAAATCAAGAGGAAAACACAGTTCCATGAACCCATGGTGGAAGATGTCTGGATAGATTTGAGAACAGAGGAAGACATCAGGAAACTGGACTATAGCAGGCTGTCTCTAGAGCAAATTGAATACCTAGGACTTGCTGATATCCCAGAGGACCTTGTAGATGATGGCGAATTGGTTGATGCCAAATATGAAGCAGAACAGATAGCTGGTACTCCTCTACCGCCAATCCAATGGTCCCAAAAGGAGCTGACTTCCCTAAGGAAGAGATTTGAACCCATATTGGCCAACACCAATAAGTGGCTGGAAGATAAAGGAATTACGCTGAAGGAATTCCTCACTGGTTCAGAAACTGAAGTTCAAGAGCAAATTGGTAAGAAGGTTGAAAACAGAACGAAGAATAAGAGTGATGCTCCATCATCCTCTAAAACACATAAACCTAAAATCAGATTTGTGACAAAGAAAGCAAAGGTTGTTGAGAAGGAACCTGAAGCGAAAGATATGGAACTTGAGGAGCCAGCGGCCGAGGATCCAACAACTGAAGAGCCAGCTACAGAAGAGATGGATGTCGAAGACAAGGGGTCAGAGGAACAAGATAAAGAGGCTTTGTCTCCACAAGACAATACACCTGTTGCACCCCCTGTGCCTGCTTCCCCCATTATCATTCCTTCCTCTGAATCCCCCTCTCCTCCTAAGATAATCTTTGATAATCCCCAGGGCACTTTTGAAAATGTTCTCCATTCTTCTGATTCCATTCCTAGTTTGTCTTCTTCGTCATTTGATATAGGAGATACTTCTATGTTTGATCATTTTGTGATGAATACTGAGCAAGTTTCAAGTGCCAATGTAACAGGTGCGGTTTTTACCAACACCCCGCCTATTGTTTCTACCACCAGCACAAGTACAGTCCCAGTAACACCAGTGGCAGGAATGGACTCCAATGTGAATACTTCTCTGCTGCCACCTTGGTTGTCAGCTTACACGCCAAAGAGGAAAAAGCAAGTCATCTCTCCAGATGATTTTGATTTCACTAAGCTGACACCTGCAAAACCTAAGGCTCCGAAGAAACCAAAGATCCTTTCAAGGGTACTTGAAGAAAAGGGGCAGAAAGTTTTGGAGATAGCAAAACCCCCACAGGATGCAACTGTCGAAAATTTTGACATGAATGACTATTCTATTTCTAGGGTTGAATTGGGCAAAATCACCCATGAAAGCGCTAAAAATGATATGCAGTCAGCCATGGACATCCTGATCCAGAAATTCGACAGGGAAAAAGAAATGAAAGACTACTACAAGGCAAAAGCAGAACAGCTGACTGCAGTGGTAAGAAAGATCACGTTGAATTCAGAAGCAGTTACTCCAGAGGCCGTGTCTGTAGAAGACCCCGTCATCCTGAAAGCGGAAAAGACTCACCTCCGAGGGAAAGTACTTGAAGAATACTTGGACAGGATGCGAGCCCAGGGAATCTCTTTGCTCAAGGAGGTATTTGAGAAAACGGATAAAATGAGGAAAGTAAGAGCAGAACTCAACGATCTCATTGATGCCATCTCTCATGATATTGAGCACACAGAGGATACTCATGATAAGTGGGTTGAAATGAGGAAGCTGAAAATGAGCACTTTAATATCCATTGGTGCCATTTCCAACAGGGATTCATATATAGAGACAAAGGAAGCTCTAATGTACAGGAGCAATGTGCTAAGAAATTTGATCAAGGATCTCGAAGCTGCAAAGGAAACCAGTGAAGAAAATGATGTTAACATTTTGCATAAGCTGGAGGAGTTGCCCTGTAAATTGGTATCACAGGATAACCAGTTTCTTTCTGCAGAAGAAATGGTTAAGGAATTTGAGGACATGTTTCAGCAGGAATTTGAAGACAAGGTATTTTCAATAACTTCTGTGGACAGCATATTAGACAACCAGTTAACCTTGGACAATTTGAAAACCAGGTTAACCAATCATGCCAAGTCAATCACTACAGTAAGGGATGCCATAGTAAGGGCCAGGATGATCTTCAAAAACACATTCAAACCAGATAGCATTGAAATGCAGGCGACCTTCACTATGTATGATGACCACGTGAGAAAGGGTGGTGACACAAGTTGAAGCAGCTGGTTTTTTCCCTTAGTTTATTTTCTGATTTCCATATGTACTTTCAAAACAGTTTTGGACATTTTTTACATGTACATTTTTGATATGCAATTACATGTAAAAAATAGGAAGTCCCAAGTCAATAAGGACTCCTATTTTTGAATAAGTCAAAGTAGTTGTAGATTTCCTAGATTTTCTCAAGGTCTTTCCCTATAAATAAAGGGGACCTCTTTTGTAAATATTATCTTTTATCTATTGCAAGAAAACTCTGGCGAATTGAAAAGCAAATCGAGACTTTGTGCTTATTGTGAAAATCAATATTCACATATTCATCAATACAAGAAAGCAAGTTCAATTCCAATCTTTGTCTTGGGATTATTTGTGTTGTGATAGTTTTGTTCTTATGTCTTGCTATCATAATCTTAATTGATAATAATTGAACGGTGGAGTTTGTTTCAAGTGATTGAAGAGCGCTCTAAATTTGATTCTGATAAACTTTGTGTTATCAAATCGGTGGTGGGTTATATGTTCATGTTTGTGAAAATACAACAGTTTGGGGACTTTATGCTGCAAGTTGTTATATTTGAATTATTTTTATCATATTGAAGAAGAGTGAAGACTTTGGGCTGCATTTTGCTTCAAAAAGTTCTGGTTACAAGTAGCGAGTGAGGTAACAGAAAACTTTGTGTTTCTGTGATATTGTGATAATTTATAAGTTTTATATCAAGAGTTTGAAATATAAACATCTATTCTGAAAAAAGAGAATGAGATGAGATGGAACCACCCCAAACATAGTTTTTAGTGTACATAAATTTGATAAGTGTTTGATTTACAAAAGTTAAGTAATTAGAGGGAACCTCCCCTTGCTGAGAGGAGAGACTTTGTCTCATCATAGCTGTGGCTGATATACCCATTTTGCCGTTAGCGAGTTAACGACAAAATATTCACCCAACAGGCTCCAGATTCCTCCAGAAAATATTGGTGTATATTACCCATACAAACACCCTTGAGCGCTATTTTTGATGCATCGCGAAAATCGATTCAGTAAATAAAGTTAAGGCGAAATAATTAAAGGCTTGGGAACTTTTCAAGGTATATTCTTTCTTGAACACTTATATAATTATTTTAATATGTTTATATATGCCACGTGTCTCCCAAAGTACCTGCATGTAGTTTCACACTCCGTGGCAGTTGCGACAATCATTGCAGTTGACAGGTGGCAGTCATAGGGTTATTCGAAGATCTTGCATAACCCAAAATAATTAAAAGTACTAGGTGATCATTGCAAATGGCATTTGAAATAAATGCCATAAAAGGGAATCAACACCAGACTGTGAAGCCATCATTGGCAGTACTTATGATTAATTATGGCAAGTACCATGACAAGCGAGAATGCTGACGTCAACTCCAGAGTCGAATGGAAAGACAAAGTGGCGGCTGCAAACTTGCACTTCACACACGGCCAACTTGGTGCATAATGTCGAAGTACACACCATGATGGATGAAAGGACATACAACATAACTGTCAACTTGTCAAAATCTCATGCCATTAATCCTGCACACATATTTGCAAATGACAACACATCATTCATAACTCTTTGCCATTTCAAATTAGAGTTAAAAGATCAAGAGAAGAACAGGTTAAACTCCATTGTAAGAATTCGTTGTAGAATCGTTCATAGTTGGACAATCAAATGGGTCACAAAAAGAAAGCAGAACTAGAGAATCCCATCTTCGAGGATGCAAGATATTTCAGCAAGCAGGGTGGCTTGAATTCTTGTAGAAATATGAAGGGTTCGAGGCGGAGTTGATTGAAGAATTTGTCACAAATTTCCATTGAACCTTCACCACCGTCAAAGGGTTAAGATTTCAAATCAACCCAACTGTCATCAAGCAACTTTTTGGTATTCCTACTATTGAGATTGATATGTTTGTAAGTAAATCCTCCTATGAGGAGTTAATTCAAAACTTCCATGTTGCTCTAGAGCCCCTGCCCTGGTACATTGTGAACAAGGGAGCAACAAAAGGTATTAAGAGGACTAGTCTTTCGGACCCATGGATGACTATAGTCCTATGGGTCATGAAATTCTTTACATGCAAAGGGTAGTATGGTATAGTCTTAGGCTATGGTATGAGATTGATCACCATCTGAGGCATGGGGCCAATAACCCTTAGTATCTGATAAATGTCCCTGCTTTTCTGCATGCCAATTTGGTCACCATGATGACTAAAAGAAGGGACAAGGAAGGGAAAATCACTCACCTTGGTTTAATGCACTTGATTATGAAGCACCACTTCTTGTCATAGGAAGATGCTCAAACGAAGTGGGAAGATTTCTTGGCCTTGCAACCCAAAAGGAAGAAGGCAAAGTGCCAAGCCTTTGTTGTATCTATTTTAGGTGACCCTATCGCAATTTCCTCACAACCTATAGAGGTTCAGTCTAGATGGCTCTAGAGAAGGACATAACAGAGTGCTTAAGCAAGTATAGCTACTGATACTAGAGTCTGCCACCCCTGATTAATCATCTCTTCAGATGAAGAGGAAGAACAAAACCCTATGGCCATCGCAAGAGAGTGTGCATCCCCTGCTGCACAACCAATAGAAGAAGAGGCTCGGGAGGAAGAAATAGTTGAAGAGGCTAGTTACGGTGGAATGCCTAAGGAAATTGGTGAAGAAAGCATCCTTGAGGAAATAAGGCAAGTTGCAAATATCCCTAAAGAAACTGAACAAGCTACTTTGCAACACAGCCACAGAGAAGGCAAGGAAATCTTTGAAGAGGGTTCTGAAGACACTGTCGCACCAAAAACAAGGTACACCCTCAATCTTTCTAAGATTGAATTTGAGTTAAAATAGTGTAAAGCATAGTTGGAAGCCATGACCTTGCAATTAAAATCTAAAGATGAGGAATTTGAGAAAAAGATGGCAAAAGTAGATGAAGAGAAACAACAAAAAGAATAATAAATTTCTTTTTTCAAGAAAGAAATTGAAAATCATAAAAATATGGTGGCCCAGAGGGATACATAGATCACTCAACTTAGGCAAAAGATGACCCAACAAAACCCTACACCTGTTCCATTCAAAATATATGCAAAATTAAGGAGAACATGCAGTTCCAGAGAGAAATTAGATAGCTCCGGAGAGAGCTAGAAACCATAAGGTAGGAGAAGTTGATAGTTGAGAAAAATCTAGCCCTGGCTTGTGAAACAGGGGAAACCCTGCTAGCTCAAAGGGCACCATTTGGTATATATGCCATGTTCCCAAGAGAGCAATATTTAAGGTGGAATTGTTAAGGATAAGCTGTAACCTTCCTTTTGACTTTGATAGTGACATGGAATTTGTAGTGTTATTTGCAAAATCCTAAGGACCAGCAAAATCTATTGTGTGAGTTTTTCCAACATGGTCATATCATGGGCCATGTAAACACTTCAATACTGAATTTGTATGTGGGAGAACTGTAGATCAGGAGCTATCTATCTATGCTCAATAACCATAGATTATGGGCAGATAGAATGGAAGAGTACAATGCTGCTATAGGATCCATTGGATTATTGATGCGCCATGAATGTCCCAAAACTACTTGGTTCACCAACACTTTCAAGGCAAATGTTTACATGCAAGGTATTACAGGGCAGTATGTGCAAAATCTAAATTCTTGTATTGCTGAGTTTTTTGCCATTGCTGGATATCTTCCAAATGCAGCAGTTGCAATCTGCATAAATAGGTTTGAGGACTTGCCCCAAGTTTTCAAGAGGAGACAACCTATTTCATCTGCCAATATTAGATGGATGACTGACAAGGTACAAAAGATTATCACATTAATTCAGCAGAAACAACAAAACTAGGTTAGAATGAGATTTAGGCCTCCATTAATTCTAATGCTAGCTCCTCGATTGAACCATCCACTAGGACATGGAATGAGAGAAGGGAAATTCAACAAGTGGTTTAGTAGGGTGCAAGAAAATAATGGGTTCTAGCCAAAGGGGAGACAACTATCCCAGTATGACTATGATGAGGATTATGACTACAACCAGAAAATGGAGGGCAAAAACATATTGGATGAAGCAGACTAAGCACAACCATGAGGGCATGGCATATGTTCAATAGGGGGGAGATGATGAACCATATAATTGACTCATCAATTTAATGTTATTTCTACTCTTAAGAACTTTCACAGACACTTTGGCATATATAAATACATATTATTATAATTATGTTTATCTTTTGGTTAGATTATGCACATGATTAGTTTTCATTTCCTTTGATGAAATCTCTTTCTTTATTTTACTGGGTTACATTTCAAATGTGCATATGTTATGAATTATGGTGCATGTTTTTATAAGGCTTGCAGAAGTATGAATAACAAGTGGTCTTCAGATCCCTTTGTCCTGAGAAGAACCCAAACTCCGGAGAGCTCCAGATGTTGAAAACCTCCCTTGGATCATCCTCCCCTTGAGTCGATGATCGCCACAAGTCCATCCTTGAGTGCAAACATAACTTGTGCTTCAATCACACAGCTAAGAAGAGTAACATTGCCACGATGCCACAATCTTGGTGACTAACTAAAAAATTGGTTAACCAACCTTAGTCTCAACTGAAGTGACTCCCATCTTGTATCACACCATTTCTGGAGAATCATCTAGTTTGCCATGCAGTTAGAATTAACGCAGATCTCTAATCTACAGTTCTATTTAGGAATTTTGAATGTAATAAACCATGCAACTGACTTTAGTCCCAGTTCGCTCCAGTTAGACTTATTGATAGTTTTCTTCTTCCAATAACACTCGACTGTATAAGTAGGAGCAATTCATTTTCTTTCTAGTTAGTTCAAAGTTTTTAAGTTTCATAGTAGTTATTGCCAGATCACTATAACAGGAGGAAAACTCCTCATGCTTGTAATTCTATCCATTTTCTGGACTTTGATTTAATATGAAGGGAAATTTCTACTGAAAGAAGTTAGTTGAGCAAGAGGATCATCTCTGGTTGGGGAAGTAGGGCCCACTTACCCATCTAAGGGAAGATCTCTCGATTATTTGGTATTTATGCAATTTTGTTGTAATCTATGTTAAGTTTTCCTTTATGTTCTATGTGATTGTTGTTAATTGTTCCCTACAGGTTAGTTCTTAAAAATCCTAAAAATACCAAAAAGAGATAGTTCTGTTCCTTATCAGCATTGTCATATTCAGAGTGTTTCATTACTGTAGAGTAAAAGTGGATTCAATTGACCTTCATTTACTTTTTCAGCATGATAGATTAATTTTTTTTTCCAGCAAGGTGTGTTTATTTTTCAACACTTAGATAGATCTTTATTTCTGCATGTACATTCAATTCTGGTGAGATCGACAAACCAAGTCCCATTCACCAAAACACTCGACCAAAACCCCCCATTATAAGAAGTCTTATCGCAGATAGCTCCAGACACCTCCAGATTGATAAAAGTAAATGGTGATACATTAACAAAACCTACTTCGACCTCATCAGGTTGCTTCCAATCATGATCCTTAAAGTTAATCCAAATCTTAGCTAGTAGACCACTAAATATGTCCATCTCAACAAGAATTCTTAGAAAAGTAGGATGCAAGTGATAAATTATCTTAGGCACAATCGATAGAAACATGCTTAAAGATTTACCGATAGTAATTAAACTCATGGTTTGCAAAACTAAAGTGGGATTTTGGGAAAATGAACCCAAATAAGAGCATAAGAGAAGATCTTAGAAGGAGAGAAATTTGAATACCATGGCTTCAAGCACAACAAGGATTTACCTCAAGACCAAGGGCCTACTTCCAAGAGAAGCTTCCTATCCTTCTCAATACCACAAACCACAATAAAAACATTCCTGAGCATAGGGGTATAGAAATAAATCCTTAGCTAAAAGTGGTCTCCATGCCTTGGAAACTTAGGCATGAATCTCAACCAAACTTGGATAAAGATGTTGATAACTGAGAGGGGGGGAGTGAATTAGTTATCCTAATTATTTCTTCTTCCTGAACTTTCTTATTAATCAATGTAGCATCAAATCAAACAAGCAAACATAACCATGAAAATAGAGATACACATGACACAATATTTTTGACGTGGAAACCCTGTTAAGGGAGAAAACCATGGGGTGATTAACCCAAAGATTATTCTCTGTTAGAAGAATAAGGAAATACAAAATGGCACTTGCCAATTAGGGCTCAATGCCCGAGCACACTGCTCACAAGGAGGCACACTGCCTACAAAGAGACACACTGTCTACAAAAGAGTGTTATACAATACTTGAACTGATTGGTAGCATCTGCAAATGCTGGAGTCTAGTTTCGGTTAGGCTCAGTATACTGATCTGCTGCACTTCATCTTTCCTTTTCCCTTAAGCTTCTTTTCTTTCACATACTAGACCTTCCTTATTGCTTTTGCTCTGTACTTCTACTTTTATTCACATATAACCAACCACAACAACAACTTTCACAACTAAATCCATTGTGTATATATATCCGCACAAGTAATTTCATCACCTTTCTAGTCGGCACCCGGAATAGTCAATCTTTTCACTAATTCTGATATGTCGGCTGAATCCTTGCACATCAAATAATGCAGATCAAGTATATGCTTGTATAAATCATTAATCATGTCGGCCAGACATGATACATGCCTTCATAACCTTTACCACAATTAGTAACTCATCCAGAAAGTAGTCTGATGTTCTGTCAGTCAGTTCTTCCTCTGTTCACACTGTCACTCAAGAATCCGGTACTCAACTATTCATATCTTTTTCCTCATCTATCACCAGAGGCTAAATCCTTGGAATATACTACTCAAGGTAGTCCTCTTGACTTCTTCAAATCTGCACTTCACCAAGATACTTCCTCTGAGAGATCCAGACCTGTCTGTTAGACCTTGCCACATGCTCTGTTCTTGTTTACCGGACCACAACATTCTTCACTCTGACTTCCGGTAGAGACACACCATGTCCTACGGATGTGTGGGATGAACTTTGTTGCCACCAATGACAACAATTATGAATCCATATAGTGTCTCTTGCCAACAATCTCCCCCTTTGGCATTAATGGCAACACTTAGTGAAAAATGACTAAGTGTTTACACTATGCTCCCCCTTGGCTAATGCTCTGTCTTTATATACATTTTCTGGAGCTCCCTCTTAGTTGGATTCCTCATTTTTCACTGTTCCTCACTCCCCCTTTGACATCAATGGCAAAGGGTAGGGTCCGCATACCAAAATTTTCAAAAATTTGACTGTACTTAGCCGCATAAGTATATATATACAAGTTGTACTTACATATACTTAAGTATGTCTACAAAAGTGTTCTTCAACTGTACAACTTCTGTCGCCCAACTCTACTTCATCCTGTCCAAAATTGAGATATGACCACTCAACAGGAATGCGAATGCTTCAGCCTTCTTAAGATCTGTCAGATCATTGGTCCGGGCTGTAATCTGAGCATCATTTATGGCCTCATGCATGGCCTCTAACTTAGGGATAATAATCCTTCTAAGTTCACCCATCCGGCTGATTATGTTCTTCCTTTCCTTCTCAAGATTCTTTATTGCATTTGTGATTAAAATAGTTTGACACTCTTGATTTACTATGGAGGAAGAGAGAGGATCAAAACTTTGAGACAAACTTAGTAGTTTATCCTCTTGCTCTTTTATCTTCTTCTCAATCTCTACTGTTGCTTTGGACAAGGAGATACAAAATTTGTATATTTTACCGCCATCCTTAAGAGCATTTTCTAAGCTCTTTATTCCAATACTCATATTTCTCCTATCATTAGTGATTAATCCTTTTACCTCTGAGAATCTCTTATCCAAAAACTCCTTCCGGACCTTTTCTTCATCGGATTTTTCTAGAGAATCAAAATGTGTACTAACACTGCTGACTAAGGTTTTGAGATTACCGAAAGAGGAGGCTGTGGGATCCTTTTGAAAAGATGGCATGATCTTTTCCAGCACTCTGGATGCTACCTCCATAAGCTCACAGTCTTCCATGTGAGATTTCAATAGTTTCTCTTTGACTTTCTCATTTGCAAATGAGTCTATTTTCATTGTTTGCACCGGTGACAAGGAGTCAAAATCTAATGGTCCTTTTAGTAGGTCCGGTTCATCAATTTCTATAGTTGCTTTTGTCAAGAAGTCCTTGACTGATTCTGCAGTGTCTCTTGCCGGAGATAGATGTTTCTTCTCTTCTACAGTCTTGGAGCTGTCTTTTGGAGTTTTCTCTCCTTCTACATTCTCACCACTAGCAGTTGTGGTCTTCTCTGCTGAAGTCTTCTCTCCTTCTACAACTTTAGTACTGTCATCTTCTTTTTCCTTCACCTCTGCTTCTTTCTCCTATAATTTTTCTTCTCCTTTGGATCCGGAGACTATAGGGGAAACTGGAGGAGAAATGTTAGTCTGTTCAGGGCCCACCTCTTCTATCATTTTCTCAGGAGTTTCTTCTGCAACATTTGTGGTTGAGGGATCAGTACCCAAGTCCTCTATAATAGGAAGATTAAATCTTTTGAAGGCCTTCTGGAGGATCTCTTTTGTGTCCTTAGCTACCTTGTCAGTTTCACCAAGCATAAGTTGATTCATCCTTGCTTTGCTTCTGAACTCATCCTTACAATCTTTGAATATCATATTCATTATCTTGGGGTCGATTGAAGGATATAGCTGAATTGCTATTTGTTCCCTGATTTCTAGGTCTTTAGCTTGGGCAGTGTTCTTTCTTGCTTCTAGTTCCTTCTCCAAGCTTTTAGGGATCAGAGATATAATTTCAATAAATGCTTTGTTGTAAATATTTAGATACCTGACTGTGGCATCTTGCAATATCTTCTGATCTGCTTCATCATAATCATCATAAAACTCAACCATTGGCTGAAGATTTCTGTCCACTGTGACTGATTTGATTATGTCGTCAATGTGAAAAGTGGGTTTTTCAACATTTTCCTCTGCCTTTTCTTCTTCCTTCTGTTCGATAGAGGGTTGACCAGATGTTTTTTCTTTTTCTTCATTTTCCTGACTTCTTCATCAAATTCAGTTTCCTCTTCATCTCTTTGACTTGCATAAGCCCTTGTGGCTTTTATTTTTGACCTTTTCTCTCCTTTGCCGGATGCTTGGACTTCCAGTTTTGAGCTTTTAGCAGGGACAGGTGCTGGTCTCTTTGAAGATCTGGTCTGGGTGGAAGTTTCTACTGGAGCACTTTTCTTGCTTCCCTTTTCTGCCTCTTTCTTCTCTTCATCAACTTTTCCTGGTTGGCATCAAGTGCCTCCTTTGAGATCCCAAGGCCTTGGGCAATATGTTCTACTTCTTTTCTCACCTTCCTTTTTATCTCTGGTTCTCTAAGTTCCACATGAATCTTTACACTCAGCTCCTCAAAGGTTCCAAACCTTTCTGCCTTTGGATCTTTAGGCTGACTTAGCATGTGTTGAACATGCAGCTCCACAATCTGTTCATCCACCTCATACCCCATGGGCATGATCCAGACCGTCCTTGGTTCTACTGCCTCCATCAGGCACTGATCAGTGTCTACCATAAAGCAGACTGTGTCTTTGTATTTCTCAACAAGGGACTGGGGAATCCTTTCTCTTGTTTGCATCATGTTTTGAAAGTTCTTGAAGTATCCCCACAGAGCTGTATTTTGTGCTTGGTTATCACCAAGTCCATGCAAATAATCTCTGATTTGGATAGCTACTGGCCTATCACTCTCCCATACCCAGCCATTAGATCCGGGAAGCTCATTCATGAAGTAGAAGAATAAGCACAAAATTAATCCACCATACTTGAATGAATTCTTTTTATCTTTCTTGATTTTCTGCAGATTCTCTAAGAGTTGGTTTAGGAGAAGCTGACAGAGATCATAGTCTGCATCCTTTCTTAACATTTCATAAGCTGTATAGATGGCAGTTCCAGGTACAGAATTTTCTCTGCTAGAATGATATATCTTATATCCAATGATCATGGAGGCAAACTTGACATCCGGATCAGTGATGTCATCTACTGTCATTGCTCTTTTGTCAAACTTAGATCTGGTAGCCTCACTCACAGTTTGGTTCTTTACAGATTTGAGAACATGAATCCCACCGGATGAGTGTAATCTGGTAACTACCCTGATGGCATCCTTAGTGATCTTGAATGGTCCATTCAACCACATGAAGTTGTCATGTATTCTGCTCAGAATGTACCTAACCCATTCATCCTCCGTAAAATAGGGGAAATGTATGTATTGTGCAAAGTGTTTGTTCTGGAGGCCCTTGTATTGGGGTTTGAGCTCAAATGAATCATCTAACAATTATTTGTGATAGATATCTCTTAGTTTGAATTCCCTAAATTCTTCAACATTTGCATGTATATAAACCCTAATATCTTCGGTGTGCAAAACACCATGCGGAACACTGGAAAATGCACCTAGGGGATCTACCTCCAAGGATTTGTATGGATGTTTCTTAAATGTAGGGCGAGGTCTATCAGAAATCTTTACAATATTCAGAGTACCCATTATCAAGAGATTTGCAGTGAGATATTTGAAAACGGAAAATACCTTTTGCGCCTTTCGGTTTCACGGAGTTGGTTGGATCGATTTCTCGAAGAAATGACTTCAGCAAATGATCTTCGATGACCTTGGAGAATTTTGATGCAGAGCTCCACTTTTCGTTTCTTCTTGAGTGCAGAATGAACAAGTGATTAATGAGAAAACCCTTATATTGCTCCGTAAACCCTAACATCAGGTTGCAATAAATGCTTGGCCTACATTATTCCAGTTTTGCCTTATTCAGATGACTTGAAGAACCGGATCAATCCTAAACTTTAAACAACTTGCGGATCTGCCAAATCTTAACCACAGTTTGTTTGAATGTATGCCTTATGAATCCTTCAATCCGCAACTCTTCTTGTGCCAGTTCCGGCACCAATTGACTGGCTGGGGGAACAAGGTTTTCTTTGTGTCTCCCCCTGAGCTAGAGCTCACTTTTTAATTTCTGGAAGGAATATCAGCACCAGAGTTTGGTGCGGATCCAACCTCTATATTCTCAGTACTTTTCTTCACCCAAATCTTGCTCATCTCACTTTTAACTTCATCCGCATTCATCTTTTGTTTACCCTTGTCTTGATTCTGATTATGATATACCGGACCTCTTTTGTCCTGATTCTTGCTTCTACAGACTTTTGCACTATGACCGGACCTATTGCAGATTTGGCAAACAACATTTCTTTGCATATTTGACTGATATCCACTTGATCTGCATTGATTAGCCATATGACCTATTCTATTGCATGTAAAGCATCTACCATTGAATGATTTGTTCATTTGCATATTTCTGCATTCATGAGACTTGTGACCATACCTTTTGCAGTTACAACACTGTCCGGAGAAGGATGAATTAGTTTGATTCACTCTTTTTCTGCACTGATTAGCTTTGTGACCAAAGTGATTGTAGCTGTGGCAGTATCCATTGAAGGATGGATATCTTTGAGCATTGGGCTGTCTTACCGGAGGTCTTCTAGGCCTATTCCTTGGATTTTCTGATTCAAAATTCTTTTGACCGGATCTGGAGTTTTCTCCTTTCTCATATCCCAAACCACACTTGTCATCTGCCCTCTTTTGACTTCCAAGAAGAACTTCAAGTTGAGCAGAACTTATCTTAAATTTCTCTTTATATTCATTTGCTATTTGAAGATCCCTTTTGAGAGAGACAATTTGATCCTCAAGTTTTTCTTCATTATCTTTGGCATCTTCAAGATCAGATTCAAGATGTCTAATAATTCTATCCATCTAGTGGCAATCTTCTAATTTCTCCTTGAGAGATTGTCTTAGATTGTCTTCAGTTTTTCTTTTCTCTTCAATCTCTTGGGTAAACTTTATAACTCCTGATTCCATTTCATGTCTTACCATAATGACTTCTTTTGATAACTTTTCACATAACTTGGTTTTCTCAGTCAACTCTTCATTTGCATTATTTGCTTCACTTTGTCTTGCCAATTGCTGAAGCAGTTCCTTTCTCTTTTTCATAGAGAGACTTAATTTGTCTTTTAGTTCTCTCATGAAGTCATCAGCCTGTTTAAGTCTTTCCTTTAATTCATTGACCTCAGAGTTTGACTGTTCAAGATCCTCAAGGGCAGTCTTGAGTTGCTCTTTTAAACCATATGCATCCATTTGGATTCCCAGATCTTCCTCGAGCTATTAGGCTCTTGTTAGGAGGAACTTAGCTCTGATACCAATTGTTGATAACTGAGAGGGGGGGTGAATCAGTTATCCTAATTATTTCTTCTTCCTGAACTTTCTTATTAATCAATGCAGCATCAAATCAAACAAGCAAACATAACCATGAAAATAAAGATACACATGACAATATTTTTGACGTGGAAACCCTGTTAAGGGAGAAAACCATGGGGTGATTAACCCAAAGATTATTCTCTGTTAGAAGAATAAGGAAATACAAAATGGCACTTGCCAATTAGGGCTCACTGCCCGAGCACACTGCTCACAAGGAGGCACACTGCCTACAAAGAGACACACTGTCTACAAAAGAGTGTTATACAATACTTGAACTAATTGGTAGCATTTGCAAATGCTGGAGTCTAGTTCTGGTTAGGCTCAGTATACTGATCTGCTGCACTTCATCTTTCCTTTTCCCTTAAGCTTCTTTTCTTTCACATACCGGACCTTCCTTACTGCTGCTGCTCTGTACTTCTACTTTTATTCACATATAACCAACCACAACAACAACTTTCACAACTAAATCTATTATGTATATATATCCGCACAAGTAATTTCATCACCTTTCTAGTCGGCACCCGGAATAGTCAATCTTTTCACTAATTCTGATCTGTCGGCTGAATCCTTGCACATCAAGTAATGCAGATCAAGTATATGCTTGTATAAATCATTAATCATGTCGGCCAGACATGATACATGCCTTCATAACCTTTACCATAATCAGTAACTCATCCGAAAAGTAGTCTGATGTTTTGTCAGTCAGTTCTTCCTCTGTTCACACTGTCACTCAGGAATCTAGTACTCAACTATTCATATCTTTTTCCTCATCTATCACCGGAGGCTAAATCCTTGGAATATACTACTCAAGGTAGTCCTCTTGACTTCCCCAAATCTGCACTTCACCAAGATACTTCCTCTGAGAGATCTGGACCTGTCTGTCGGACCTTGCCACATGCTCTGTTCTTGTTTACTGGACCACAACATTCTTCACTCTGACTTCTGGTAGAGACACACCATGTCCTGTGGATGTGTGGGATGAACTTTGTTGCCATCAATGACAACAATCATGAATCCATATAGTGTCTCTTGCCAACAAAAGATTCCAAAACTTGTAGAATAAACCTAACTCAGAGTAGCACTCCTCTTCAAGCATCTATTGGCCCAACTCTAAAATTGGGATATTATTAGATTTAGGTAGGGTAGGAGGGGAATCCCACCCTATAATCTACTTTTTTCTCATTGAAGAGACCTTAGCCTTTAATGGTACACCCACAAGATGCTAATATCCCTAAAGAATCGATCCTCAGTTACCAACAAAACCCCTACCCAAAGTAGCCACACCATCTATAACAACAAGACCTAAAGAGGAGAGAACACAAATAGAATTTGAAACAACACCTAAAGTCAAACCATTACGACCATTAGAAAATGCACTCCCAAGGGAAAAAGTAAAATCCATATCCAAGGAAAATGCAATAGCTAACATCAAAGGTCCCCCTAATTCCTCTTCTCTATAATATTATTATTTATATTCTCTTTTTTATTTTCACTACAAGTAGGTCATAAGCACTGAATATAAGGTTAATTATTTTTTCAAACAAAAATACTAAAGTTCATTAATTTTAAAAAAAAATATGATACCATGGAGGAGAGAAATCTTGTCAAGATGATATTTTTTTTCTATTTATGATAAATAGTGAAGAAAAAACATGGAGTCCCATAAAAAATGTGTTTTTAGTGTACTTGACTTTAAACATTTATTAAAAATATCAAAATTGAATTTTTTTAAAGAATACGCCAAAGTTCTATTTTTTTGAGAAATTAAATTATAGTCTCAATATTACAAAAAACTACTTCCAAATAATTTTTATTTTTATTTTAAATACAAACATAGACTACACTAAATTTTCTACATTTCAACAGTTTACATTAATTCAATATTCAAAATACATTTCACTTTTAGCTACTTCAATTTAACAAACTAGATTGATGTTGTTTATTTCCTTCATACAAGTGTGACACGGATTTGTGCTTTTATCCAAATGAATGAGGTAGGGAGCTCTATAATAAATGATCCACTGGGCACAACACTTGTTGAAGGTTTTGCAAATGGAGTAGCAAGCTAATGAGTATTAATCGTGGGGGATACTCCATGTTTAAGTGCTCTTGATCCATAATAGTACTAGGATGTGTGATCTCTTAGGAAGTTCTCATGCTTCACTCTTGTGAGCATTACCTAGATGAAATGGGTACTTTTTGGACCATTCATGGTCATGAGAGATGGGTTCCTATGAACCACAACTCATGAAATATGGGTGAGATGACTCTTGACTCAAAACTACACAATTGGATCCTAATAAATCTTCACATTTATTAAATATATATCTAAAAAAAATGATAAAAAAAATTAATAGTAAAAATAAAGTGTATAATAAAAAAATTATTACTACCCCGAAAGGGACAACAACAATCATTTATGTCATTCCCCATTTTGCTTTCAAATCCAACAATAATAGTGTGGCATGCATATAATTGCCCTACACTTTGAACTAATAGGGTTCTAGCATCTTTCTTTGGAACTTGTCATATAAGCATTTTCATCAAACTCAAATTCATTCACATTATTTTTTATTCACTAAAATGAATTTCCCTAACATTGTGGTAGTTGTCAAAATTGGTGCCACTAGTTAAGGAGTTAATCATGCCTTTTTCAGACTATAGTAAAATCATCTATCAACATTTCACATATAGAAGATCTTTTGCTACTTCTCTTAACATTGAATGGAATAGAACTAAAAATCAAAGGATAAAATTGTCCTTATGATTTTTTTAATGTTTCCTCTACCACTCTTTTTTTATAATTTATTTATAATTTAACAAGTTTCTCCTTGCACTTCTTCAAATATTATATGGGTGCAATGGGTTAATGGAGTGAACCCACTGAGTTCTATGTTCATCATATCTATAGTATTCAACATTCTAAATCAATGAGATATAAATTATTTTATTTGACCAATATATATATATATATATATATATATATATATATATATATATATATATATATATATATATATATATATATATATATATATATATATGTAAGATTCTAATTAATTTAATATGACATAAAAACTATTTACCTCATCAACATATGCCACTCAAACTTGTTTATATCCTAGGTTACTAATTCCAACTCTTATACTACTTCCTCTTCTAATTCTCCATCCTATGTATGTCCCTCTCCCATATATGCTTCCTTTCTACATCCAAGAGGGGATGGTGATAGTTGTGTATCCACATATAAAAGGTGAAATAAAGTTCAAATTATTATAAATATTATTAGATATGGATAAACATATTTCTATAAGAAGGTATAAAATTCCATGATTTTAACAACCACAAGCTTCTAAAAAATAATCTAGATATATTTTCTAAAGTTAGTATAATACAAAAATATAAATCTATCAATAAAATAAAAAACTTAATATAAGAATTTATTAATTAAATTTTATAATTAATATAAAAAATCTTAAATATATATAACTTTATTTGTAATCAATACAATTTTTATATTTTTTTAATATATTTATTATTACTTTTCTATATCATTTCTAATTCTATTTTGTTTGTAGGTGATAAAACATTAATAAACAAGTGGAAAAATATTAATAAGTGGAAAAAACCATGAAATATATACTTGTCTATATAAGTTAAACTCTCTTAAAAAAGAAAAAAACATCTAATCAAATTTGGTTAAGCTTGTTCCTTAAATTAAGTTCAACCTCTTCCTAAAAATTTACTTATATAGATATCTTAAATACATCTATCTAAAAAAAATGTTTATATATATATATATACCCTGGTTAGGGACCAGGGACCCATCAAAAATAGGGCTAAGCCCATAGGTTTTTAACATCTATCCACAAACTAAAAAAGTCTAAACAACAAGACTATACTTTCATACTAAGTCCAAGGAGTGGGGCAAATTACAATGGCCCTCACTCCATACAGTCCACAAACATAAACAGAAATAGGAGACAAAACAACATAAACTAAAAAACTTGACTCTAGCCTACTTATCTTTGCCTCCATCCAAATCAACTATGCCTTCATCATCGCATGCATTGGTGTACAACAGACGAGCCCGCAAAGGAACTGGAACCTCTAGCTTCTCCACCAAACCCTTGACCATCCTCTTGGTATCCAGCACACTCTAAAGAATATCGTGCAAGTGACCCAAGGCTGATTCTCTACCATTTGCCAGGAAGATTCGATTAAGTCCTCATGTGTTAAAACATAAGCGATCGCCATTGAAAGCATGGTTGCCATCGCCAAAGACTAGGTAGCACCAAAAACATTCCATCTCCCTCTGGAAGCTCCAGGGTCCAAAAGCAAGTGAGCCATGGCATCCCTAATGTTCACACCGTCTTGGCCATCCACCTCCTTTGCAACCTTCAGCAACCTGTAGAGCCATTCCCGCAAGATGGGATTTTTAATTTCACTCTCAATGTCCTTTACAAACCTTGCCATGGCTTCCTCAGCTGGGATCTTCCTCAACCTTTTTTGAGGAGTATATTTCCTTTTCATATGCCTGTCAACTGATTTACTCAGTCCAGGGTGGAGTATTTGCCGTCGAGGGGGAGCAGACGATCACTTGCCTTTCTCCCTAGCACCCGAGCCCTCTGCCAACCCACCTCCCATCGGAGCAACCACCCTTGAAACGAACAAAAACATAAGGAAATGTGGGAAAGGGAGCCAACATTGAACCATAAAGGCAAGTTGCCTTCCAAACCACACCATCACAAGTAGTGATTGAAGCTCTGCCACCTTTCGCTTCACACATGCCATCGGACAGTCCGTCAGCTTTCTCCATAATGACAGTTTGATGTGCTATCCCATTATTGGGAGATCTATCTAAAAAAATGTTGAAAATTATCAATTTCCAATATTTTGTTTACTTGAGTTATTTTATTTTAGATCCATTTTATTTACATATATACATAGACATGTGAATTTTTATTTTTAAGTTAAGAATTATTTTATTTTATTTTTTTGATACATGAAAGGGGCTTTAGGGGGCCCAACCCCAAATACATGCTGAATTCAAAGCCCATACATTCAAAAAGTTCCAACAAAAAAACACCAACGAACAAAAAACCGCCCACGAACTTGTCATCATACGCATTCACTGTCACCAACATCTCCTCGCCCACCTATGCCGCCTCCTCTATTGCCCTTTAATGGCCGCTGCAATTCCTCCCGCTCCCCTCGTCCTCCACTCATGTGGAATCAATATTTCAGAGCACCAGCGTATCGCCGTGCTCTGCTTCAATTGCAATTGCCTCCTTTGAAAGTTGATCTGCATCTTCGTTGCCTTCTCGGTATATGTGAGATACCTTGAAACTCTCTAGGCTATCAAGTATCCTCAAAATCTATATTAACCATTTATCTAGTTTCCAATTGGGTGTTGATCTCTTCGTGATCACATTTATTGTTAATAAATAGTCCCCCTCTAAATGGATCCTTTTCGCTCCCAGGTGCTCTCCCAGATGAAGACCCAAACAAGCTGCTTGAAACTCCGCTTCATTGCTTGTCCCATCCACTAGCCGCTTCGCCCAAGTAGCCACTCGATTACCTTTACAGTCTCGAATAATGCATCCAGCACTAGACGGGCCTGAGTTACTCTGCGCTGCTCCGTCGAAGTTTATTTTTATCCATTTGATATATGGTGGCTTCCATTGCGCTTCTTCCCTCGGGTTTAAAAGAAGATTAACCTTCGAGGTCCCATCAACGAGAGATTGTTTACTTTATTTTTATTTGAAAAGGTATTTTACTTTTAAAAAAGCCACCATTAAAAACTTTTAATTGAAGAGCTATTTCGTGTAACTTTTACTTTTGGCCCAAAAAAAAATCTCTTCAAATTTAACTTTTAGGTGAAGAGATTAAAAAAAATCCGGACAATTATACGAAGTGAATACAACTATGATGGCCTTCATTACCAAGAACATCACTTGGCGTAGGACGAACACATACCTTGTGCATATTATGACACAACGTGATGCAGAGATGACACAAACATAACAAAGTGTGTGCCAGATTCCTAAATTTCACAAAACTTGGTGAGATAAAGTGCTTTCGCATAAAAAGATGATGCAAAAGAAATGTAACTTACATTAGAAAGTAGAAAAAAAACCCAATAAATATGACATTAATCAATCAAATTGTAGTACTGAACTAAAAAACTCAACCAAATTTAAACACCCTAAAGTCTTGTTAGTATCACTAAATACACATCATCATCTTCAAATATGAAGTAAATTGGGAAATCTGTAATTAAAAGTATGTTTTAGTGTCTTACACTTTATAAACAATAAGTGTTTAATTATTGACCCTGGACAAAATGTATGAACCATTGTAATGAATCTCAATATAGTTATAAAAGAACATTTTCGTAGTTGTTGCTGTTTTTTTTGTTTCAATTGTATTAAGCTATCAAAAGATTACAGAGAACAGCAGTTACAAACAGCCGCAGCAGATAAAAGGAGGAAAGCTGAAAACAGCAACAGCATTAACTATCAATGTCCTGCGGTCCATTATTTGTTCATAACACACAGACAGTCCAACTTTGCAACTGGTTGTTGCTCGTCTTATTAAGTTGTTTATGTGTAGTCCTCCATACTTGCATAAAAGCGGACAAATTTTAGTGAGCTCAACCTAATGCTTGATTATAACTCTTCGTAATAATGTGGTGTTTATAAATTGTATAATCCATAAAGTTATAATGACTAAGACTTTGAGCTTGCTATAATTATTGGGACAGAACATCATGATTAACAACTTAAATTAATTGAAATCTCATCCATGTGTATGTCTAAAATGATTAATTGACATAGATATTTTGGGGTGTGATTCCATTCCACTTTGCTTTTATGTGAATTATGTATGATATTTTTATAAAAGTGTGTTGTTCATCATATTATGTATTATATTTTTATATTTTTATAAAAGTGCATTGTTCATCATCAAAATAACTAGTGGACACTCTCTATGCTCATGGACCTTCTCACAAATCATTAAGAGTTTAGGCTTTTGGATTATTTAAATCTTTAAATACTTATCTATACTAGTGTAATTGGATTATTTAAATCTTTAAATACTTATCTATACTAGTGTAATGGTGAAATTTGTTTATCCATGCAAATTTCCATTTAGTTTTGGGCCCATTTTGATGGAATGTCTAAATACAATTATATGTTGACGAGTTGCCCACTTTTGTTTTAAGTTTGGTTCATTTCCCAATTGCTATCTATTCTCATTTACTTCTAAACTTCTAACTTTATCCAAGTATCATTTGTATCTATTTCCACATATTTGTCTTATTATTATCCAACATTTCCATGTACTTGTTCTTGATCCCAAGATTTTCATTTCCTTGTCGCACTTGTGAAACTTGTGGTGCTCAGGTTCAATTTGACTTGCTTGAGATTGACCAAAAAATTCAATTTTTAAATTTAAATTTTTTACTCTTGCACTTTCCTACTAGCCATTGTGAGCTAACTTGGTACATGCTTAAGTGACTTAGTGCTATGTCTTGGTATTTAAAGACATTCATTTATACAATTAGACACATGGAAGGAATAACAAGGAACATTTTATTATTAAAAGAGCAATCATTCTAGGAACACTGAGATTTTGAGCTTAACAGGAATCCACTACATCAAAATATACATATTGTAAAATTCACTGAAAGTACTCACAAGAGACAAGAATCCTCTACAACACCAAAGAATCTTCCACAAAGGAGATTTGCAATAAAAAAACTATTTTTCCAATAATTATACAATATCTCTCTTCCATGGTGATACCTCAACCACTAGCTCTTTGTACCCTTATATAGATAAAGTAGAGGTTAGGGATAAGATTTGGAGAGTAGTTATCTAAAAGAACAAGTCTACTTAAGAGATAGTTAACTAGTAAAACACAACTCCTTAAGAGTAGTTTAACTGATAAAACACATCTACTTAAGATAGAACTTTATTATTAATACAAATAACATGTGGATAAGTGAGCACCAACTAATGCATTATCCACAAATTATTACAATGAATATCCATGGATTGTTACAAAGAATATCCATGGATTATATTATAATGAATATACAAGTGCATCTTAAAACCATACAATAGTGTATGATTAATTAAATATACACTAACATCCCCCCTTAAGATGTGCTTTAATGAAGGGAAGGACAAAATAATCAGTGAACTATCCCCCCTTGATGACACCTTCCTTCACTCCCAAAATTTGCCTAAGTTTAACAAATCTAGCCTCAAGCAAGGTCGCCATGAAGATGTTTGCAACTTGTTCATCTATATGGCAAAACTTAAGATCAGCGACCTTGTTATGGATGAGTTGCTGAATATAATGCATATGAATTTCAATATGCTATGTCCATTGGTGCTGCATTGGGTTGTGAGAGATGTGGATAGCACTTTGATTATTGCACCAAAGCATTGTAGGTTGGGTTTGTGGAAATATGAACTATGAAAGCATGCATCGAATCCACATTGACTCACGACTAGAAACAACTCCACTATACTCAACTTCCATTGTAGACAAAGCAATAGTAGTCTATTTCTTACAAGACCAAAATATGGGACCTGCCCTAAGATGGTAGATGTAACCTACGGTCAACTTGTGATTGCTTTGATCTCTTGCCCAATCACTATAAATATAGCCTTCAACAGTGGTTGTGTTACTAGAAGGAACAATATTTTTTGTTATTTGCCCTAAAGGTGTAACCAAAAATTGAGGCATTGCCACCTAACTTGTACTCAATCTCATAATTTGTAGTACAATGAAGATACTATAGAATGCATTTTGTAACCAGCCAATGGCTATCATGGGGTTCCTAACAAAAGTGTGATACAAGATTCACAATAAAAGAAAGATCAGGATGTGTATGAGTCAAGTATAAAATACTTCCCACCAACTTCCTATAGAGCATACCATCAACCAAAGGAGAAGAACACTTGGTGAAAAGCTTGACTCTAGATCAAGATAAGGATTTGGTGTAGACTTGCAAGATTCCATGTTGAAGAATTGTAGAATATATTGAGCATACTTAGATTGATGAACAAAAATTCCTTTCACAGATTGTGAAATTTGTAGACTGAGGAAAAAATGGAACAAACCCAAGTCAATAATCTCAAAAGACTTCATTAAGCATGGTCTTAGATCATGAATAGGCTTGGTATAAGCTCTTGTGATGATTAAGTCATTAACATAGAGGGCCAAAATTAGGAGTTTCCTATCTACTTTTTGAGTGTAGATTGTAGGGTCAGGTGGACTTTGTGTAAAACTGAAATTGATGAGAATCATGTAGATCTTTTCATACTAATGCAGGGGCATCCACATGGAAAGAACCCCATTTTGGCATTTGTTTCTTTTTCATTTATGTTTGCTCTAATTTTGGTGTGTCATCTGGGTGTGGAGCCACCTGAACCATTGTTCCAGCAGTCTCACCAGAGATTTATTCCTCCACTCCCTTCGTAGTGGTGTTGGGGGTCATGCATGGAAGGAAAGAAAGAATGTGGAAGGTTTGTTAAATACAGTAAACATAAGGCCTATCTGGGAGAGTATTGCTACCTAAAAATAGTTTATAAAGGAATCCTGGATTTATTAATGAGGGAACAACTGCAATCAAGGGGAAAGGGCCTTCGTCTTCTCCAGAACCTAGTAGCGAATCCATAGATAATAGTAAAAGGAGGTTAGAATACAGAGTTTTTTGGTCTAAGGTGGTCTGAATTGTTGGTTCCTTCACATCGTGTTGTGGAAGTTGATCTTTTCCTACTGTACGTTTGTATACAACTGATGAGGTGAATTTAGAATTAGAGGTAGCAAAAGATAGAGTTGTTCTTGTAGGTGAGAGGGGGCCTTGAAGGCCATTACTGTGTAATGCTGTTGTAGATCATTGTAATCTGCTTATGTAATTTTGAGATTGAAGTAATTAAATTTCAATAAATTTTATGAGTTCTATAATTTTTCATCAGTGGTATCAGAGCTGGAAGATTCTGAGTGTGCAAGTAGATTCACTGGAGAGAGGCAGTTTGTACCAGGATTAAGCTTGTCGATATTGAGAAAAATGTATGCAAGAGGAGCCCCGCATGGTTGGGTAGAGCTAGAGCTAGAGATGGAGGTAGAAATCCTCCAGGTGCTGCTCATGATGATGATTTCAGAGCCTTGAGAAGGTGGGTTGAAGCATTACAAGAAGAAATCAGAAGATGTTTTGTACAAAGGAGAGAACCTGTGAGCAAAGAGGATGAAACTACAGATGCGAATGATACAAGTAGTGAAGAAGATGAAGTAGCGACAACAACTATGAATGATCCTTTGGTGAAGACATTGACAAAAAATGGAAAGAGACCAAAAATTGATGTTCCTACATTTAGTGGGAATTTGAATCCTAAAGAGTTAGTGGATTAGATCAATAACGTGGAATAGTATTTTGAATTTGAAGAGGTTGAAGACCACAATGGAGTAAAATTTGCAAAAACCAGATTAAAGGGACATGTTTCGATTTGGTGGAGAGAGGTTCAATTGGAAAGAGGAAGGAGAGGTAAGGAGAAAATTACCAAGTGGGATGGAATGGTGGAGAAGATGAAGAAACAATTCATCCCAGTGGATTATGAATTAGATTTGCTCAAGAAAATGCAAGGTTTAAAACAAGGAACCAAAACAGTGAAGGAATATATAGAGGAGTTTCATAAGATCCTGATTAGAGCAAGACATGTCGAAGCTACTAAGGAGAAGGTTACAAGGTAAATTAATGGTCTGAGGCCAAGCATACAAGAAGATATGGATTTAGTGAGAGTTTACACAATGGAGGATGCATATCAATTTGCCTTAAAAATTGAGGAAAGAATGAACAGAAGATATGAAAGTAAGCAAAGAGGAAAAGGTCGTGATGGAAGGATTGGATGAAGATCTTACAAGAATGATGATGGCAATCAGAAAAATTAGAAAAATACAAACCAAGGCAGCAGCAAAATTGATAGATATGAAGACTCATATGGCCCTAGACATCAAAATTGGAGAGGTAGAGGAAGATCGGGTAGAGGCTTTGGAAGAGGAACCTTCAGACGAACTTGTTGTAAATGTGGAGAAGAGGGTCACCGAGCTTATGACTGGCCTCACGAGGATGAAAGACCAAGAAGGAGAACAAAAAACCAAAATAAAGCAACAAACATCAACGAAGAAGATGCACACTCGACATGTTCTGAAGAGGCAAAAGGAGATGAAGTTCCGATGACAAGAAGAGCATTATTGAATGAAGACAATGGAGCAGCTCAAAGGAAGAGATTATTCAAAACAAGATGCAAGTGTGAAGGAAAGGCTTGTAATGTCATCATAGATAGTGGAAGCACGAACAATCTTGTATCATAAAAGATGGTGAGAAAATTGAAGCTAGAGAAGAGGAGGCACCCAAACCCATACATGATAGCATGGGTACAAGATGATCAAAAGCTTATGGTCAATGAACAATGCTTGGTAAAATTTAAGATAGGAGGTTATTTTGATGAAATCTTATGTGATATTATTCCTATGGATGCATGCCATATTTTGTTAGGAAGGCCTTGGCAATATGATAGGAAGGCAGTGCACGATGGTTATGCTAACACATACACAATCACTAAGGATGGAGTAAGACATAAATTAAAACCTTTGAAAGAGGATTTGGTTCAAGTTTATGGTAATGCAAGAGTTTGTTTAGTTGATGCTAGGAAATTTTTAGATGGCCTAAAGCATGAGAAAGTTTGTTTTGCTTTGATTCCTAAGACTAACTGTGAAAATGAGGAGGATGTTCCTGTGGAGATTGTAGATTTGTTACAGGAGTTTAAGGATATTGTTTTAGATAATGTGCCAGAGGGACTCCCACCAATGAGGAAGATTAGCCATCAAATTGATTTGATATCAAGAGCAAGTTTGCCTAACAAGGTAGCCCACAAAAGGTCTCCTATAGAGAGTGAAGAGTTGAATAGACAAGTGCATGAGTTGTTGCAGAAGGGTTTGATCAGAGAGAGCATGACTCCATGTGCAGTACTAGTAGTTTTGGCACTAAAGAAGAGTGGAGAATGGAGGATGTGCACGGATTCAAGAGCCATTAACAAGATCACTATCAAGTACATATTTTCATTCCCTAGAATGGATGATATCATGGACTGCCTAAGTGGAGCGAAGTACTTCACCAAGATTGATTTGAAGAGTGACTACCATTTGTTGAGTAATTATGACTCAGATTACAGGCATCAGTGAGAGTTGACCTCTATCTAAGTGATCTCTTGTTCTTGGTTGATTGCCCTTTGTTATCGGCCTGACAGGCTCTATCGGCATAATGTGTTTTTGTTCCAGCAATGAGTATGTTTCACTGATGGTGTTCTGCCCATTGGCTTGACTATCGCTATCAAGTTTGTCTTAAGTTCTCTCTCATATCGCCTATGTTACACTGATCGGTGTAACTGTAACTATCGGCGAAGTGTTGTATAGTCTCTGTGATAGTTGGTGTCTCTTCGATGGAAAGGTGTGGACCGACATACATGTAAGAAATGTATCGACGAGACTTGTCTTATCAGCGTGGATTGGAATGCTTTCTCCAATGTGCTATGTTACTCCGATGGAGGCCTGGCATTGGCATGACTATAACTATCAGCACAGTTTTGAAATGTTGCTCCAATAGCTTGTTGTCACTCCGATGAATGACATTAGCTAGGGTCTTTTCGATGGTCTTCGAATGGTAGACCAATTGGTCTTGTCGGCAAAAGTGTCGATGTTTATCATACTTGTGGTCAGACACATAAACTAGAAAATTGACCGATGACTGATACATGTGGGACTAATGAGTTCTCACAAATGTGAACAATTAGAAATGATAGTTTTGATGGTTGATCTGAACGGATGAAGTTGAACAGTTATGGGTAGTTCGATTGCACATAAAAATTGACAACAAAGTTAGTTCTATAGATTTGAATGTAGGATGAATTTGTTCTGAGCGAAGAGAAGTTAGAACAGAGTTCGGGTGTAGGGTGATGTCTTGTACTGTATGCTATTTGTGGCATGATAACAGTATGAAGGACTAACCCGAGTGCTAGAGAACTTTGTGCAGGGTTATGTTGTCAGTTATTCTTCCAGAGAAGCAAGATGTAAATCTCCATGAAAGGCTTAGTGCCAGATTTGTATTGTAACTGTATTTTCTATTGCTGAATAATACAATGGCAATCTGGGCTTTTGGAGTGTGGGGTTTTTTACCCGTAAGGGTTTTCCCCACGTATATCTGTGTCTTCTATTCTATCTTTTGTGTTAACGTTTCTGTTGTTGAAATTAGATTTTGTTGCTTGTATTTCCTCTAAGGGTCAATGTTGGAAATGTTCTATGTCTGTTTCTACTTTGTGACATAGTTGTACGTGTTGTTTGAAGCGAATGAAAAGAGTTTAAATCTGTCGAAGACACCACTGTTCTTAGAAATACATTCTGAGATGCTCTCATTTCCTTACAAGTGGTATCAGAGCCTTCTGGGATCTGCTTTGTTGCTCACATATGTACATTTGTGTGTTGCATGTGTTTGCATGTAAGATTTCCTGGTGCATAAGGTCTGGGTATTCCTTCTGTGATGATTTCTTAGTGTGACAGGCTTGAGGAAATCTGAAGGATTCGTCTGATGTTTGGTCCTTGTTTTGAGTAAAGTCTGGCAGTTGATCTTGTCTTCATGTTACAACAGGCGCTTGAAGAATGGTGAAGATGGAGAAACTGGAGCTGGTCATATTGAAATGATGTGATTTGAGGCTCCTAGTTGGCAGCAATATAATCCTGATGCATGGGGTAGAATATTTTTCTCTATGGTTGAGATGTAGCAAATCTCTTTATTGGGTGTCTATGTGAGAGGCTCCCTGATGATATGGAGAAGTTTGGGTTGTTTTTCAGCTATGGAGAAATGTGCTTATGATGGGTGTTTTGTCTTGGTATTGGAAGGCATAACCTTTTTTATTACCCTGATTGCATGTAGGCTATGGAGTTGATCATTGGATGGTCTAAGAGCTTCTGTAATAGCCTGTCTCTCTCGGATACATGTGTAGGTTGGTGGTTGTGGAGTTGGCCTACAAGTGGGCCTAAAGTTCCTAAACTGTTGTTTCCTTAAATGGATATTCTATACTTGCATGACTCAGGTTCATGTTTATTGGATTTGAGGGGTTTTATAGTTTTTCCTAAAATCTATGGTTATGCATATTCATGATGATCCATTTTTTTGGTTTAACCGTTATGGTGTTTCTTGATTCATATTCTTGGTCTTCCAGATGTGAAGTGGGTATGGATGTGCATGGGTGTTTTTCAAACATAGTGGTTTTGCAGGTTTTACGCGGCCAAGAAAACAAAACGTGTGGTTTTGTGAAGTTGCAGTTAAGCTATTTCTAGACCCTGGCTTTTGGGGTGTTGCTGGATGATATAGTTGCAGTTTTGCATGCATGCTCCGTGCATGGTGTGAGGAGGTGAAATGCCTTCTCTACATAGGAATGCTGGTATGTGATATGTCACTCAGTATTTTTGTGGAAATGCTTGTTGGTTTTCTATACTATGGTGCTCAGGTTGTGGACATGTTTGGTGAATCGGATTTGTAAGTAATCTGATGCTTGAGTCATGTTGTCTACATTGTTATCTATTCCTTGAGATCTTAGTTTTGTAGTTTCCAGTGTGATAGTGAGTTTGCATGATACATTGGTTGGATCTACGAGTTATGTAGTTTTGTGGGTTGATCACCTATTAAGCTATAGTGAGATGACTCAAATGTGGACTGTCTTTATCCACCAGATTGTTTCATTGTTAATGCAGAGTTGTTAGCTAGGTTGGTCTGTGGTCACTTGTGCATTGGTGTGACTACTTCAGGATGAGAGGATGGATATTGTAGAGTACCTGAATAGTTGGTTATGGAGATCTGTAGCATGTGTATCATGATGTCATGAATAGCTTGGATTCATAGGTGTGTGTAATCTATTGACAGTGATAGTGTATTTCCTTGGTTTGGAGATCTTGGTGCCACTTGGTTTTTATTGTCACATGGACATGTTAATGTGTGGACCTGGAGGATTTTTAGATTAGGAGATGTTTGGTCATGATGCTTGAAAAGCTTAATTGTTACAGTTCAGTGGGAGCTTTAGCATTGACTGTGGGTTCATCACTTAGTGGTGAATGATCTTCTTTAGTGTTGCAGATGTTACTAGGAGGAGCTCTTTGATCCTGTTGCTGCAGAAGGGTTCTTTCGCATTTTGCAAGGGCACTATTTGAGGATGTGTAACATCTTGGAGTCATGGAGGATTCATGAAATCCTTGGCTGAGGTGTTGGTGGTGCTTTACAAGTGATGTTGGTTTAGAGTATGTCATGATATTTTCTTGAATTCTGCTTTTGAGTTTTGGCATGATACATTGCTCTTGAGATCATGGTTATGTTCACCTGGAGCTTGGAATCTCCTAAGGGAGATGGTAAGATCATGATGTCATGATAAGTTCCTGATTCAGATGATTGGAGCTTTGACAGTGGTCTGGTAATTCTCTGTGTGTTGGGTGCATTGGTATTTTGCTTGATTACTTCATGTTGGTGCAGTGATGCATTTGGAGTTTAGCATGATATGATTATTTGTAGATGCCCATGGGTACATGAAGAATAAGGTGAGGTTGTAATTCTCTTGAGATGAGAGAAGTGTTGTTGATGGTTACTCTTGATGAAGATTTCAGCAGAAAGTCCGAGAAGCCTTCACCTTAGTTGGACGTGAGTTCAACAGAGACCTATGAGGAGATTGCTCTTGGAGGAGTCATGATGGCTTGTATATCTTGGAGGAGTATTCTTATCCCCACTCATGGTCTACTTGACATTTTATTACTTGAGAGGTATTGCCCATTGTTTCTCTCAGGTGTTGTATGCTTTCTTTCATAGACATGGATCTTGAATTGCCCATAGATGGTTCTGGAGGATTCATTGTGAGAGATGGATAGCATGATTAATCTCCTTATGCATTTGATTTTAAGATATTGTTCATTGATGAGGATTGTTACGAGATGGTTTTATGGGCTGATTTCCTGAAACGGGAAATGGAATAGTTTGATCTTCTAAGAGAAGCTTACATCCATATTTTATAATTACATGATATATATATATATATATATATATATATGTTGATATGTTGTATTTGATCTTGGAGATTGAATGGTTGGGTGTTGTTATGCTGTTCTCTTTGGGGTTTTTTGAAGGAGATCATACTTGACATAGTTGGCATTCAGAGGTGTATGTAGAAGGATTGTCTATAGGTATATGATGTGCAGAGTTACTCTATATGGTCTTGGTTATCTTCCTGGATGGTTTGTTTCACACTACATTGGTTTGAGGTTTGATTGGAGCTGAAGTGATCACTAGTTTGTGGTCATGTGTTTTCATTTATGTTCTTGAGTGATGACATGGAAGTTCTGTTATCTTTTTTTTTTCCTTTGTTAGGTGTGAAGAACTTGAGAGATTTCTGGACTGGTGGTGAGATGTATAGGTTATTGATTTACAGATTTTGCATATCATAGTGGATGTTTCCTTGGTACTACATGATGTTTACACTTTCTATGTGATGCTATTGGTGGATTTTGTTTTCCATGATCTTTTTCAAGTCTGCATTACCCATGCAGCAGGAGTTCTTGGATATGTTTGGTCTTCTTCGACTGGTTGACACATGGAGCTTGTATTTGCAGTTGATGGGTGTATATGTAGGTGGCATGAGTCTGCTGATGTTAATACCTGCAAAGTATGAGTGATTGGATGTTTTAGCACTGGCTGTGTGTGCTATTTTTAGTCAAGTAGGTTTTTTGTTCAGTTGGATGGAAGCAGTTAGTTTTTTGATTGTTGTTCTAGCTGATGTTCTATCTTGTTTCTGGAGGATGGTTTCATGGTTGTGTTATGAAATCTTTGAAGTTGGTTTTGTTAAAGCTTCTGTGTAGCTTGTGAGCACAGTGGAGTGGAGGCAGTATTAAATTTGGTTCTGTGACTTGGAGCGTTGATGGTTTCCTGTAATTCCTTCCTCAAGTGGGAGAATGTTGAGTAATTGTGACTTAGATTACAGGCATCGGCGAGAGATGACCTCTGTCTCATCGATCTCTTATTCTTGGTTGATTGCCCTTTGTTATCAGCCTGACAGGCTCTATCAACATAACGTGTTTGTGTTCCAGCGATGAGTATGTTTCACCGATGGTGTTCTACCCATCGGCTTGACTATCGCTATTGGGTTTGTCTTCAGTTCTCTCTCCAATCACCTGTGTTACACTGATCGGTGTAACTATAACTATCGGTGAAGTGTTGTATAGTCTTTGCGATAGTTGGTGTCTCTCGGATGGAAAGGTGTGGACCGACATACATGTAAGCAGTGTATCGACGAGACTTGTCTTATTGCCGTGGATTGGAATGCTTTCTTTGATGTGTTGTGTTACTCCGATGGAGGCCTGGCATCAGCATGACTATAACTATCGACACAGTTTTGAAATGTTGCTCCAACATCTTGTGGTCACTTCGATGAATGACATCGGCTAGGGTCTTTCCGATGGTCGGTGAATGGTAGACCGATTGGTTTTGTCGGTAAAAGTGTCGACGTTTATCATACTTGTGGTCAGGCATATAAACTAGAAAATTGACCGATGACTGATACATGTGGGACTAATGAGTTCTCACGAATGTGAACAGTTAGAAACGACAGTTTTGATGGTTGATCTGAACGGATGAAGTTGAACAGTTATGGGCAGTTTGATTGCACATAAAAGTTGACAACAAAGTTCGTTCTGTAGATTTGAATATAGGATGATTTCATTCTAAGCGAAGAGAAGTTAGAACAGAGTTCGGGTGTAGGGTGATGTCCTGTACTGTATGCTATTTGTGGCATGATAACAGTATGAAGGACTAACCCGAGTGTTGGAGAACTTTGTGCAGGGTTATGCTGTCAGTTATTCTTCCAGAGAAGCAAGATGTAAATCTCCATGAAAGGCTTAGTGCCAAATTTGTATTGTAACTGTATTTTCTGTTGCTGAATAATACAATGGCGATCTGGGCTTTTGGAGTGTGGGGTTTTTTACCCATAAGGGTTTTCCCCACGTATATATGTGTCTTCTATTCTATCTTTTGTGTTAACATTTTTGTTGTTGAAATTAGATTTTGTTGCTTGTATTTCCTCTAAGGGTCAATGTTGGAAATGTTCTATGTCTGTTTCTGCTTTGTGACATAGTTGTGCATGTTGTTTGAAGCGAATGAAAAGAGTTTAAATCTGTCAAAGACACCACTATTCTTACAAATATGTTCTGAGATGCTCTCATTTCCTTACACCATCAAATTTGAATCAGAGAGGGAGATGAATGAAAAACAACTTTCAAGACTAAGGATGGTTTGTATGAGTGGTTGGTCATGCAATTTGGGCTAACCAATGCACCTAGTACGTTTATGACATTGATGAATGAGGTATTGAAAAAGTTTTTTTGGTAGATTTGTAATTGTTTACTTTGATGATATTTTGATCTTTAGTGAGACATTAGAGGAACATTTGATGCATGTTAGACTTGTTTTTGAGAAGCTTAGAGATGAAAAGTCGCTAATTAACCTCAAGAAGTGTAGCTTTGTGAAGAGGGAATTGGTATTTTTGGGCTTTGTTATATTAGGAGAAGGCATCAAGATGGACCCAGAGAAGGTGAAAGCTATCATAGAATGGCCAACATCTAGAAGTGTAACAAAGGTGAGATCATTTCGTAGATTAGCAAGTTTTTATAGAAAGTTCATTAAAGGTTTCAGTAGTATATGTGCACCACTAACTGAGACAATGAGAAGAGATAAGGAGTTCAAGTGGACTACAGGGGAAGCAAAGAGTTTTGATTTGTTGAAAACCAAAGTCACAGAACAACCTATGTTAGCACTCCGAGATTTCAACAAGGTATTTCAAGTTGATTGTGATGCAAGTTGTAATGCTATTGGTGTTGTTTTAAGCCAAGAAGGTAAGCCCATTGCCTACTTTAGTGAGAAGTTAAATGATGCTAAGAAAAAGTATTCAGTTTATGATCAAGAGTTTTATGCTATTGTTCAAGCACTTAAGAAATGGAGACACTATCTCTTGCCTAAGGAGTTTGTTTTGTTTACTGATCATCAAGCACTTCAATATTTGAGTAGTCAAGGGAAGTTGAATCAAAGGCATATGAAATGGGTAGAGTTCTTACAAAGTTACACATTTGTTTTGAAACGTAGAACTGGAAAGTCTAACAGGGTTGCAAATGCTTTAAGTAGAAGGCATAATTTGTTGGTTGAAATGTAGGTTAAAGTTATTGGTTTTAATGAACTCAAGGAGTTGTATGAGGAAGATCCTGATTTTGGAGAAGCTTGGAGGGCCTGCAAGGAGCCTATTATAGCAGATAGGAGAAGGTGGTTGGATTATTTAATCCAAGATGGTATGTTATTCAGAGGTAATCAGTTAAGCATTCCTAGAAGTTCTATGAGATTGAATTTGATCAATGAAAAACATAGTGGAGGTCTTGTGATAAGACTAAAGCACTTGTTGGAGAAAGTTTTTATTGGCCTCAATTACAACAAGATGTAAATAAATATGTTCAAAGTTGCAGGATTTGTTAAGTGGCAAAAGGTGCTAGTCAAAACACTGGTTTATATCAGTCACTACCTGTACCTGAGAGGCCATGGGAGGAGATTAGTATGGATTTTGTTCTTGGTTTGCTAAGGACACAAAAGGGGCATGATTCTATATTTGTGGTGGTAGATAGATTTTCTAAGATGGCTCATTTTATCCTATGTAAAAAGACTAATGATTTTGTGCATATTGCAGATTTGTTTTTCAGAGAAGTAGTGAGGCTACATGGTCTCCCAAAGAGCATGATTTCTTATAGAGATACAAAGTTTGTGGGATGCTTTTGGAGGACATTATGGAAGAAGCTAAGGATTGATTTGAATTTTTTCTTAGCCTACCATCCAAAAACAGATGGACAAATAGAGGTTGTAAACAGAATCTTGGGCAATTTGTTGAGGAGTTTAGTTGGAGACAAGCCAAAAGGATGGGATTTGGTCCTACCTCAAGCTGAATTTGCATATAACAAATCAGTTAATAGGACTATAGGTAAGACACCATTCTAGATTGTTTATGGCAGCAACCCAAGAGATGTTTCAGATTAAAGAAAGTTAGATAGAAGTGATAAGAAAAGTGCAGATGCAGAAGACTTTACTGAACACATGAGGAGCATACATGAAGACGTAAAGAAGCATATCAACAAGATGAATTTTCAATATAAGTCTAAGGCTGACTTGAAGAGGAGACGCGACATAAGGAGTTTCAGATTGGGGATGAGGTTATGGTACATTTGAGGAAGGAAATATTTCTAGTTGGTACTTACAACTAGCTAAAAATCAAGAAGTTTGGGCCTTGCAAGATTGTAAGTAAGCACGATTCAAGTAATGCCTATGAAGTAGAGTTACCTAATGAGATTAATATTTCTCCCATTTTTAATGTTTTAGATCTAACGAAATATCATGAAGGTGAGTTTTAGGGATATGTAACAGAAGCACAGATGGATATTCTAGCATCTACTTCACAAAAGGAGGAGTTTGAGACAATTTTGGACATCTAGGTGAGTAGGAGCACAAGGAACAAGCAATACTTTGAATATTTGGTAAAATGGTTTGGAAGACCTATTAAGGACTCATCTTGGTTATCAAAAACAGAGGTTAGAAGGTTTGGTTTTCCTCTTGATAAGTTATAGGGTCACCTTTCTTTCTTCCTTAGGTGTCTAATGTAGGGGCATCCATGTGGAAGGAACCCCATTTTGGTATTTATTTCTTTTTCATTTATGTTTTCTCTAATTTTGGTGTGTCTTTTGGGCGTGGAGCTGCCTAAACCATTGTTGCAACAGTCTCATCAGAGATTTATTTCTCCACTCCCTTCGTAGTGGCATTGGGGGTCATGCATGGAAGGAAAGAAAGAATGTGGAAAGAACATTGAAGGACTGTTAAATACAGTCAGTGTAAGGCTTGAACATGTAAAGAATGTGGAAAGACTGTTAAATACAGTTAGCATAAGGCATGTTTGGGAGAGTAGTGCTACCTAAAAATAGTTTACAAAGGAATCCTAGATTTATTAACGAGGGAACAACTACAATCAAGGGGAAAGGGCCTTTGTCTTCTATAGAACCTGGTAATGAATCCATCGATAATAGTGAAAGGAGGTTAGATTATAGAGTTCTTTGGTCTAAGGTGGTATGAACTATTGGTTCCTTCACATCATGTTGTAGAAGTTGATATTTTCCTATTGTACGTGTGTTTACAACTGATGAGGTGAATTAAAAATTAGAGGTAGCAAAAGAGAGAGTTGTTCCTGTAGGTGAGGGGAGGCCATGAAGGCCATTACTGTGTAATGTTGTTGCATATCATTGTAATCTGCTTATGTAAATTTGAGATTGAAGTAACTGAATTTCAATAACTTTTATGAGTTCTCTTTTGCATCACATACCAAGCTCAAGGAACTTGTTTCAAGATATACAAGGACTTTTTCAATCTGTACAAATAGCTAGAGTTCTCACTATTGATAAACCTTGAAAATTGGGACATGAAGGCACTTTTGGCATCCATTTGATAGAGTTCCCATCCTTGTGTTGTATCCAAGGAGAGTACAAGCTTCATGGAATTTATCTTGGTTACTGGAGCAAAAGTTTCATGGTAATCAACATCCTCAACCTATGATACCTCAACCACTAGCTCTGATACCATGTAAAAGTCACTGAAAGGGCTCACATAATCTAAGAATTCTTTGCAACACCAAAGAACCTCTCACAAATGAGATTTGCAATAAAAAAGTAATATTGTCAATAATTATATAATAAATCCCTTATACTATGATACCTTAACCACTAGCTCTCTATGCTCTTATATAGATAAAATAGAGGCTAGGGATAAGATTTGAAGAGTAGTTATCTAAAAAAATGAGTCTACTTAAGAGATATCTAACTAGTAAAACACAACTCCTTAAGAGTAGTTTAATTAATAAAATACATCTACTTAAGATAGAACTTTACTATTAATACAAATAACATGTGGATAAGTGAGCACCAATTAATGCATTATCCACAAATTATTATAATGAATATACAAGTGCATCCTAAAACCATACGATAGCGTATAATTAATTAAATACACTAAAAAATATATGTTCTGTACAAGCTTAAGTACACTATCTTCTAACTTTCATCCAAGGCCATAAAACCAATCCATCAAGGGGGTTGACCTAAGAGAACTTGCCCCTAAAAAATTGATGGCTTCCTTAAAGGTATTTTAAAATATTGTCATCCTTACACATCTTTAGATACAAAAGATCATAGTGAAATAGTTTGCAAAAGTTTCATGTTTGTCAGATTAGATCCACACATCAAAGGATGAATCCATGTTGCTTGGGATCAATTTGCAAGAAATTCATAACTTCTATTCCAATCCCATGATAATGAGTAGACTGAGGGATTTATTTTTTAGACATTGGCAAATTCATTATGCACATCTTCAACTTCCATATTCTAGCATCAATTTGAGAGCTAAATTTACACCTATCTTCCTCATTTAATTTTGAACAATAACATTTGAGTTTATCAATTCCTAGCTTTCCTTGATTAACTAATTCTAAATTAATTTGTGCTTGATTGTATGCATTTATTTAATTATCCTAGATTTATATAAAATTGATTTTATTTCCTTACATTTTTGTGAACCCAGTGTCTCTTACACCCCCTAGGGATTATTCTTCTTTGCCATTAGAAATTTTAGATATGTATTTTCTAATTGCTTAATTTTTTAAACCTTATTAAGGCTTTGTTCCTATTTATTAGTACTCCATTGCAATATCTTTCCTTTTAGGGTTTGCACATCATTCTTTGACCTTGCTTCAACCCACCCCATCCAATCTTGGATTCATCTTTAGGGTTTTAGTTTAAACTCTAATATACACTATTTTTTTTTATTTTACATTTGAGAGTGATTTATATTGCTTAATCTTTTCATCTCATATAGCCACCTTGTTTTGTTTATGCCATGAGCTACTCAAGATCCTAATATTCCTTTGAGAAGGAGTGTTTATATTATCCCTACTATGGCTATTCAATATAATGATAATGGCTACTCAATACAATAATAATAAAGTCTATTTGGATTCTAATTTTGAGAACCATTTGGATAACAATAAATATTATGATCATGATGTAGATTTGGCTAAGCCAAATATTTCAATCACTAGGCAAGTACTTATTCATGCATTCATTCAAGTTGAATCTCCTTGTCAGTTGACAATATTTTATACAATATATTTGAAGGTTGTACATTTGGCATAGATATCCTCCATGATATTAGTTCTCTACTGGTTTCTTCTAATTGCATATCCTCCCATCTATCCTCTTCTAAATTATGATCCTAATCTTACCACTACTAGTTCCATGGATTATACCACCCATATTATTACACCTAGAACTTGTGGCTCATTATCTCTACTATTTCCTCTTCCACCGCACTTGTTCCCTCTAAAGCTATCCCTTATTATACATTACCTATTGGATTCATCCCTAATTATGGCCTAACTCTTGGTTATACTTTCTCCACCATACCTAACTATAGCGCTTCCATCCCTATCCCATCCTTCCACCCATGTATCCCTTACCATACCTCATTCCCAACCCATGCCTCACATTAGTCCTTCATCTTGCCCCATGACCAAGTTATCTTATAATGTGGTTCATCCTTCCATGGCTACATCCTCACCCCTTACCTCACACCCTCACTATACCTCTTCCATTGTTTGATATAACCTAATACTACCCTTATATCTACTTCCACCTTGGATACACCGTTACAAGAAATAGATGACCTAAAGACAAAATCAATGATAATAAGGATTCTATCACATATGATCCTCCACATCACACACCATTAGAAATTAAGGTTGTTACATATCCATTTTCTATGCACTTTGTGGCACCTATATTTTAGATATATCATGGAAAAAAAGATCCATTGCAAGATTTCACTACTGCATGTATGAATTTTGCATATAATGATAAAATCTTATCTAAGTTGTTTCCACAAACCCTAAGAGATTACGATATTCAATGATTTTATTATTTACCTTTGGGTTCCATATGTTGTTTGATTATTTAGCCACTACTTTATTAAAGCATTTCCACATTAATATGGGTGTGAAGATAATTGTGAATAATGTGACCAAATGTACCCAATGAAATAATGATCCTATTAATGATTATGTTATTCACTTCCAATCTTTATGTGGCAAACATAAACATCAATTTAAAAATGATGAGATTCAAATTAAATATTTTTTGATGGACATCTTACCATTAAGAATGATGTACAATTTGAATAGTTTACTCATTTGAAAATCTTGAAGTCAAATTGCCAACATCTAGCACACTCAAATATTGATCTTCTTCTCAATCCTCTTACCCTTCAAAATTTCAAAAGCTAAATAATTTTATAGAGGGTAATGATTCAAAGGAAAAGGTTAACCAAGTTTCTACTACTTTTACTCATCATTCTTTTAAACATAATGCTCCTAGAAAGTTCACAAAATTGTAAGAATTCTTTGTAAATGTGCACTACAAAGTTTATCGATGTCTAGTGTAATATGTTTGTTGGATCATAATAAGCCACTTCCAAAGAGTTATAATGAGAAATGATTTTGTAATTTTCATAATCAAGGGATGTTATACATAATTATGTATGGTTTTAAGACATAAAGTGTAAGATCTTATTGATAACAACATGATTCATGTTGAAGGTGTTAATGATGGTAGGAATACTTTAATTGTAACTTCAAATAGGCATTCAAAAATTTATAATAGTCTATTTCCCATTCATAGAAACAATGTAGAGGAACAAGATACTATTGTTACATATGATACACATGAGGATAATGATAAGTTATGGATGGAATAGTGCTTCTGGTAAAACTATGTGTTGTTTTTTTGCCTCAATGTTTCGGATCACACTCCATGATCCATCATCAGGAAGAAAATAAGAGAAATCAAATGAGTAAATTGCAGAGAAAGCCTCTTAAAAAGAGAGATAAGGGGTGGGTATGGATTACAAGAGGAGTCAAAGGTGAGGAGACAAGAAAGGACTCAAGTGTGCCTTCAAACCCCTTTCCACCATCAAAAACCTCATTCCATCCACCAAAGACCCCACCAACATTCTTTTAAACTCAGGCATCTACAAGATAGATTGCTTGTGCAGCACCCATTACATTGGTGAGATTGGGAGATCTATCAACTTGAGAATCAAAGAACACTGTACAGACATTAGACATGAAAGGGTCTCCAAATCGGCCTTAGCCGACCACTCCTCTAGCACTAAGCACCACATTCGTCTAGAGAACACCCTTGTCCTTGACAAGGAAGATAACTTCTTTAAGAGAAAACTTAAGGAGGCTATTTTCATAAGAAACAACCTAACCAACCTTAATAGAGATGATGGGTGGAACCTAAGTCACACTTGGAATCCTCTATTAAATTCCCTTCATAATCACCATCCTCCTCCTTGATCTCCCGCTCCCCCTTTCCTCTCCCCTTTTTCTTTGCCTGCTCTCCACCCCTAATCTTTTCCTCTCCCACCTTTTCTTCTTTTTTCCTCCCCTCTTCTTCCTATCCCACTCCTCACTTTCCTTTCATCGTAGACTCCCTCTTGTTCCCTTATCTTCCCCTACCTCCTCCTTGTCCCTCCTATCCTTCCCTTCCCCATGGTCCTTTATCTTCTATGTTTATCCCATGTCTTTTTCTTGTCCTCTATTAGTTCTCTTTCTTCCTCGACCCACCCTTGTTGTTCATCCCCTCTCGAGCCTTGGTCTTTTTCCTTAAGTCATTGGGTCTTTTTTGCTTTCTTTCTTGTGGTTGTTTTCCTTCGTTTATCCTTTCTTCTAGGTTTTTGGTGTAGGAGCACCTAGAAAATCATGTTTTGTGTTGTAATAAGGTCTATTTGACCAATGCATTTTCATTTCTGTTGGTCTCTAGGTTGTTTAGGACCTAAAACTCTTTTTGTAAGTCCCAAGTGACTTAGGTCACATTTGTCAAATTGTTAATCTCAAGACGGTTGGTCTCCCAACCGCTTGGAATCGGTTGGTTTTTCTTCCAGCCGCTTGGAATCGATTGGTTTTCCTTAGGGCGAGTTTATAAACCTAGAGGAATTAACCAAATAAGTATTGGTAATCAAATCATAGCGGAGGTGAATGTGATTGTGTATTGTGCTAAGGAGAAATAGAACGATTATGTTCCATCAATTTGATTTCTGTTTCCTATAACTGCAAATTGTCTAGCTGTAGATTTTCATTCTTTTTGTGCTTTCTGTTGTTGCAATATGTCTATGTGAAGCATTCCACTGGTAAGATTTCTATCAAAATCAGTGGAATGGCTTCGTTGTACAAATATCCATTGTTGTTTTCTATTTTGTTTCATTGTTCGGCGGTGCAGAGGATCCAGACAGTGCGAGTTGCACAGTAGGTTGACCTAGCATCTCCATGTGCTAGGGTGATGCAGAGGAAAAGATCAATCTCACTTCATATTGGCAAAGTTCATAACAATGTGTTTCAAATCCATAAGATCTACAGGCTTCACAAGAGGACTTCACCATGCAATGGCTTCTTCTCAAACAAGTTTGGATTGCCAATTACTCTGACCCACACAAGGTTTCTCCATGCCTTCACATCCCTTAACTCACACAAAACAACCATTACCAAAGACTATCCCAACATGCATGCAACAATTCCTTTGTTGACTGTCCTAAAACTAGTAGCCCTGTTTTAGGGACTGTCGGTGCATAACTCTTGATGTAAACCTCCATTCAAGACTGTCCAAGGTTTTTTAGATACCCATTACCCTTGTTCTCAACATACCAAAAGATTAACATAACTTACTTTGGAAGATATTACTAAACAAAAGATTATCACCATGCACATTAGGCCTATTAGGCATCAACCTACCAAGGGTTTATTGAAAATGGGTGTCCCATGACTTCCCACACCTTGCATGTGCTTGGAACACTTCACACCAGGTCTGCACATGCTCATTGATCCATAAAAAGTCCATTCCCATCAACACTTTACCATACCCTAGGTCTAAACCTCTCAACTGTTCTTCAGTTCTGTGTTTCTAGACTGTGACAGGAAAATGCAGTCATAAAACTAGATGTTTCTTCACATCAACCTTAGATCTTTGGTCAGAGACCTCAAGGACTTGAAAGCAAATACCACTACCATTGTTTTCCACTAGGGGTTGATAACATGCAAATGACAAACAAGGAGAAAACATAGTTATTCATACCACTGTTCACCCTAACAGAGGGTTTGGACTGTCAACACAAAAACTGCAATATCTTGTGCAAAACGAAACCAAAATGCATGCAACCAAATACAAAGGAAGGTGATTGATAGAAATTTCATGTAAAATCAATTAGAACTGATTCCCTGCCCGCACAGGGCCGTATAATGCAAGAAGACAACAATTTTCTGAAGAAAAACACAGAAAAACATTGTTTTTTTATTATTCCATTTGAAATCTCCAATCACCTTTAAGTATTTGGATGTTACAAGGCCTTAATAAAGGCATTCTCTAGTTTACACTTCCTTCCAATGACCCAAGACACAAAATGACCTTTCAAATTCCCAAAACTGTCTTTTTAGTAACTGTTTTAGAAACTGACTTCTTCCACCGGTTGTTTTGGTTTAATCTTGCTATTTGTAACATTTGGATTAATCTTGGACAAGGTTATAACAAACTTCCAAACCCAAGACATGCCTTAAAAGGCTTGCAACATGAAGACTTTAAATGACTACCAAAGACAAACATTAAAACATAAATGACTAACTTATAACTACAAGACTGTCCTACCTAGGACTAGTAACATAACCATAGAAGACTCTAGTTATTTGGACATAGTCCATTATAAACATGGCTTCCAAGCCTCATTACAACCACTTAATGGTCACAAAGACCTCATTAAACAAATCAAACATATTGAAGATCAAATAAACCCTGATGTGAAGGTGCTCCTACACCATAGGGTTCGGGAGAAGGTAAACTATGCATCGGTGTATCGACAAAGCAAACCCTAATGTGGCTGATAGTAATTGTCTCGCCGATGAGTGAAGGTTAAAGGTGACATCAAAGTGATCAGTGCATCAGCCAAAGATTGCAAGTGTCCACAAACAGAACAAGTCTCATCGAAGGTAAATGTCATTGGTGCATTGGGAGACAAGTTAAGAGTTTTGCCAACGGGAAGGGCCTCGCTGATAAGGTCATGTCCAACTGGTGTGGAATCCATCATGGTTGAGATGAGGAGGAACTTAACTGTCATCGGGCATCGGTAGAAGGATGAAAGACTTGGCCGATAGAAGTAAGTCTCGCCGAAGATAAAGTGAAGTTGAGCTATCGGGGTGAGTTTGGTCACAGAGAGACTTAAGAAAGTCTTTCCGATGATGCTTGTCTGACCGATGGAGATGTATCGACAGTTCATTTGTTAGTCTTGCCGACTGTGAGTAAATTAGTGACCCGTACTGTGTTTTCCGGTGTGCACTCCCCATCATATTGGTATCAGAGCCTGAAAAGATTTGGGCGGCAAGTTGAATTGAGGATTTACAGGAGTGTTGGCGTTTGGGTGTTGTCTGTGAATAGTGTATGTCAGACAAAGAAAGTGAGATAGAGGCAGAGAGGATGCCTCCCAAAAGTATGTCGCAGGATGCCATCAAGAAGTTAATCGAGGAGATGCTTTAATCCAAGTTTAGAGAGTTCAAGCAGTCCAAAAGCAAAGATAGGGAAGATGAAAGTGACAGCGATGAAGGTGATACAAAAATTGATGAAACCAATAAGAGGATAGAGGAGATACCAGTAGACCAGAGGGCATTTGTAAATGCATTGAAGTCAGTCAATAGGGACACCATAGATGGGTTACCTATGTATAGTGGAAGTATGGAAGCTAAAGAGATGATTGACTGGATTGAGGCATTGAACAATCACTTCAAATACAAAGAAGTCCCTGATGATAAGAGGGTTAAGTTGGCAAAGGCAAGATTGAAGGGATCTGCTCTTGCATGGTGGAATTATGAGCAAGGAGAGAGAGTCAAGGAGGAGAAGAATATGATAACCTCCTGGGAAAGGATGAAGACCAAAATCAAAGCACAATTCTTACCCTTGGACTATAACGTGCAGATGTTTAAGAAATTGTAGAACCTCAGACAGACCTTGAGATGAATGCATGCACACAAGAGTTTCATAAACTCAGTCTCAGATCAAAGAGACAAGAAGAAGAGTCAGAGAAGGTGGCCACGTATTTGAATGGCCTAAGGATGAACATCCAAGATGAGATCAGCATCTTAGCACCAGAAATAGTGAACAAGTGTTTCCAAATGGCCTTAAGGGCTGAAGAGAAGATAAAGAGAAAGAGTGAGTAGAATAATAGAGGTAGAGGTGGAAGAAATTTTAGAGGCAGAGATAATTTTGGAGGAAGAAGTCCTAACCAGAGGCCTAGTGGTGAGTCTAGCCAAGAAGAGCAAGTTAGAGACTCCAGTAGCCAAGGAGGCTACTGAGGAAGAAGGTTTAATGGAAGAGGTGGGACAAATGGATCAGGTAGAGGATCCAAGTTCTCCAATATGAGATGTTATAACTGCAATCAGATAGGGCACCCAGCTTACAAGTGTCCAAAGAAGGCCTCAACTTCTTATGGTGGTGAGAAGAGAACCACTTTGATTCAAGAGGATGCAAGGAGTATGACATCTCCTGAAGTGAATCTAGCATCAGAACTGGGAGAAAATCTAATGATCAAGAGGATGCTACTCAAAGAACTAGTGCAGACTGAACCATCGCAAAGAAGGGCTTTGTTTAGAATCAACTGCAAGATCCAAGGTAAGGTTTGTAAAGTTATTATTGACTCTGGTTCTACTGATAATATTATATCTTTGGAAGCAGTGAATAAATTGAATCTAGAAAATATACCCCATAGCAGTCCATATAAAGTCAGTTGGTTGAATAAGGGGCAGCACATACTCATTAATGAACAGGCATGGGTAGAATTTAGTATTGGGGGGTATAGAGAGAAAATTTTGTGTGACATCCTTCCAATGGATGCTTGCCATCTTTTGTTAGGAAGACCATGGTATTTTGACAGAAAGGCTCATCATGATGGAGAAAAGAATGCTTACTCATTCCAAAAGGATGGTGTGACTTATAGGATACAGTCATTGGTAGAAGAGGATCCACAACATGTAGGGTCTAGTGTAATGATGGTAGGAGAAAAAGAATTCATGGACACATTAAAGGAAGGTGATGGCGTAGGTTTTGCTTTGATTGTGAAGCCTAAGGGGGAAAAGAAGGAAATTGTGAGAGAAGTAGGGCCTAAGGAGGTTAGAGATTTGCTTGAGAGTTACAAAGGAGTGATTGTAAAAGATATACCTAATTCCCTACCACCTGTCAGAGACATTAGCCATCAGATAGATCTCATACCCGGAGCGGTACTCCCCAATAAGGCAGCATATAAAATGACCCCTCAACAGAATGAAGAGATAGCAAACCAGATTCAAGAACTCCTAAACAAAGGGCTAATAAGGAAGAGCCTTAGCCCATGTGTAGTACCTACTATTTTAGCCCCAAAGAAGGATGGGAAATGGAGACTGTGTACTAATTTGAGGGCAATAAATAGGATAACCATCAGGTATAGGTTTCCTATTCCTAGAATAGAAGATCTAATGGATTGTTTGGGAGGGGCTACTTATTTCTCCAAGATAGACTTGAAGAGTGGGTATCACCAGATAAGGATAAGAGAGGGGGATGAGTGGAAGACAGCTTTCAAAACCAATGAAGGGTTGTATGAGTGGCTTGTGATGCCTTTTGGTCTTTCAAACGCCCCTAGCACCTTTATGAGACTAATGAATGAGGTGTTGCAGGAATTCATAGGGAAATTTGTGGTAGTCTACCTTGATGATATCTTGGTGTTTAGTAAGAGCAAGGAAGAACACTTGGAACATTTGGAGATAGTCTTGAAGAGGTTGCAAGATCAGAAGTTACTGATAAACTTGGAAAAGTGTGACTTCATGAAACAAGAATTGGTGTACCTAGGTTTTGTCATCTCTAAGGGTGATTTGAAAATGGATCCTTCCAAGGTAGAGGCTATTTTGAATTGGCCTACACCTAGGACAGCAGGATAGGTCAGAAGTTTCCATGGCTTGGCCACATTTTACAGAAAATTTATTAAGAACTACAGTGATATTTGTGCACCTATGTTAGAGACCATCAAGGGTGGAGGTTAGATGAAGTTTATGTGGACAAAAGAGGCAGATCAGAGTTTTGAAAGTTTGAAGTAGAAAGTTGCCAAGTATCCTGTCTTAGTACTTCTTGATTTCAATAAAGTCTTCACCATTGAATGTGATGCAAGTGGGCTGGCCATAGGAGCAGTGTTGAGTCAAGAAGTAGACCAATAGCCTTTTTTAGTGAAAAATTGAATGAAGCTAAGAGGAAGTACTCCTCTTATGATTTATTGTTGTATGCCATGGTACAAGGTCTAAAAAAATGGAGGCAGTAATTGCTTTCTAAAGAATTTATTGTATACACTGACAATCATGCTCTCAGTTTTTTGAATGAATAGGAAAAGCTCAGTCATAGACACATGAAGTGGGTGGAAATTCTTCAAGCATACACCTTCATCATCAAACATAAGAAGGGGATAACCAATAAAGTTGTTGATGCTTTAAGCAGAAGGGTGTTGACAGTGCAAGAAGTGCAGTTACAAAGCATGGGTGTTGAGGCACTGATTATATGAAAAGGACCAAGATTTTAAGGAGATTTACAAGGTATGCAGTGAGTTTGCCAATGCTTTCCACAATGAATTTTCAGATTATACATTGCAGGATGGACTTTTATTTAAAGGGAGTCAACTATGTATCCCTAAGTGTTCAATGAGGGATATTATAGTGAAGGAGAAACATAGTGGTGGTTTAGGAGGACATTTTGGGTGCAATAAGACCTTAGATCTTGTAAAAAGATTTTACTTTTGGCCAAGGCTACAATCTGATATCAGAAGGTTTGTTGAGAGTTGTATGATTTGCCAGAGAGCAAAGGGGGCCTCAACCAATGTAGGATTGTACCAACATTTGCCCATACCAAACAGACCTTGGGAAAGTTTGAGTATGGATTTTGTGATGGGATTTCTCAAGACAAGGACAGGTTATGACAGTGTGTTTGTTGTGGTAGACAGTTCAGCAAGATGGCTCACGTTATTCCTTGTAAAACTGCCAATGATGCTAGTTATATTGCAGGTTTGTTCTTTAAAGAAATTGTCAGGATTCATGGATTGCCTTTGAGTATTGTATCTGACAAAGACAACAAATTTGTGGGACATTTCAGGAGAACCTTGTGGAAAAGATTAGGTACAAATTTGTCTTTTAGTTCAGCCTATCATCCTCAGACTGATGGCCAAACTAAGGTTGTGAATAGGTCATTAGGCAATCTGCTGAGATGTTTGACAAGAGAACATGGTAGTAGTTGGGATGTGGTACTCCCACAAGCAGAGTATGCCTATAATGATTCTACAAACAGAAGTACAAGTCTAAGTCCTTTTGAAGTTGTCTATGGTAGTCATCCTAGAGGCATTTTTGAATTGAGAGATGTTCAAGGGTTGGACAAAAGTAGTGGACATGCTGATACATTTGCAAAGGCTATGAAAGAGATCCATCAACATGTCAGAGATACTCTACACCTGAACAGTCAGAAGATCAAGGCTCGAGTGGATCACAGAAGAAGGGATGTACAGTACCAAATAGGAGATATGGTCATGGTTCATCTCAACAAGAACAAACTGCCCATAGGAAAAGACAGCAAGTTGATGATGCAAAAAATTGGACCTTGTCAGATTCTGGAGAAATATGGTCCTCATGCTTACAAAATTGAACTCCCTGATGATATTTCTATTTCACCTATATTCAATGTTGTTGATCTAACATTATATAAGAGTCTTGATACAGGAGAAGGTACAGCAGATTCTGTCCAAGACAATGCAGAGTGGGTGCAGTATTTACTACCTAAGGAACCACCGAAGATGGAGTGCATCTTGGATAGCAGGACAACCAAGAAGACAAGAAATCAAACGTATTTTGAGAACTTAGTCAAATGGAAAGGACTTCTAGACTCAGAGGCCACATGGATACTGGAAGAAGACATCAAAAAGTAGGGTGGTGATTTGTAGCAATTAGTCTCTAAGAGGACTTGAGACTACTTTCACCCGGGGAGTATGGTGCAAGAGCACCTAGAAAATCATTTTTTGTGTTGTAATAAGGTCTATTTGGCCAATGCATTTTCATTTTTGTTGGTCTCTATGTCTTTTAGGACCTAGAACTCTTTTTGTAAGTCCCAAGTGACTTAGGTCACATTTGTCAAATTGTTAATCTCAAGACGGTTGGTCTCCTAGCTGCTTGAAATCGATTGGTTTTTCTCCCAGCCATTTGGAATCGATTGGTTTTCCTCAGGGTGAGTTTATAAACCCAGAGGAATGAACCAAATAAGTATTGGTAATCAGATCATAGAGGAGGTGAATGTGATTGTGTATTGTGCTAAGGAGAAATAGAACGATTATGTTCCGTTAATTTGATTTTTGTTTCCTATAACTACAAATTGTATAGCTGTAGATTTCCATTCTTTCTGTACTTTCTGTTGTTGCAAAATGTCAATGTGAAGCATTCCACTGGTAAGATTTCTATTGAAATCAGAGGAATGGCTTCGTTGTACAAATATCCATTTTTGTTCTCTATTTTGTTTCATTGTTTGGCGGTGCAAAGGATCCAGACAGTGCGAGTTGCACAGCAGGTTGACCTAGCATCTCCATGTGCTAGGATTCGGGAGAAGGTAAATTGTGCATCGGTGTACAGAAAAGCAAACCCTAATGTGGCTGATAGTAATTGTCTCATTGACGAGTGAAGGTTAAAGGTGACATCAGAGTGATCGGCGCATCGGCCAAAGATTGCAAGTGTTCGCCGACAGAACAAGTCTCACTGAAGGTAAATGCCATCGACGCATTAGGAGACAAGTTAAGAGTTTCACCGACAGGAAGGGCCTCGTCGATAAGGTCACGTCCAACCGGTGTGGAAGTCATCACGGTTGAGACGAGGAGGAACTTAACCGTCATCGAGCATCGGCAGAAGGATGAAAGACTTGGCCGATAGAAGTAAGTCTCGCTGAAGATAAAGTGAAGTTGAGCTATTGAGGTGAGTTTGGTCATAGAGAGACTTAAGAAAGCCTTTTAGATGATGGTTGTTTGACCGATGAAGATGTATCAGTGATTCATTTGTTAGTCTTGCTGACTATGAGTAAATTAGTGACCCGTACTACATTTTCTGCTGTGTGCTCCCCATCAGTTTTCCTCTCCATCTCTTCCTTTTTATTGTTACACTCTCTGTTATTTAGTTCTTCCTTTACTTATTTATGTTTATCCTATTTTTTGCTTTCCTTAATAATTGGGTTCCTCTCTCTCTCTCATACTTTATTAGATGTATGTGTGTGTGTATATATATATACATAAAAGTATGAGTATTTCTATACTTTTATGTATATATATATATATATATATATATATATATATATATATATATTTAATAATTATATTTTTAATTTATTTCTTCTTCTATTCTTTTCTTCCTTCCATTCTTATCTTCTCCTTGTAACTCCCCTTCTTCATCTTTTCTCCTCAAGTTTTGTCCATCCTGGTCCCTCTCCTTTGTGGCACTAAACCTCCTTTTTCTCTTATTTCCTTTTGTAATATTATTTTTGTCATTTCTTCTTTCTTTTGTGTTCCTCCTTTCTTTGCTCTCTTTTCCTTTTTCCTTTTCCTTTCTCCTTTCTTATGTATACATATAGATGTATTACCACATATTTGCATACTTACCCTTTTTAATTTAATTTTCCTTTCATTTATATGTATACATAGGCCTTTCTTATGCTTATATGCATTCTTGTTTTTGGATTTACTTGCATACATTTACATGCATTTCCCTTTATTTATGTTTTTTTTTTATCACACACACACACATATATATATATATATTCAATTTTTCATTTATATGTATACATATTGATTACTTTTGCTTATATGCATACTAGTTGTTGGATTTACTTATTTACATTTATGTGCATACCCCCCTTTATTTATGCTCATTCTTTAATTCTCATACTTATACTTATATATATTCTAGTTTCACTCTACTTTTGCACCTTCATTCTTCGGTTCATTTTTTGGTTTCTCCTCTCTACAATTTTTTTGTCTTATTTTATCTTTCTTCATTGTCTTTATGGCTCCTTTTATTTTTATTTCATTATATGTTTATTTTCATTTTTTGTTTTCTTGTTCTTTTCTTCTATTTAGTTTTTCCTTTTATTGTCTCCTCACCTTTGACTCCTCTTGTAATCCATACCCACCCCTTCTCTCTCTCTTTTTAAGAGGCTTTCTCTACAATTTACTCATTTGATTTCTCTTCTTTTCTTCCTGATGATGGATCATGGAGTGTGATCTGAAATGTTGAGGCAAAAAAAGCAACGCATAGTTTTACCATAAGCACTATTCTATCAGCATGGACTGTGGAAATATCATGACTACAAGTTATGGATGATTATCATGTCAAATTTTAAGATGCATCACATTTACATAGTACAATTGAAACTAAGGTTAGATCTTCTCCTCCTCCTCCTATTCCATTGATTACATTTCCCAAGGAGGAGATAACATCATATAACTGTTATGGTCCTTTATGTAGATTTGGTAACTTTAAGTGTTGATCACCAACTTGGTTTATCATTAATCTTGCATGCCAATACAATTTATGTATCGAAGAGGAATTATTTAATAATCATATTAGACATCAACAATATGTACATTTTTGAGTTTCATTTAAGATGACTATTAGGACACATCATTCTACAATTGAGAATGGGTCCAAAATAATTATAAATTTTATGTCATGTGATGCCATTTTTTGATAGATTTGGTTTTTAGGATTAAGGTGATATTAGCCAAGTGCAAATCCTATTTACTAATATTGAACCTCAAACATCTTGCAAATGGGTACTTGGATGCCCATGTAAGTGGTTGAGATATATTATTATTTTATTAATTCTCCTTGTAACTTGAAATATTAGTTGTAGTGGAATTAAGAGGGATTGGTTATGATGGTGATGGTTTTGGAGTGCTTTGAGGTTGAATTTGTTGGGATAAGTTGTCATTAACTTTGCAATCCTAACCAATTTCATGTGTCTCCAAAGTTCTTGGAATGTGTTCCCCAACACATAAGGACTTGAGAGATAAAATAATATTTAATTCTATCATTTGGCATGTTGTAGTCAACTCCTAAAAGGTACGACCAAACTTGGGCACCCACTTTGGAAGTGGAGTCCATGAAGACTTGTAGTTAACTCCTTGATGTCTATCTTGACTTGTTGATACCTCATAGGAAGTGGGAGTTAACTTGGGCGCTCACTTTGGAGGTGTTTCCAATGAAGACTAGGAATTTTATTTTTGTTGTGTGTTAGTAGATATTGTTGGTACACTTTGCATGATTATGATGTGGGAGTTATCAGAAGTGTTAGAGATGCATGATATTGGAATATTGTTTGCATGAGTTCATAAAAGCTTGCATGGACTTGCATATTTTTGCATGTGGTTGCATGAACTCATAAAGCTTGCATGTTGTTGCATGTCACTTGCATGTGTTTGCAAGTTGTTGCATGTCACTTGCAGGTTGTTGCATATTGCTTATATGAACTTGCATGTACTTGTACGATCTTGCATGTTAGTTATATGGACTTGCATGTTGTTACATGTCAATTATATGGTGTTGCATGTATCTTGCATGACACTGTAACTCAAGATTAGTTTTGTATATCTCTTGCATGATGCCACAGGTGTTTGCATGACTCTTGCATGTTACAGAACAGGTTGATTCAGAATAATATTAGGGACATCAATCATGCATGTTGTTTGCGTGAGACTGATGTGTGTTGATGCACGCCAATTAACTGAAATAGATTGGATTTTAATGACCTTTCATCTTCTGTGTCTCTTATTAGATTTTAAGTGATTCCTTTAGTTATAAGTTGTTGTTCATCTTGTTTCTTGTGATAAATGTTCAAAGGGCATAAGATTTGTGGGTTGTGTAATTTTTTATGTTTCTATTGTAGTTGAAGCTATCATTAAAAATTACCTTCCAAATTGAAAACTTTAATTGAGATGAGACTCTTGAGTTTTATTGAACTCTCTCACAAGGTTTGAATCTTTAAAGTTCTATTAGATCCCGTTGAATGAGATAGTCAAGAAGCTCACCTACTGAGGTGTTTCGGTCTTATTTACTAAATAGTTCAATTAGAAGGAGAATCTTGGGGTACCAGACCTTTCAAGTAGGGGAATTGATATGTCCATCATGTTGGTGTGTTAAAACACATAACAACAAAGTGGTTCTCATCTTACCAAGCTTACGATGGAGGAGAGGTTTTCCTTAGTGACAATTGTACACATCAAATTATTGGTAAGGGAAAAGCACAATTGTGTTTCAATGATGGGAGGGTGAAAAACCTCTATACTGTTTTGCATATTTGAGGACTTGCAAGAAGTCTTCTTTCTATTGTTAGAAATAAAAGCAACACTACTTCAATGTAAATCTAATTCAAATAAATTTCTGCAATCTTTAACTATGTGTTATTATTGGAGATTGTAACACAAAACAAAACTATGCTTCATAGAAATGCAAAATCAGAAATATGAACACATAACATAATGTTTAATGTGGAGAAAACCCTTTCAGGTAAAAAAACTCCACACAAGAAAGAGGCCCAATGTTTGTATTAATCTAAAAAATATTTACAATACAACAACACTTCAACTCTCTCCACTAGTCTTCAATCTGACAACATTCCGGCAGCACCTGAGTACCTAAAATCTGCATTGCAGCAACAAATACATGGAAAATACTTATAGAAACATTTTCGAACTCATCCTAGGTATTCACCTTCTCTCTCCTAAGATTCTCCAACCTATAAACATTAATTACCATCTTACAAGCATCTTACACTTGTCCAAAAATAGCCATGCAAAGGTTGGGGGCCCAAGACTAAATCTGGCCTCTTATAGCATCTTATGACACGTCATAATGGTTATAGATTCCACAAAAGAATATCTTTCCAAGATAGGAACCTTGGACTAAATATAGCAAATATACAACTAACATATCTGTCATAGAATCTCAGAATCTTATGACAACTTGCATCTATCATAGATTCACTTACCAAACATTATGACAGTTGTCATACATGCCAAAAATAGTATATTCCTCAAGGGAGCACACCTACCCTCATTTACTTTGAGTTTTTACATTTGCCAATAGTAAATGTCACTCCGTAACTACCGTCAGTTACTCCGAAATTACCCCTGCCAGTGAAACTAGTACATCTCCTTGTTGGGTGAATATTTTGTCGTTAACTTGCTAATGGCAAAATGGGTATATCAGCCACAGCTATGATGAGACAAAGTCTCTCCTCTCAGCAAGGGGAGGTTCCCTCTGGTTGCTTAATTATTACAAATGAATAAATTGTGAAATTTATATACACTAAAACTATATTTGTGGTGGTTCCATTTCATCTCATTCTCTTTTTTCAGAATAGATGCTTATACTTCAAGATGATAATAAAGAACTTACAAACTTTCATAAACCCACAGAAACACAGTTTTTTGTTGCCTTACTAATTGCAAATAGAACTATTTGGAGTTGAATGCAGCCCAAAGTCCTCACTCTTCTCTAAGATGATAAAAGTAGACTGAATATAACAACTTGTGGCACAAAGTCTTCAAGTTGTTTTATCCTCACGAACATAAACACAATCCTCACAAATGATTTTATAGCTCAAAGTCTATTGAAATCAGATTTAGAATACTCCTTAATCACTTGAAATAAACTCACACTTCAATTACTTATCAAAGATAATATGATAGCAAAGACATAAGAACAATTCTATCATAAAACAAATAATCCCAAGACAAAGATTGGAATTGAACTTGCTTTCTTGTTTTGATAAATATTTGATAATTGGTTCTCACAAAGAAGCACAAAGTCTTGATTTGCTTTTCAATTCACCAGAGTTTTCTTGCAATAGATAAAAGATAATATTTACAAAAGAGGCCCTCTTTATTTATAGGGAGAGGCCATGAGAAAATTTAGGAAAAAACCTAACTACTTTGACTTATTCAAAAATAGGAGTCCTTATTGACCTGGGACTTCCTATATTTTTACATGTAATTACATATGAAAAATGTACATGTAAAAATGTCCAAAATTGTTTTGAAAGTACATCTGAAAAATGGAAAATAAACTAAGGAAAAAACTGCTTCAATTTGTGTTGCCACTTTTCCTCATGTGAGCATCATACATAGTAAAGGCCACTTGCATCCCAATGCTATCTGGGTTAACCGTGTTCCTGAAGATCATCTTGGATCTCACTATGGCATCTCTCACTGTAGTGACTGATTTTGCATGACCGGTTAACTTGGTTTTCAGATTATCCAAAGTTAACTGGTTGTTCAAAATATTGTCCACATAAGTCATTGAAAATGTTTTATCTTCGAACTCTTTCTGGAACATATCTTCAAATTCCTGAACCATTTCTTCTGCAGAGAGAAAATGGTTGTTCTGTGACACAAGCTTACAAGGCAACTCCTCCAATTTATGTAAAAGGTTAACATCACTTTGTTCACTAATTTCTTTTGCAGCTTCAAGATCATTGATCAAATTTCTAAGCATACTGCTCCTGTACATCAAAGCCTCCTTTGTTTCTGTATAAGAATCCCTATTAGAGATGGCGCCAATTGATATTAGGGTGCTTATTTTCAATTTCCTCATCTCTGCCCATTTATCATGAGTATTCTTTGTGCGTTCAATATCTTGAGAAACAGTATCAATGAGGTCATCAAGTTCTGCTCTTATTTTCCTCATTTTATCTGTCTTCTCAAATACGTCTGTGAGCAAAGAGACTCCTTGTGCATGCATCCTGTCTAAGTACTCTTCAAGTACTCTCCCTTTGAGATGAGTTCTTTCCACTTTCTAAATGATGGGGTCTTCTACAGTAACAACCTCTAGAGTAACTGCTTCTAAGTTCAAAGTGATTTTCCTTACCACCGCAGTTAGTTGTTCTACCATTACCTTGTAGTGATCCTTCATTTCTTTTTCCCTATCAAACTTCTGAATTAGGATGTCCATGGCTGACTGCATATCATTCTTAGCACTTTCATGGGTTATTTTACCCAATTCAACTCTAGAAATAGAATAGTCATTCATATCAAAATTCTCAATAGTTGCATCCTGTGGAGGTTTTGCTATCTCCAAAAATTTGTGTCCCTTAGCTTCAAGTACCCTGGAAAGAATCTTTGGTTTCTTTGGGGCCTTGGGCTTTGCAGGTACCAGTTTAGTGAAATCAAAGTCATCTGGGGAGATGGCTTGCTTTTTCCTTTTTGGCGTGTAAGCTGATAACCAAGGTGGAAGTAGAGAAGTATTCACATTGGGATCCGTTCCCATTGTTGGTGTTCCAGGAACTATACTTGTACTGGTAGTAGAAACAATAGGTGGAGTGTTGGTAAAAATTGCACCTGTTACATTTGCACTAGAAACTTGCTCAGTATTCATTACAAAATGATCAAAAATAGAGGCATCCCCAATATCAAAAGATGAAGAAGACAAACTAGGAATAGACCCTGAAGAATGGAGAACATCTTCAAAAGTGTTTTGAGGATTATCAAAAATTATTTTAGAAGGAGAGAGATTCAGAAGAGGGAATATCAATAGGGGAAACAGACACAGGAGCTGCAACAGGTGTATCAAGCAAAGGGGATGAGACTCCCGTTTCTTGTTGTGTATTTTCATGTGGAGACAAAGCCTCCTCGTCTTGTTGATCTGTAGTCCTATCTTCAACATCCATCTCTTCAGTGGCTGGCTCCTCAGCTTCCATATCTTTTATTTCAGGTTCTTCCTCCACAGCTTTTGATTTCTTCGTCACAAATCTGATCTTAGGCTTATGTGTTTTAGAGGATGAGGGAACATCACTCTTGTTCTTCATTCTGTTTTCCACCTTTTTACCAGTTTGCTCTTGAACTTCAGTTTCTGATCTAGTGAGGAATTCTTTCAGAGTAATTCCTTTATCTACCAGCCAGTTATTGGTGTTAGCCAATATAGGCTCAAATCTCTTCCTCAATGAGGTCAACTCCTTTTGGGACCATTGGATTGGAGGGAGAGGAGTATTAGCAATCTGTTCAGCATTATATTTTTCATCAACCAATTCCCCATCATCCACAAGATCCTCAGGAATATTAGCAAGTCCCAGATATTCAATTTGCTCAAGAGATAATCTACTATAGTCCAGTTTCCTGACATCTTCCTCTGTTCTCATATCTACCCATACGTCCTCAACCATGGGTTCATGAAATTGAGTTTTCCTTTGATTTTATCCTTCACCCCCTGTAGTCAAACTTCGGTCTCCTTTTGAACTGCTTCATAGTGACAAGCTACATCTCGGTTTCCATGGCCCTTGCCTTTGTAGTAGTCAACACTGAATATCTACCAACTTCAACCGGGAACCTGAAACCGGGCTTCTTGAGTTCCATTTGTTTGTTATGCACGACAATCATTTGTCTGCACAACTCCATTAAGACCAGTTTGTCTAAAGGGAATCTTGGAAGCATATAGGGGTAACCTTGGAAAAAGCTAACCCTCAAGTATGAAAAAGAAGGAAATTGCAAGAACATACACCCGAAATCATTTACTACTGTCCATGCCTCATCTGACACTCTTCTTTGTTCCAGTTGGGGATCAAAAAGACACAGGAATACTACAAAGAATGCATCATTCACTCTTCTAAAATGATGGATTGAGCCTTTTAATGTCAACTAAGAATAGTATTGGTATACAGGGATTACCCTCCTATCCCCTTCTGATGTTAATCCTGGAAAAATCCTCATAGAGGCTGCAATGTATACCAGATAGGAGGTCATGTAGAACTTGAAGGTAGTGGATACCTTCGTCAGCTGTTCATGCAAAGCGTTACTGAGACGTTCACCCCATAAAATGGTTTGTTTACCCTGGAGTATGACCTTAATGAAAGGATACATCCATTCATGAAACTATGAAGAGGAAGACAAACCTCTTATCCTACTGAGGAGAGTAATCAGGTCACCAACTTCCTCTACAAAATCACTTCGAGGGAAACTACATGGTCACCTTGACAAATTTGACCTTGCAGTCTTCAACCATTTATTGTTGACTACTTTCTTTGCCTTCTCTAGATTTTTGTCATATTCCTTATGTGCTTCAACAAAGTCAAGCTTTAACACTTCCGTAGCAGGAGGGAACATAAATACCTTATCAATGAACTCAGGATCCAACCTGATTATCACATTACCACTGGCGTCCACCACAGCTCTAATATCTTTGTTATAGAAATGGGCACACTGAAGAACAAATTCTGTGTTGCGAGCTGCCACTAGGAAAGATGACACCAGATGAATATTACTGTCAATTATCTTCTTCATCATAGCACTGGGGTTGCTTGACTTGGTTCTCTCTACAAACTCAGCCATATCCACATGGCCAATCTCTGTATCTCTAATGTCGTCAACATTAGAAGTGACTGAGGTGATTGGGAAAACACCTTGATATTTGTACTTCATCGCTTTTGATTTCTTCAGGGACAACTCAGTCATCTGAACGGGCTATCACTAGAAGACGTTGATGAAGAATGATGATCCACAGAAGAAATTGCAGTAAAAAGTCATGATCATGCAATTAGGGGAAATACTAGCAATCTGAGAAAATTGCATGTTGACGATCACGACTATGGAGATGCGCTTGAAAAAGGGCTATAGTGTGAGCAGGTTAGAGAAAAGCGGGCTCGAAAAATTAAAACTGGAAATTTTTCAGAGTTAGGAAAATTTGGGAGAGAGTTTGCATGGGTGGCAAAATTCGTCGCCCTTGCATATGAGGGGTTTTTTATATATATGCATTGGTGGCAAAATTCACCGCCACTACATGTGGTCAGAAAAAACTTGTGTCAAAGCGGCCAAATTTGCCACTAATGCAAGTAGAAAGAATTTGCAGAGTTTGGATGTTGGAGCGACATTTTCTGCCGACATTGCATGTGATAAAAACCGAATTCAATGTTCAAGCGGCAAAATCTGCCGACTCTACATGTGAGACTGCTTTGTATAAAGTGGTTTTCAGGCAGTCAAATTTATCGACATTGCACATGATGACAATTCCAAGTGTTTTGTGTAAGGGCGGCAGATTTCGCCGCCCATACACCTTCATCAGAAAGTTTGGGAAATACGCCAACGGTGAATATCGCTGATCATTCATAGTAGGGTTACAGAGTTTCGACGTAGGAGCGGCGACTATTGCCGACCATACGCCTAATTTGGTAAGTGTTTAAATGGTCCTAGGGTTTGGTCAATGAGATTACCGACGCCCATACACTTTTTATAACCTAGGGCATAAGGTTTTAATTGTTCTGAAAAACATGTTTGACGTGAAAAATGAAACAATACACTCAAAGACGACCACGAATAGGAAAATAATCAATCAAAAACTTGAAAATCGAACAAAACAAAAGAAAAAAAATATAAACATTCATCCTAACGGAAATCCTTAGGAAAGAAAAGGATACGATTTGATAGACTCACCTGTTCAGACGGTCGAAAACCTAAATTCAATGGTGATTGACTCTTAACTCGGCACAGTCGAACCGGTGCAAGAGAAGTTTGGCTAACAGCTTAAGAAGAAAAGAAAATGAAATGAAACAAAAAGAATGGCAAAAGATATATGTTTAATAAATGGCACAAGTGGCCATTAATGGCACTCCAAGTTAGAGATCTGGAGAATCTCTGCTCAGGGGGCAAAATCGGCCGACCCTGCACATGTGCCAACAAACATGCAGTAGTGGCATTATTCGCTGACAATGCATGTACAACTTTAGAGAAACATGTAAGAGTGGTGAAAAATGCTGCCATTACATATGCAACAAAAACAAAAAGACATGTAAGAGCGGCAAAAGTGCCGCCATTACATGTCAAAACTCGAAAATTTACTAACTCTTGAACATGGCTAAAATTGACATTTTAATCAGTTTACGACTTGAACGATCTTCATAAATATCGAGAAACTAATTCAAGGGAATGTCACAAACTAGTTTAGAATTTCAAACGACTTCACACGAGATCAAGGGAATCTTGTCTCGATTTGCAAACTTAGAATGTAGATTCACGAAATGGACAAGTTTCGTGGGGGTTGTCTACAAAAACAAGCACAGCTGATTTTGAGAACAACATTCCTCATGGATAATTACAAATTATATATAATAAATGGAATAAATATAATATTGGGATTTACAAGGTTAATGGTACCTTATCCCAACATTCTCCCACTTGACATTATACATTTAAATCAACCCATAGGAAATCAAATGAAAAAATAATCAGGCACTAGAAACAAGGCCCATGGCCTCTCTGCAACATATGAACTTCTTTGTGCTCATAGGTTTGGTCAATGAATCTGCAACATTCTCCTGAGTGTCTATCTTCTTCAACTCAATCTCTCTATTTGCAACCAACTCTCAAACAAAGTGATACTGAACATCAACATGTTTAGTTCGAGCATGATACATGGGATTCTTGGACAAACAGATAGCACTCTGGCTATCACAACCAATCTAAATGATCCTGCAATCAAAACCAATACCTGTACACAGTCTCCTCAACCAAACTGCCTCCTTAGAGACATGAGTAGAAGCCATATACTCTATTCTGTGGTGGACAAATCAATTGTGGGCTACCTCTTACTCATCCAACTCACTGCACCTCCAAACAAAGTAAACACATAGCCACTAGTGGACCTTCGACTATCCAAGTCACTTACCCCATCTACATCAACAAAACCCTGTATGTCCAAAGATTTATCAGCAGTATCAGTATTAGAATAAACCAAACAATGGTCAGGAGTACCTGTAAGATATTTAAACACCCTCTTCGCATAATTCTAGTGTTGTCTACCAGGGTTAGATATAACTCTGCTCAAAACTCCCACTGCTTGGGCAATATTTGGTCTAGTGCAAACCATTGCATACATCAAACTCCCTACAATACTAGCATATGGCACATTAGACATATCCTCAAGATCATCCTTAGTCTTTGGACACATATCTAATGAAAGCTTAGTACCAATGGGTAAAGGAACTCTAACTGGGTTATAGTCCTGCAAACTAAACCTCTGCAAAATAGTATTCACATACTTACTTTGTGACAACCAAAGATTTCTATTAACTCTATCCCTCCTGATCTCCATTTCCAAAATATACCTTGCAACACCAAGATACTTCATCTCAAATGCACCTGAAAATTGGGCTTTAAGCTCACTGATCATACCCTTAGTATTTTTGAAAAACATGTCATCAACATACAAAGCAACAACTAGTATAGAATCATCAACACAATGAATGTAAACACAATGATCCTCCTCACTTCTAAAAAAATCCAATTTCGAAACAAATGAGTCAAACTTTTGATAACACATTCTGGGGGACTATTTCAGACCATAAAGAGACCTCTTTAACCTGCAAACCCAATGTTCTTTTCCTTTTACCTCAAAACCTGTAGGTTGTTGCATATAAATTTCTTCTTCAAGATATCCATGCAGGAATGTAGTCTTAAGATCCATTTGCTCAATCTCCCAATCATAAGTTGCAGCAATGGATAAGAGAAATCTAATAGAAGTCAATTTAGCAACAAGAGAGAATATCTCACCAAAATCAACTCCCTCTCTCTGGGAGTAGCCCTTGGCTACCAGTCTAGCCTTGTACTTTTCCAATGACCTGTCTGCTCCAAACTTTTTCTTGAAGACCCACTTACAACCTATGGCCTTTCTTCCTTTGGGCAAATGAACAAGATCCTGAGTGTTACAAGAGTCTAAAGCCATCATCTCCTCCTGCATGGCTAACTGCCAAGACTCACTATCATCTGCAGAAATAGCTTCCCAGTAGGATCTAGGTTCATCGTGAGTACTCAATAAAGCATATACACAACAGAAATCTGGTGGGCTATACCTATCAACTAGATTTCGTTGTCTTTTGGATCTCCTCAAGGGTGGAGTAAGAGACTCTACTCATTCTCCTGCATGATCATCTGCACCAACTTCTTCTATAACAACAGACTCATCTTCATCAGAACTAATCAAATCTTCTTCTTCTTCTTCACCCCCCAATCCATCATTTTGTTCTTCTTGAGGTGTATCTTGTTTCTCTAAATCAAAGTGCACCTTCTTTACCTTTTCTTCTTTTTCTTTTGGCTTCGGAGGTTCAAAAATAGCTCTAAGTTCCCTGAAAATAACATCTCTAGAAAAGATAATCTTGCGGGTTAGTGGATTCCAAATCTTATAACCTTTCACATTATCACCATATCCAATGAATGTACCCTTTTTAACTTTTGGATCCAACTTAGACTGCTTTTCCTTAGGCACATGAACAAAATCCTCACAGCCAAAAACCCTTAAATGTGAAATAGAAGGTTTCTTACCTATCTACACTTCATAAGGTGTCGAATCAAGAGCCTTACAAGGAGATCTATTTATCAAATAGGAAGCAGTACACATAGCCTTTGCCCAAAAGAATTTATCTAATTGTGCATCACTAAGCATACTTCTAGCTCTTTCCATAATTGTTTGGTTCATCCTTTCTGTAACACCATTCTGCTGCGATGTATACGAAGTTGTCTTTTGTCTAATTATACCTGCATGCTTACAAAACTCATCAAATTTCTTAGAGAAATATTCCCCTCCATTATCAGATCTTAATATTTTTATCTTTAAACTTGATTGTTTCTCTACTAAGACCTTGAATTCCTTAAACTTAGTGAAAACTTCAAATTTATGTTTCATAAAATAAATCCATGTATATCTGGATACATCATCAATGAAGGTGACAAAATAATGAGATTTTCTAATAGATTCATTATCCATAGGTCCAAACACCTCCATATGAATAATTTCTAATTTCTCTTTTGCTCTATTGCTTCCTGAAGGAAATGATTTTTTATTTTGTTTACCAAACACACAATGCTCACAAAAATCATAGTGCTCATCAGAATAAGAGAAACCGTCCAACAATTCTTTATTCTTAATAGTTTTCAATACATTATATTGCTTGTGTGGCCCAATCTACGGTGCCACAACATACAAGTGTTTTCAGAAGCCTTAGAAACATAAGAGGCATCACAAACTGTAGTGGATTCAAGCTTAAACAAGTTTTTGAATCTCTTCCCTTTCACTACCACCAAGTTCCCTCTCACTAATCTGCAGCCATGCTTGTCAAATGTCACATGCATTCCCAAATCATTCAACTTCAAAACTAAAATCAAATTTCTAGCTAATCCAAGAACATGCAAAACATCAGGGAGGGTTTTAATACTCCCATCATTGAAACACAACAATACCTTTCCTTTCCCGACAATTGGAAATGAAGAGTTGTCACCAAGGTAGATATTACCTCCATCATATTCTTCATATGTGGAGAACCATTCCTTATGCGGGGTCATATGAAATGAGCATCTTGAGTCAACCAACCAGTGATCATTACAAACAAGATTACATGCAGAAAGTAAAACTTCTTCACCTGCATTTGAGGACTTATTCGAAGCACTCTCCCACTGTTTCTTGGGGTTTTTGCACTCCTTCACATGTCTCCTTTTACCGTAGTTCCAACACTTAAATCTATTCTTTTTACTAGGAGTCTTATACTAGCCCTTGGACTTGTCCTTAGCCCCTTTCTGATCTCCTTTAGGTCCCCTTTCCTTAGACCTTCCCCTGATATTGAGAGCATCCCCTGAACTATCTGAACTCTTCTTCCTCAATTCTTGTGATAGTAACACTAAAACAAGATCATCCAACTTTGGATCCACAAGGTTATCAGTGATAGCAAGGATAACATTCTCCCAAGACTTAAGTGAAGAACAAAGAAGTAAGATACATTTATCTTCCTCACTAACCTCAACATCTACTGAATCAAGCTGACTCAATAACAAATTAAAAGAATTTAAATGCTCTGCAACTGATTCACCTTCTCGCATTTTCATGGAAAATGATTTTCTTTTTAAATAAAGTTTATTTGCCATGCTCTTGGCTTGATAGATCTCACCCAACCGATTCCACAACTTGTTTGCAGTCTCCTCCTTTGCGACATTCAACAAGACAGAGTCTGAAAGACACAACCGGATGGTTCCTCGTGCCTTCTTATCTAGTCTATCCCATTCATCTTGAGAGACATCATCAGGTTTCTTCTCTTTTTGAATAGCCAACCATTGGTTTCTTTCTTCCAACAAATCTTCCATTTTTAGCTTCCACAACTCATACCCCATTCCATTAAACTTCTCAATGTCCAATTGAGAGGTTGATGCAACGGTGGATCCAGCCATAATAACAACACAAGATCTGCAAAACAAACACAACCAAATCTCTCACTATAGCTACAACTTCCACACTACCACCCAAGAGTCAAAGTTGGCTAGGCTCAGATACTAAATGTTAGAAATGAAAGCAACACTACTTTAATGGAAATCTAATTCAAATAATTTTTTGCAATCTTTAACTGTGTGTTATTATTGGAGATTGTAACACATAAACAAAACTATGCTTCACAGAAATGCAAAATCAGAAATATGAACACATAACACAATGTTTAACATAGAGAAAACCCTTTCAAGTAAAAAACTCCACACAGGAAAGAGGCCCAATGTTTGTATTAATCTGAAAAAGATTTACAATACAACAACACTTCAACTCTCTCCACCAGTCTTCAATCAGACAACATTCTGGCAGCACGTGAGTACCTAAAATCTATATTGCAACAACAAATACATGGCAAATACTTATAGAAATATTTTTCAACTCATCCTAGGCGTTCACCTTCTCTCTCCTAAGATTCTCCAATGTGTAAACATTAATAACCATCTTACAAGCATCTTACACTTGTCCAAAAACAACCATGCAAAGGTTGGGGGCCCAAGACTAAATTTGGCCTCTTACAGCATCTTATGACGCATCATAACCATCATAGATTCCACAAAAGAGTATCTTTCCAAGATAGGAACCTTGGGCTAAATATAGCAAATATACAACTAACATATTTGTCATATGCGTCATAGAATCTCAGAATCTTATGACAACTTGCATTTGTCATAGATTCACTTATCAAACATTATGACAGTTGTCATAAAGGCCAAAAATAGTATATTCCTCAAGGAAGCACGCCTACCCTCATTTACTTTGAGTTTTTACATTTGCCAACAGTAAATGTCACTTCGTAACTACCGCTGGTTACTCTAAAATTACCCCTGCCAGTGAAACTAGTACATCTCCTCATGGATAATTAAAAATTACATATAATAAATGGAATAAATACAATATTCGGATTTACAAGGTTAATGGCACCTTATCCCAACATCTATATCCAAGTTGAATGATTCTAGAGTACATGTGACATTTGATAAGTTTGGTTGTGGGTTGGTGAGAGGAAATCTAGTGGTAGAGAGAGGTTCATAGCGTATGACTCTATTTAGGATTGATGCTTCTATATTTTGTAAGTATGCCAATGTAACTAGCACTTCTAAAAGAACATGTATGTTGTCGCACCAACATTTGGGCCATATTGGTGAAAAAGGTCTTCAAACCATTGTTAATTAAAAATGGTTGACATTTTTTCCTCTTATTCTAATGAGTTTAATTTTTGTGAGTATTGTGTGTTTTGAAACTAGAATAGAGTTTCTTCTCCTATAGGAGGTACTAGAACAAAATGTGTTGAATGTATTTGGTCCAGTTGATGTGGATTCTATTGGTAAAACATGTTATTATGTTTCATTTATCAATGATTACTCAAGACACACCTAGATTTATTTTCTTAGATATACCTCTAAATTTTTCTCTAAGTTTAAGGATTTTAAGACTTTGGTGAAAAAATAGTTAGATAGGAAGATAAAGATGTTGAGATCTACTAATGAAGGTGAATTTTTCTCTAAAGAATTCAATGATTTATGTAGACATGCATATATTGTGTGATAAAAGACTACTCATTACACCCCACAATAGAATGGGGTTGTAGAATGGATGAACCAAACCTTAATGAAAAGAGCCAGAAGTATGATGAGTTGTACACAATTGGATCAATGCTTTTGAGTAGAAGCTACGAGTACCACTTGCTACTTGATTAACAAATCTATTTGTTCAACTATTGTTGATAAGACTCCTTATGATGTGTGAACAAGTAATAAATCCTTTTTTTCACACTTAAGGATATTTGGTTGTAAGGTTTTCACTCATGTGCTTAGAGAAAAGTGATCTAAGTTGGATCTCAAGGCTTAGAAATACATCTTTGTTGGTTATTGTGAGAAGTCAAGGGTTATAAGATTTTCAATCCTCTAGCATTAAAACTAATTTATTCTAAGGATGTGGTTTTAAAAAAACTTAGAGTATTTTATTATCGAGAACAACCAAAGGTAAAAGAAGGAAAGAAAATAGGGCATTTTGAGACTAAGGTTGAGAAACAAGAAGATGCACATGTTAAATGACATAATGTTTGATTTAAGGATATATAAGGATTTGGGTGAGAATTTTGAGTAGGTTGATCATGTAAAGGAATAGGAAGATTGCCTTACTCTACCCTTGAGATGATCCATGAGACAATGTAACTCAATTGACAAATATAGCTCACCAAATTTTTGTTGTGTATTTGCTTTGTCATGTATTGATCATGAATCAATATCTTTCAAGGAAGCTCTCTATTCATATGAGTGTGATTCTTGGATGGAGGCCATGTAGGAGGAGATGGTGACCTTGCATAGATGTGACACCTAGGATCTTGTGAATTTGGTTGAGGGAAGGCAGACCATTAGTTTCATGTGAGTATTCAAGAAGAAGTTTTGAGTAGATGGTAGGTTAGAGAGGTGTAAAGAGAGACTGGTAGCTAAGGGTTACTCCTAGAGAGAGGGAGGTAATTTTGGTAAAAAATTCTCTCTAGTTGCTAAATTGTCTTCCATTGGATTCCTACTTTCCATCATTGTTGCTTTTGATTTTGAAGTAGAGAAAATGGATGTTAAAAATACTTTCTTGCATGAGGACCTTGAAGAGGAAAATTTACACATGACAACCTGATGGATTTGAGGTAAAAGGGAAAGAAAATTTTGTTTGTAGGTCTAAATGATCATTGTATGGTTTGAAACAATTGCCTCAGATATGTGGTATCAAAAGTTTGATGTTTTTACATAGAAGATATGTCATGTTAGAAGTGACATGATCATTATGTTTACATTAAATATATTAATTATTAAATTCTTATTATTGTCTTGTATGTTGATGGCATGTTGTTTATTGGTAACAACAAGGTGACGATTAGGGAGCTAAAAATTAGCTCTTTGGTGTGTTTGATGTAAAAGATATAGGGGTAGAAAAATTAATTTTGGCAATGGAAATCAGTAGGGACCAAGTGAACCCACAAAAATATTTGGCTTAGTGAAAGTATTTTCACACCATTTTGTGGTGATTTACTATGGATAATTGTAAACCAACGAGTATTCTTTTATCTATAGGCACTAAGATTTCATTAGATATGTATCTTAAGTTGAATGAGGAGTTTGAGGATAAGTATAATATTCTTTATTCTAGTGTTTTTGGTATCCTAATGTATGCAATGATTTGTACTAGATTGGATATTGCCTAAGCAATGGGAGTTCTTATCAGGTTTATGTCTATCCCTGGTGAAGAGCATTGGACTTGTGTTAAGAGGGTATTTAGATATATTATGATTATTGTTTATATTATCATGGTATTAATGATGTGGGTAGGTTATTGGACACATATGGCTTTGTTGATGCAGATTGGGCAAGTGACTTGGATAGTCCAAGGTCCACTAGTGGCTATGTGTTTTCTCTATTTGGTGGTGTTATCAATTGGATAAGTATGAGGCATCCCATGGTTGCTTTGTCTACTATTGAAGTAGAGTATATTGATGCTCCACATGTCTATAAAGAGGTAGTTTGGTTACAAAGACTATGCTTAGGAGTTGGTTTTAACTGCAAGACGATTTAGATCAGTGTGATAGTCAAACTATTATCTATTTGGTGAAGAATACCATGTACCATGCTCGTACTAAGCACATAGATGTTCAATATCACTTCGTTTCTGAGATGGTGAAGAATAGTAAGGTCATGATTTAGAAATTTGACACTTTGGTTAATGTTATAGATTCACTTATGAAGCTAGTGAGAATGGATAAGTTCTCTTGATGTAGGGAGGCCACGAGCCCTGTCTCCTATACTTAATGCATTTTATTTTCTTTCTTATTCATTACAATGTATAATATCAAGTGGGAGAATGTTAGGATTAAGGTGATATAAACCTTGCAAATTATATGTATTAATGTCAGATCCCCAACATCTTTGGAATGGGTACTTGGACATTCATGTAGGTAGTTGCTAGAGATATTATTATTTTATTAATTCTCCTTGTAACTTGGAACATTAATTGTAGTGGCATTAAGAGCGGAGGTTACTTATTATGGTGAAAGTTGTGGAGTGCTCTGAGGTAATTCAATTCATTCCTAGGTTCTAAGAGGGAGAGTGGAGCATATATCCATTATTGAGTGGGTCCCTTATACATAATGGATCCTATTTTGGAGCACCATTTTTAGGGAAGTGTGTTATTGATTGTGAGTGGTTAAAGATGTTTGTATGAGTGGTGCTATTTATGGTGCATTGAATATTTGTCACATTGGAGCATTAGATTTTTACCATACCATGGTTTCATGTTAGATGGTTTTGGTAAACCCACTTGTGGTTTCATCTCTCCATTCCTCTATAAACTAGATGTAGTAGATAGTTCTTTTATGGATTTTTTGTAGGTTAAGCACTATTACACTATTGAAATATTATCAGATTGAAGAGAGAAAGTTAAATGTATTAATGTAACACTTCTACTAGATTAATACATACTTGTCCTCACTTTGATGAAGGAGTTTGAAAGGGTTTCTCCACGTACACTTGGTGTCGTGTTTAATTATACATGATTACTAATTTAATTTGTTAATTTGAATTCCTAAATGATTATCTAAGTTCTATTTTAGATTCCAATAGTTTATCACATGGTCTAAATTAGAGTTGAACACTTAATTAATATACTATTACTATATTTGTTCACTTGTTTCTCAACATTGAAATATTACTCAAGGTAGACTTTGGATAATACAATGTAAAGACATTCCTTCTATTTTCCATTTGTGTTAAATTTGTACATGAAGGAAAGGTAATTAAATTTGAAAGAGCTTATTATAAGCAAATATCATATACTAGCCACTTTACATTGGATACCTTTGTTAAAGTTCCAAAAGACATGTGCCCTATGAGAGGGATGATCTTATACATGATTTATACAAGATACATTTGGGTGAGTTAAAAATAATTCAAAAGAGGTTGGATCAAGATGATTCAAAACCTCAAGAGACTCAAGTTTCACAAGCCATGGCTTTCTTCTAATGATCATTATGAAGAACAAATTACTTAAGTATCGTGGAAAGATACAAAACACATTATACGGTAATACAAAAACTAATGTTTCATGGAAAGAAGAATACATCGATTCTAAAGAAAAGTGTTGTGGTGCATTAAATGCAAAATATTTCTACACAACCACCACCAAGAAGCAATAAAAATGGGTTAAGAAAGAAACACCTATTGTGCAACCAATTGACAAATTATTTGTAAAAAGTAAAAGATTATCAAGAAGAACACATGTAATAGAAAAAACAAGTCATGAGAAAGAAAATGCAAGAATCAATGAAGAATGTTATGATAAAACATTTTGGGAAGAAGAGTGATCTTTGGAGGAGGATGTTGTCCTAGATTTGTTCAAGAATTCATGAGCACTCCCATAGATTATATATCTATATACCTAGATATTTCTAGTTTTCAATGTCTTTTGCTTATTTCTTTACACTTTAACATTTTTTATTATACCTTATTTGTTGTGTTTCATGGTTTGCCTTCCCCCACTTGGGGGCATATTTCTTATATTGTTTTACATGTTTGGTCTTATGATTCCTTTACTCTTGTATTTACTCATGTTTACAATCTTGGCTATTAATTTCCTAATGTTTCTTATTCTTGTGATTATTATTGTCTTTTAAATATGCATCCTTCTACTTCTCTTTTCTCATAAACTTTGTTTGCTTATGCTTTTCATCTTTAGCTACCTATACTTCTATATTTATGTCTTTATCATGATTTATATTTTGCTTGTCATATGCCTATCATGTCTATTTACATATTCTTCCATGGTCCATGTGTGTTATGATCATTTCATGGTTTTACTCTATGCTTTATGATCCTTATCATGTTTCTATGTTGATGGTGATTTTACTATTTATGAGACTTATCATATGTTGATCTTATGTTCCTATGTCTATTGTTATACTGTGCTCACATGCCTTATCATGTTCCTAGAGCTATCTTATTACAATTGGCACATCATGTCTTCCCCATCATATATATACTTAAATATGATCCTTATCTTGTCTTGAGGGCCATATTTACTCAATGGTTTGCTTATATTGGGGGCAACCATATATTATGTGCTTCGAGATCCTTATCAACTATTGTCTATATGCCATATCTTTGTCATTTGCCTATATTGAGGGAAACCCTACCTTATGTTCCTTGAATGGTTATATCTCCAATTACATGCCTTATCATTATCTATTATCCTACTTTCTTGTCTCACAATGCTATCTGACATTTATTACATGACCTATGTGCTTACATGCTTACATTTCCTTAGATTACATTTACTTTTCATACACCATTTTCTCTTTTCCTCCAATTACTTGCACACTTTGTATGCAACCAATTAGAGGGTGCATATATTATCACTAATGAACTCTTATGTTGAGATTTCATACAACACATTATGCTCAACAGAGACTTGTCACTATATAAAAGATAGATCTTGATCACATTACTGTCAAAGTATAGATTGCATTTACCTCTTTGAGTGGAGTCACATTACATGGTTGTTCCTAAAGTGTCACACCACATTACTACCAAAGTGCATATCACATTTACACCCTCGAGGGGAAACACATTACTATTGATGCATAGGGTGAAGAATTACCATCTTACTTTCCATACATGCAAAATTGTCAACCCTTTTCTTTTTCAAGTACTTTCTCAGTTTTCATGAATAGTTAAAACATACTTGTTATTTGTATCTATTTCACTTGTGTGACATAAGCTACTCATTATATATCTTTTATCTACTTTGCAGGTTCCTATGGAGCACTCATGCCAAGGAGAGGAACACACAAAGAATTCAAGATCAATCAATTACTTTACATGGACCCCATATCCTTTTATGTTTGAATATTTAATTTTCATGTTGGTTGAGAATGTTCATGTACTTTGAAATACATGTTCATGCTTAATTCACATGCACCTCAAAGTGGGGACAAAATATAATGGTAAAATTTACATATACTCATGCAAATTCCCATTTAGATTTGAGCCCATTTTGACAAAATTTCTTAATAGAATTACACATCAACAATTACACACTCTTTTTCTAAGTCTATCTCATTCCTTGATCTTATACATTCCCATTTACTCCTAATTACAAATATTTCCATATATTCAACTTTATCACAACCCCATATGCATCTATTTCCACCTATTTCCCTTATTATTAGCCCACATTTCCATGTACCTATCCTTGATCCCAAGACATACATTTTCCTATCTTAGGTCATCTCACAGTCTCAAATTCAATCTCAAGAACTTATGGGGATTGACCCCAAAATTCATTTTTTCAAATTCAAATTCCTAACTCTCACCCTTTCCTACTAGTCGTTGGGAGTCAACTTGGTACATGTTTGTGTGACTTGTTGCTATGTCTTGGTATTTAAAGACATTGATTTGTGTAATTAAACACTGGGAGGAATAACAAGGAAAATTTAATTATCAAAGGAGCAATCCTTCAAGAAACACTTTGATTTAGAGCTTAAAAGGAATACACTACATTAATATAATTTGCATATAGGCTATCTACACACTTATATGTATGGGTGATCCGACAATAGTGTGTCCCACCTATGCGACATCATGATTTTTTCTTGATTTAAGTCTAGAGGGAGTCCATCTAAGGGTGTTTAATTAAGGTGGGTTAGATCAAACCCCCTTAGATTAAAGCCCCTTGGATAGAACCCCCGTAGGATTAAATCAAACCCAGGATAGAGTCTCCTCCACACCTATCAAAATGTTGATAAAAAACAATTTTGCTTCACCTTTTAGGGGATCAAATAAAGTCATTTGGAAATGCCATTTTGTAATTATGTAGCCCTTAGTATTACCTTTCCAAAAATTATAATATGCATTATTTTTTCTTTAATATTATATTTTTAAATATATAAAATGAATGTAGGTCCATTACAAAAAAATAATGACATTTATTCAAGACACTAGGAAAAGCAACAAACATTGTTAGAAAAATCTCAAAAAATGCACTCCACATAGATGTCCTTGTTTCAATAAAAAAATAATTTTTTTTTTTATATACATACTAAAAGAAATGCATTATGGAATAATATATGTCTAAAATTTTTGTTAGTACTAATTCAAAAAATAATAATAAATAAAATATTTAGTTAAAAACTACCATAAAAAATCCATGCACTAGATAGTGGACTGTGGAGTTAATGGTCTAATTCTGATAAATCATGGAAATTTTTTATTTTTAGTAAAAGTTATGTGTTATGGAATAATGTCACCCAATAAAAATAATAGAAAAAAAATTAGTAAAAGTTATGTGTTATGGGATAATGTCACCCAATAAAAATAATAGAAAAAAATTGATTAAAAAATCAAAATAAAAATGATAGAAATAATTTTAAAAAATATAGAAAAATTATAGTTTGAGTCTACATAGAAAATTCCACAACTCATTAATTTACATCATCCTTAAATTCTTGACTATTTGTTCCCTATAATTGAAACAAATTAGAAAATACTAAAAAATGTTGATTTTGCGTGTCCCAATTGAACTTTATCAACAATGTTGCCACACATTAAAGTTCCATTGGGACACGCAAAAGGCAGACTTGGCAGAATTGATCCCAAAACTCAAGGAATTATGCCAAAGGTAGACTTGGCATAATTGATCCCAAAACTCAAGGAATTTATTTAGTCGCTAAATGAAATGCTAGAGTTATTAAAGGTGATGAACCATGGGAAATTTTATTGAGTTGTTATTGCTACCATTAAAGGGAAATGGCAAAAGGTTAATTGGCTAGACAAGATTCTCCTTGCACTTTATTTCCAACTTAGTGTATCATTTCCTATCCAATCTATTTGGAAAGCATGCCAAAAAGTATGCCAATTTTTAAATTGGAAGGAGTCTTCATTACAACATAGTTTTAGTTTTGCCTCTTCTTCCATTTGGTGGAATATTGTCAATTTTTAAATTGGAAGGAGTCTTCATTACAACATGGTTTTAGTTTTGCCTCTTTTTTCATCTGGTAGAATAAGCATATCCAATTCCAAGGAAAACTATTGGCCATGATGTTCCCCAAACAAGCTTAACATTTGTTTAAGAAGGGTGTTAGACAATCCAATGATATATGGGATTTCTCTTCTTTGCAATAGTATTCTTGGTCAATTATCAAAAAATAATTTGAGTTGAATAATAATTCTAATCAATTTCTTCATTTTGTGCATTCTTTGGTTCCATCCAACTTAACTATCAAATTAAGAACCCTAATCCCTTGTAATTTCTTCAAAGACTTGCATTAGTTGTCTTCCAAACACTTCTCATTGTTCCCCTAAAAACAAGTATAGTACAATCTTCTTCCAAAATTTCCCTTACTCCCCTGTCTCAATATTAAGTGGAATGGCTATTTTGGGGCTCCATGTTTGCTAAAAACATAATGGTCAACTATTTTTAGAAACTTGTCTACTTTATTTGGTCATTATCTAAGTTGGAAAGAGGCTTTATTTAGAATAGGGTTGAAGAATAACGTGGTTGTTGATTCAATTAGACATATTATCCTTTTACATTTATGGAGAATCAAAAGTTTAGTTGTGCTTAAATCTAATTCTTTTATTCATCTAGAAATTGCAATTTCAAGGCTTTTCTCTGACATTTTCTTCTAGATTGCTTCGTTTGTTTCTCAATTACAAGTATATTTTATACCCTCTTATATTGTTACCTTATATTGTTACTAGTGCATACTATTATTGTTTAGTCTTCAATAATTCCATTCTAGAAGTTTGTTCAATAATTTAAAAAAAAAAAAAAACTTTTTCTAACTAGCCATATCTAATTTTTAGGCTGCAAGCCTTCCCTATGTGAGCAGCACATGATGAATTACATAGATGGAGGGTCTAGATTAAAAGGACTACCATGAAATCAATCTTGTCCATTGATTATTTTTCAAAATGTCATAAATGATTAAAAAACAAAAATGTTCCCTTTACCTTTATCACTTTGACATTTGATAAATTATTAATTTTTTACTTTATTTTTCTACTTTGTAACTCCCATCAAATCTACTTCATAACTCCCATCAAATATGCCATCAGTTTGTGTTTAAGTCTAGTCCTCATCCATCAATTGTTTTTGATTTCACCGAATATTTTTTCATTCGCTTTTTTCGTTTGTCAGAGGATGGCATCTAGGAGACTTCACATACACATTTTAATTGAAGGTACCGTTTGATTTCAACTTAAATCATATGCGGATTCAAATAGATATTGTAATTCATTGACTCTTTAAGATATAGTTTTTTTTAAAGAAAATCCTCGCCTGGCTGAAAACGTTGAAGTCACTACACAAACAATGAGTGCATATGGTAATCCCAAGTGTGTGATCATTTTGATTTTGTGGAAGAAAAAGAGGACAAAATGGGGTATAAAACTTTCATGGCGATGAACATACCACTTAAATATCTTTTATAATTTCATAATATCATTTTTTTAATAAGTTTTTTACCAAGTATATATTATTCTAGTTGTTAAATTCTTAATAAAAAATAATCATAATATCAAAAAGACATTTTTAATCATAATATCAAAAAAAATTAAATTTTTTTCAATATATATATATATAATTTTGATTATTAAATTCTTTAATTTTTTTTTTTGTTAGAGTAGGTAAAAGTTGTAATTACTAAGGGTGAGGCTGTAAACTTAGATGGTGTATCATTACTTTTTAAACTAATCAGTAGTCCAACGACCATAACCCTTTAACTTGCCTCCAACGTATAAATGCAGCTATAGTGAAATCATCACATGGTTAATTGTTGTAATATAACCTTGAGTGAGTATTATTCGAATGAATTTTTTGTGGATTCTCTAAGCAATTGCTCCCTTCTCTTAATCTATATGTTTATGTTGGAATTTCACCCCAAAATAAAGTAATTGTAAGATAATTTATAAAATGTTATGGACTTATAAATTTAAGTTTAAGATGTGGATAAATCTTTATTGCTCTTAAAAACAAATTCAAACAAGAGAATCCTTTAATATGTAGCGAAGCACATCAATAATATGTATTTGGCAAGCAACGCAAAAATGGTGGGACTGATAGAGTTAATTACACTATAATCATTATAACCTCTACAATTTGGGGATCGGCTTTTAAATGAAGAACAAAATTGGGTATTGCTAAAATTAAGAGTACATACAAGGCAATCCATGAGGGACAAAGAAGTAATAAGTGTTGTTATTATTCAAATGGTATTAGATATGTAGTTTATGTTACAAAGGAATTACGAATGGTATTAAGAAGTAATATATAGTAATAATTAATGTATAATTCTTATTATTATTGCAATGAGTTTTTGTATCTAGTGATTATCAATCAAAATAAAGTATTATTTTTCATGTTGAACAAATTTTAATTTTTATTAGGTTTACATGAGAAAATTTTTGGGAAATATTATTTTCAATAAAACCAGCAATACGTTGGAAATATTTCTCTAATTTTTTTTAATGTGATAGATATTATAAAAGTTCATAAAATACATACTTATAAAAATGATTATGAGTCATCTTAGTATGTATTTAATAGAAAAATATAGTTATGCCTTATGTGCATAATATTAGATATAAGTTGTAGAACATAAATCTATTGTACCTTCACATAATTATTTTTAAAATAATTATATGATTAAATATGCATTTGTTTCTATGGGGGATTATATAAAAATCAATAAGAGATTAAATTAATTTACTACATATATACAATATAACAAGTTACTTAAAAGGTTGAGTGAATGTAAAGTAATGATAACTTAAAAAATATAAATATTTATCTCGTAAGAAATTGACATGATAATAATTTTATCCAACTGTGTTTCTTCATCTCAATATGTAATGTAAAAAGAAATTTACTAATATAAATGAAAGAAGACAATAGTTAATGTGATGAAATTTCAATAAAAATTGATAAAATAATTTAGTGGATTAAATAACCTATAAATTAATAAATAATAAAAAATATCTAATAAATTCTATAATTTCTTCATAAAGTTTTCAACCTGCACATTGAACCTATGGGTCTAATTGCTAGTTTTAAGAGCCTAGGAGAGAGTTTACAATTTTACCATTATTATTCTACGATAGCTATAACTTCTCCTACAATCGTCCTAAGCGTTTCTGTCCCAAGGAGCTTATGGGTTGGTCCTAAAGGGCGTCATGGGTTCAACCCGTACGGCATCTTAGTCTCCGTATGAGGAAAGGACCTTTTCAACACATGAAACAATAAATAATATTATCCATGGTACATTTTAAAAAAAGAATAGGATGATAGCCTCCATAAACTCTGAACACATATGACAAATTATAATCCATAGATAATATTATCCATTTGAGATTTAAAAAGAAAATGATAATCTCAAGAAACTCCAACGCTGAAGACAAAATTAGTGATGTAAGACCAAGTTTTTATTGAAGAAGCAGCCCATAGTTATGAAACTTTTGCCTTGAAATGAATCCAAGGAGGTTTTCTAAATAACGAAGTGATCATCTATATAATAGATGATTAGCACTAGCAGCCATAGATCCACCTTAACCAGTCGCTTATCTTTTTAAATAAAAACACTTCCACCTGTGAAAAAGGTTTTGAGTTTAGCATTAGCTGTATTTGCCATAGGATCCGCTGAAAATCAGATTTTAGAGTCTAGCTGTGTACAAAGTAGTTGTTTATATCCGGATTTAGGTTAAAGAAAGCCTTAGCTGGCTACTGGGGCCCTTGGTGGGCTGGCTAGCCTGCTTCTTTGTCTTTCCATATTCTCAACCGTCTTTTTTAAGAGTTGGGTTACAATCCAATCTTTATTGGATTTTGATTTGCCCTCTCATATTTAATTCGTCGCCTTGTGGGAAGGCATGACTCAAGAGGTTTTCAGAAGATTCAAGATCTGTGAAAATCAAGATGATGGTATCATCCAAGAGCATGGAAAAAATCAGAGCCATTGTCAAGAAGTGGCAAAAGTTTGCCAAGATTGGAATAACTGCTTGTTCTAAGGGAACTAATCCCTCGTTAGATGCTCATCATGCTTCTGATCCTCATGTTTCTTCGTGCCAGGATAGAGAAAAGTTAGAGGAAGTTCCAGAGGAGGAGGGTTCAGTACCCAATGATTTTGTTCCTGTCTATGTTGGAAAGACCAAGCGGCGCTATATAATCCCTTCTCAGAATCTAAATCATCCTTTATTGAGGATTCTCATCAAGAGATCAGAAGAGGATCACCATGATGGATACAGAGTTGCATGTGAGGTTGTTCTTTTTGATCATCTGCTGTGGATGCTGAAAAATGATGATCCTCTCCTTTCACAGACTGATTCTTTAGAAGAGCTGGTGGATTTTTATGCTTGCTGAGGATTTTGTTTTTGTTTTGTCTACTTCAATTTCATCGAGGCATGCAGTTTATCTTAGATATGACACAGAGTTTTATTATATACTGTGATGTAATAATATTTTCTTAAGACGCCCCTCTGAGGGTGGATTACTGAGGAGGCACCAATATTCTCAGACCACTAGTCGTCTGACATGCTGTGTAACAACCTTGTGTGCCCTTATGGGAATTGACTTATATATCAGAATAGAACAGTCCTGTGTATTTGGTAGGAAGGTTTTCACTTACAAAGTTTTTTGAGGCACACAAAAGAATTATGGATATAAAGCAGTATGAATGAATTAAGGAAATCATGGAAAAAAGATGTCTCAGATATAGGTATTACTAAAAATTAAAATTGAAATATGCCCTGTGATGGACATACTGACCTTGAGTTTTAATGTTGTACAGTTAATCCTTTGTATGTCTCATGACACTTACATTCAAGAATTAATAATAGTAGTTGCTGAGATAATAAATATAGCTAGTTTTATAGCACCAAGACATTAAACAATTGGATAATAGTTTTTATAAATTGGCAGCCTCACAAGTTCTTTTTTTTAGTCTAAAATTTCAACCTTGAATGTCTTTCCTCCATGAACGCTAAAGAAATCTCTCTTGGTCTTTATCATAACGGCCAATACAAATTTATGAAGTCACAACATAAAGAAAACCAGAGTTGGATGAGATTTACCATGATCATACTCAAAACATAAAGATTACTGTTTTTTTGAACTGGGCATTAAAGATCACCCTTGGATCACAAACCAGATCCTTGTTTACAATCTCAAAAATTAAATTTTAACGCTCTTACCAATGTCTGATTATATTTTGAATAAAAAAGGATGCACTAAATTATCAATTTTGAACCAGAGATGTACTAAATATCAGATTTTTGGATGTGGAGTCACATGGTTTATTTAATATGGGGATTTTGTGTACTCTTTGGAGATTTCAACTTTATCTCCTCAACCAAATTGTATCATGTCCACATCACAAAACACAATAGAGTTTTTCCTTCAGAATTGATTTTACACTGCCTGTCAGAGAGAATTGAGATATTTTGCATCCTTCTACTGCAAGATTTTTTCTAAAATTTCTATCCTCCTTATTGGGTATCATTAAAGTTAGTTTCGACCTCTGCCCACAGTATTTCTCGTCTATCATTATTAGCAGTTGGGTCACGTCATATTGAAAAATGTAGATTCCATATGCCCCAACACTGTCATTTCATGACGTGGATGAGCTTTATATAAACCGAATATTATGGCGGTGGTTTTTACTCATTCTTGTTGTGGCCATCCACTGATTTGTAGTTGTCACCCACAGAAACACACTCCACGTGTACGCTGTAAACAGCTAAGCTGATTCTTTTTTATTCTGCAAGTTGTACCCAACAAGAAATCATTAAACAAAAGAAAAGAATAGTTATCTAATTTCTTCCCTGGTTGGTTGTTTATCACGAAATAATTGAGCTTAAAGTAGACGACAACATCCAAGGACATTTTTTTCTTAAAATGTATCAATTTGGAAGGTTGTTTGAGAGTTCAAATATTTAATGCATTGACCTTTTTTTTCTCTGTATTGAACAATGCTGAAATTACAGGATTGCAAATGCAAAGATCCAAAAATACTAACTAAATATAAAACATGTATTAATGCATTGACTTACTTTCATTCCTCTTGTTAACTGCATTAACAAGAGATTTTGGAATACATACGATGTTCTGTGGCCATTGAAAAAGATGGTTTCGATAAGGACAATCAAACAGGGAATAATATAGTTTGTATCTTCCTTTTTAAACATGGCTTAAACACATCGATACAGCTAGCAAAAACAGATTTAGCCTAGCCTGACAATGCACTCAAAACTGCATAGTTGGAAGATATTGACCTGCAAATGAATAATTATGATATTTCAGCATGTAATTGAGTTTATGGCAAGAGACGACGTTGTTCTTTCCGGAAAAAGAGAAGGTGCTCTTCCTCTTCTTTCTCTTCTTTTATATTTTAAAGTATAAGCCATTGTCCCAAACAAAAATGACATAAGAGAAATAATTTTAAATAGCAAATAGAGGGGTTGAATGCAAGCAATAAATAAGTTTAATCATTCATCAGTTATATAAAAAAATAAAATTGGAGTTGGTCACTGTCTAAACAAGAACAGAAGGAGGACAACTAGAGGTCGAATTCCTCAATCATGGGCCATTTAGTGTCCATTATAGTAGAATTAACAATACAATTGACTATAGCTTGCATGTTCCGAAGATAGTGGTAATTGGCCCCGTTAATCCATCCCTCATTGTAAAGAGTATTGTAGATGGTGGAGAGTTGGTTGGATTCCTTTGCACTTTTGTTTGCCTTCTAGAGATTGTAAAAGGTTAACCTATTTCTTGAGTTCCTTGTTGACTACTCTATCATTGTGGGCAAATTAGACATTTTCAAAGAGATATGAGAGTAGAGCATTTACAATTCCACAACCAAAGGATAAAAAGACTGAGAGAAAGCAACAATACAATGGAACTTCTAAATGAATTTCACAATAACTTGTCTACAAGTTTTAGAAACCACATTATGAGAGAGTAATAGTGCTAACAGAGAGTAATAGTGCTAACAAAGTAAATTTCCAAGACCATTTGTGAGGAAAGATAGTAGGAAGAGAAGTAATGATGGACTAAGCCAAATCTTGAGTGCAACAAGGTAGAATCAAAAGGCATGCCTGGTAATTTCTTGTTTGGCGTGAAAGGGGCAAGTAGGGGGTGTTGGAGGAACTTGAGGTAGGTGCCAATGGGCAACTTATTGTGTGGGAGTTTAAATTGATCCCAAGACTTCCATTTGAGGTTGTGCATGTCCCAAAAGTCTAAACAATTGAATGCCCTTTTTATAGATGCATTTACCCTTGAATATGCTAACAGTCCCTAAAAGCTTCTCATCTGATTGAACCAATATGTTCTACTAGATGGAGGAGATGGAGACAATCTCGTGCCTTTGGGACTGGTCATACTAGGTGAAATATTGAGACACCAAATGCTAAGCTTTCCGAATCTTATTGAAATGAGTAAATCCTTGAATTTGAAAAAGCGGGCTAGGATAATCTTGTCTTTCCTATTAGGATAGTGTGATGTTTAATTTTAATCCTAATATATAATGTATATCATCTCTCCAAACATCTTGGAGAGGGTACATGGACGCTGCCTTAGGTGGATAAGAGATATTATTTAATTATTCTCCTAGTTGACTTGGATATTAGTTGTAGTTGCATTCATGAAAGAGGCGGAGCATGATGGTGGTAGTTACAAATCAATAAGAACTCACTTATTGCACTTTCCTACTTCTAGGCACTAGAAAAGGGAGTGGAGAATCTTTGTATGATGGATGGGGCCCACATTAGTTGTAACCTCCATAGTGGAGCACTAAACTTGTAGATATGAGCCATCAAGAGTTATTAGTCAAAGATGGCATATGAGTTATGTTCTCTATTCTTGGAGTTATTAGTCAAAGATGACTTATGAGTTATGTTTTCTATTCTTGGATGCATTTATTGAACACATGGGGGCATGGGGTTTTGTCATACCATGGTTTTAGTGGTACATAGCTTTAGGAATCCACTTGTGGTTTCCTCTCAACTCTTCTCCATAAATTAGATGCTTTGAATAGAGGCTTTATGGATTATTTTGTATCATCATAGGTGCTGCCAAAATGTTGTTAGATTGAAGAGAGAAGTGTGTTGTTTATGTAATCTTGTTCATTGAAGATTAATACATATTTAAGCCTCTCTTTGATGGTGGAGTTTTTTCCCAAAAGGACCTTCTCCATGTATATCTAATGTCATGTTAAATTATCATGGTTTGTTGATTCCTATTTGTTGTTATACACTTTCACATAATCTCATAATGGTTAATCTAATGTTGTATTAAGAAAAAATAGATTTGCATACTCTTTGAAGAGCTTTTATTTGTAGCAGTTTACATTGTTTTAACAACATTTGGTATCAAAGCCTTGGTTCTATTGAGAAGGCTTTCTTGAAGTGTTGATTTTTTTTGTTGTAGTGGGAGCTTTTGATTTGAGTGGTTTTGTAGATTTATGAAGTGATTGGAAACCATGGCCTCTACCTCTCATTCAAAGATTGGCAAGTTTAATGGTACTAGGTATGAGTTGTGGAAGTTGAAGATGGAGGATCTCCTTGAAGAGAGAGGGATCAATGGAGAGCTATTATAAACAGAGAGAAACCATATAGTATGTCTGATGATGATTGGAAGAAACTAGACAAAAAGGCATGAGGAACCATTTGATTGTGCCTTGAAGATTAAATCTTGCTAAGTATTTCTAAGGAGGCACTACATATCTCCTATGGAAAAGGATTGATGAGATGTACCAAAATAAGAGTGGTACAAATAAACTTTATTTGAAGAGGAAACTATATTATTTGAAAATGAAATATGGGGACTTTGATGTAGAGCTTTCGTATTAATTTAATTTTATTTTGAGTCAATTAGAATCCATTTATGTTAAGCTTGAAGAAGATGATAAGTATATTTTGTTACGTTATTATTTCCCTGATTCATGGGAAAATCTAATCCTTGCTATGAGTGGTTCAATGACAAACCCAAAGTTGCATGCCCTTGTTGCTACTTTCTTACAACGGAAATGTGGAAAAATCCATAGATGAGGGTTCAAAGAATGCATTACATGTTCAAGGAAGGCCCAAGGATAAAGGAGGGTCAAAAGGTGTAATGTCCTCTTTTTAATTAATTTAATTTTGTGGAAAAAAAGCTCATTCCTATATTTCCCACGAGATACTTGGAAAAATTGCTAGGGAAATATTTATTAATTCTTGGTCTCAAATTAATTATTATTTCTTAATTTTGATAAAAGGAGCCAAGCAATTAATAAGATATTTATTTTGAGTAATTGGCCAAGGAAGGGTGTGAGAATTCATGGGGAGAGGCTATTGTAACTCCCAAAGCATTTTGGCATCTTTATTTATAATAGATTCTATAACAGGGTTAATATAGACTCTATGACAACTCATAATTGGGGGGTTATGGTTGACAATTAGTGGGGAAGTTAAAAAGAGCTGATTTTGGGAGAGCATCTTGAGTAAATTAAATATTATTTGTTATGGAGTAAAAAGTGGACACATGCCTTTTTACCTCCTAGTTTAGCTCCTAGGTCCTTGTGATTACACTCTACAAGCAAAATATTCATCTCGATGAGAAATCCCCCCAAAACCTATGTCAAATGGGAACTAGGGGCCCATTTAATGCTTAAGTCCAAACCAAAAAGGCACCTAGGGACTTGGGCACCTACACCCAAGTCCACCCTAATTGGTTGGGGTAAAATTTAATACATGTCGACATAGGACCTTTAAATGGGTCTCTCCTTGGCTCTTTCAATTAATTTGTGAATGTTTAACGAGAAAGCATATTTAAGTGTGTGTTTGTATTCATTTTGTGACAAGTTGATTATAGCAAAGTTGTGATATTGAGCAAAAAAGCATTCAGTGTCTTATTATTGTAGATTTGGAATCATCATCAACATCCTTATGAGTTGAAGAATCTTCATCCTAAGGACTTCACCTCCGAGGTGACATCATCATTGTTTGAATCATTTCATTATCATTTGGATTATCTTTAGCCTCTTTCCTACAAGGGCATGCTCTCCGTCTCTCTAACAACAGTGTTGGGAAAGCTTGAATGCTAACCTAGGATTTGACTGAGGAAAATCCTTAAACACCACAACTCCAAACCCCTTTTCTTCTTGTGTGTAGGTTATAGGTGCGAGGATTGAAGAAGTGAAGGTACAGGGAGGTTGTTCAAGGGATAGAGTTTTAAAGTCTAGAAATAGAGTGCAAAAATTCCTCTATGGAAGACTGGGTGCCTGCCCCAGCGTCCACGAACTAAATCAAACACTAGATACAGTATCAGGACATCATTTACAACATTTTTCCAATTCTAAGCTTCTGAAGATCAGGACTTTCTAGACTTGGGCACCCACCCCGGAGTCCTCTGACATTTCAACTTCCATGAAACAGGTTACGATATATCTCACTGATCATTTTAATACTTTCATATCTTGGCTTTCCACTGTTGTTTGTCTGTTATAAGTCGATTATCTCATATCTAGGGTTTTACTCATATTTAACCTAGATTTGATAAAAAGCTTGGTTGAATCACATCTTTCCATAGCAAAAAGGAGCACAAAATCAATAGCTGAGTCCTCTTTCATCTTGTAGTGACTTAGCTCAGTTTTGTCCTTGAATGTTGTAGTGAAAGAGGGTTTGATCTAGTGTACAAACTAACTTGCATTCATCCCCCTTTTACCTACTAAACATTTTGGTGAACCCGTAGCATCAAAAATTTGTATCTTACTGAGTATTGAAATCAGATCTTGCATTAATTCATATCATGCTTTGGAAAATATTGCATACATTTTGAAAAAAATTGAAAAAATAAGCATTATAGGCTTGCATAAAGGCATAGTTTTACATTATTTTCATTGTATATCATTGGAAACATTGGATTTTCTGATTTATACATTAGATCTGAAACAAATTACAACAATTAATCATTTCATGATATCACACCTTGCATTTGAAGATCTCATTTATTAGGGGTTTGTTGAAATATTGCATCTTTCATATAACCTAGTTTTTGCAAAAGCTAGGGTTGGTAGTCAAAATCTTATTATAGATTTTGCTACTCTTCAAACACTATTTCAAATCTGATTTTGAGTTGTAGTGTTGCTTAATTTGGCATCCTTGCAGTAAAATTTTAAATTTTTCAATTACACATTGTGTATTTCAACAAGCATAATTGCCTTAATACTTTTGATTATTCTATTAGTTTGTGCATTGAGTGTTATAGGACTTTGCATGAGTTGTATAACCCACTACCCTACTAGAAACATCTTTGTAAGGAGAAGTTGTAGACTAATAGGTTCTAATGTTATTGATAGCAACAGTGTGCAAACATTAGAAAATCCATTACACAACTACTTTATGAAAGGTGAATCAACACCTTTGCATGATATCATAAATAATAACTTGGAAGAACTAATAATTCCTCCTTTCAAATATATGGGTAATAGAGATATACATGTGCCTAATGAAAATCTGAAGAAATTGGATGAATAATTAGCTGAATTTCAACAAATTGTTGAACAAGCACATCTAGCTCAAGAAGTGGTGCATATTGTTGAAGGTATAAGAGGATTATTACAAGAAGGACAAGAAGGTGTTGAACATGCTCCATGGATTAGCCCATATAGTGGATCATAACATTATGCATATGGCTAGCCACATGAATAACATTGAAAATGTGTCACCACCGAAGTATATAAACTCACAAGTATCAGCACCCATACCGATTACTAGAATATCCACTTTTACACCATTAATTCTCACCACTAATCCACACACTTGTAGTAATGCTACCACTACCATGGGAACATCTACTAGAAATTACAAAGTTGTTGGATTCAATTATCAAAACTCAGCACCTCATATCTCTATACCCATGTCTACTTATTCTCAACCACCCATCACCTACACTCATTATCAACCACCTTTCACTTTCATGACTGTAGCATCAAATGCGTCTGTCTAAAATCCACAAGCCACTTCTTCACCTAATGATGCTCTCTTAAATCAGCTTTTGCAAAGTATGTCTTCCTTACAACAAAAAGTGACAAACTTGTCAACCTACTTTACCAACATGTCATGCTCACAGTCCATTATCCTATTCCATTCTAAGAGCTCAAATGCCTGACAAATTTGAGACTCCTCACTTTGAAAAGTATGGTGGTAAAGGTGATCCTAATACTCATGTGGCAGCATTCATAGCGATGTGTAGTGATTTCTTCTTTGACGAGGCATTGTTAGCAAAACTCTTTCCTTGATCTCTCAAAGATACTGCTTTGGAATGGTTTTTCTCTCTACCTCCTAATTCAATAAATTCCTTCTCACAGCTAGTTGACCAATTCTTGCAACACTTCCAAGCAAACATTGCACTTACTGCCTCCTTGATTGATTTGGTTCATTATAAACAAGGCTCAAAAGAGAAATTAACAGAGTTCATTAGTCAATATCAAGGTCTCATCTCGCAAATACAATACCTGATTAAAGATGAGGATCTTCAGAAGGTATTCATTACGAATCTACAACCAAACATACACGACAAAATATTGTTGATGAAGTATAGTTCTTTTCAACACCTATGCACAGCTCTCCACGATTACCAACTTTCGGCTAGTCAATATGGGAATCATACCTTATCGGATCCTATTGGTCAATTTGTAGCTGGACCTTCTCAAAATTCATTCAAGAAGAATAACAGGAATTTCATCAAGATCAATGGGCAGCATTCAAATAATTTTCACTCACAAGTCTTTGCTATTACAAAGCCTCCTCGGGCACCATTTTAATTTAGACATGAACAAAGACAATTTATTTGATTACCAGATTCTCTCCATTTAGTAATGACTCAAGCCATGAACAACAATCTGTTGAAGCTTCCTACTTCTCATCCTTTCGATAGTAGTAATCCACAAAGACCTTCATTTAATGCTAATGGTTATTTTCACTATCACCGCTCACTGAGACACGACACTGAAAGATGTATGCGTCTTAAACATGAAATTAAAGACCTCATCGATTCTAATGTGATACAAGTTACCAGTGTGAATGAAAATGAAAATAAGTTAGTAGTTCCTCTCAATCAAAATCTATAGATCTTCATTAATCCTTTCCCTAAACATAGCAACAATAATATGGTGGAACAAAATACAATAGAGCTTGAAGATGACTATCTCAACTATGATGAAATTGATACAAGTGGATAAGGAAACAAGTAAAGATCAATCTCGCCCATGAGGAAAAGGTATCTACGCTGAGGTTCCTCCTCTGTTATCCCTTTATGGATTGAGAGACAACCAAGATGAAAAACATACAAAATTGGAACAACCTATATGTAATCATTTGAAGCAAGCGAACGTGGTGATGATAAAAAGTATCCCATTTCATCATGAAAGGCTCATTAATCACACAAGGTAGAATAAGAAAGGAAAAGAACAAGGCGAGACTCCTTGGTGGGAAAAAGCAATGATTCCCCTCCCTACAAGCAACAAAAGGTTTCAAACATACAGGGTCTTGAAAAACAAGCACTGCATGGCCGTTTTGGAAATAAACAATTGTTGCAAGTATGTGCTAACTAGTGTTGTCATTGATGTCAACATGTTTGTACATTGTCATTAGTGCCAATTGTCTCTTCTGATATTCTTGTTTGTTGATTGATTGAAGAATGCCGTCTAAGTATTTTACTCTGCATTTTCTCTGTATTGAAGACTAGAGTATGAGATTTGGATATGATTTAGAGAAGTGTTTGAAGATGCTAAATCTAGAATTTGGAGGTTCAGATCGCTATGTAGGAAAAGTTCTATTCACCAGTTTGAAGATTGTGCCTGACAATGTTTGCAAAGTGATAGGGAGATAGTATTTTGCTCCACATTTCTCCGCAATTTGGAATTTGGTCTTGCAGTTCTAGAATTAAGCTTATAAGGTCCTTAACTATCTTCATTCCAAAGGATTTGTTATTTGGTGCTCTGAAAAGCAAGTTACTTATCAACAGAGTTTGATAGTGTCTGTTGAGAAGCAGTTTGTGATGTGTCTTCAAGTGATATCTGTTGTCTTCAAGTGAGATCTGTTATAGTTGGATTTGTCAGCTCCCAAGTGATTCAATGCTATTTGTAGATGTCTCCAAAATGTATTGAAGGCATGTGCTTGATCCGCAAGCTACAATGAAGATCTTGGAAGCATATATCTAAGTGTTCTTGATGTTGTTCACTTGTTCTGGCTAACCTGGTTAGTTACACTTGTTGCGGAGGTGATTTGTGGATTGTAGAAGCATGTCCAAGTGTGTGAAGATGTATTTGGGTCTGATCTAAGCCGTGAAGTGTTCATCCTTCTTTCTTTTGCTCCACAATTTTGTTTAGGTCTAGTCCTAATTTGATTTATGTATGTATGCCGACCTTGGAGATAGTTCCAATGGTTGTAGAATGTAATGCCGACCTTGATGTACATTCCAAGGTTGATGATAGGTATAAATGTATGTAATTAATTTATGATTGAGGCATGAATGTGAAGATGTGAAGATGAAGTGTGAGTTGTAAAAGTAGAGCAGAGCAAAGGAGATAAATTGCGCTTCAATGGAACTAAACTCTAGCATGGTGTAGATGCTACTATATCAGTTCATCCTGGCAGTGAGCCAACCCTCATCAGTGAGCCACCCCTTTGGCAATGAGCCTTTCATTTGGGCAGTGAGCCTCTTTGATATTAGGTATTGTTACTACATTATATTGTGAGGTAACACTCACTATGGTTTTTCCCTGTTTAGGGTTTTCCACATAAAATCTGGTGTTCATGTGTGTATGGTGTTGATGTGTTCATATTTTGATTTTGCTATTCATGCTTAATGTTCATAATAGAATAAGGAGTTAAATTAAGTGAATGTGAAAGTGTTATTGTGTAAAGAAGTTAAAGTTTTTGATACAACTGATTCACCCCCCCTCTTAGTTTTTGTGTACCTTTCAACAATTGGTATTAGAGAGAGGTTCCTTGGAAGAAAGCCTAACAACTTAAGGTAGATCTGAGATGGCACACAAGAAAGGCATTCCTTAGTTTGATGGATCTGACTATGCCTACTGGAAGATACGAATGCAAAGTTATCTTATCTCTATTAATTATCATGTTTGGATAATGGTTAAAGATAAGTACATAGTACCTAAAGATGGTCCACAGTCTGAAGAAGAGATTAAAGATTTTGAGGCCTATCATAAAGCTAAAAATGCTCTATTAAATGTCCTATCCAACATTGAAATGGCAAAATTTGTGGATCTAGAAATTGCTCATGAGATTTGGGACAAGTTGAAGAAAATTTATGAAGGTGATGCATCTGTCAAGAAGGCTAAGTTACAAAACTTGAACACCACATATGAAACCATGTGAATGGCTGAAGATGTGAACATAACAAGCTACATATAGAAGATTGATGAAGTTGTCAGCAGCATCAAGGGTCTTGGTGAAAAAATAAAGGATGAGGATTTGGCAGATAAGATACTTGGAACTCTCCCCAAATCTTATAGTCACAAGGTATTTTCCATTGAAGAATTGTTTGATATGGGCAAACTTTCAAAAGATCAATTGCTTGGTAAACTGACTACTTTTGAGATGAGAGAGTTTGGTACTACTGATGGCCTGTGAAAACTAAGACTGCTTTCAAGGATAAGGAAGAAAAGACTGCTAGATCAGAGAAATATGTTGTGGAATCAGATGAAGAAGACTTTGCAGAGCTTGAGGCAAAATTTGCAAGCAGAATAAAAAGGGGCAGTAGAGGAAAGTTCAAAGGTAAGTTACCTTTCAAATGTTTCAATTGTGGTAAAAGTGGTTACTATGCTTCAAGATGTCCTGACAAAGATTTGAAAATTAATGAAAGTAAAGGAAAAATGGTAAGAAAGAGTTACTATGTTACAGATGATGATGGTGTAACTGATGATGAATCTAATTCTGATGATGGTAATAGTAGTGAATGCTTGTTTATTGCACTTAGAGAAGAACTTATTTTTGTTAACCTTGCAAGTTGTGTGAAGGAAGAAAGTTCAAGAGAGTTGTCTGCATTTCATGCTGAAAAGGAAGATGAATGGATCATTGACATCGAATGTTCAAATCACATGACAGGAGACAAGAGTAAGTTTGTTAAGTTTGAAAAGTATGATGGAGGACTTGTTAGGTTTGGTGATTATGCAGCTGGTAAGATTTGTGGAAAAGGATCTATTACTTTTGATGGCAAGCATAATACAGATGATGTTCTTTATGTCAAGGGCCTAAAGCATAATCTTCTAAGTGTTGGACAAATGTGTGACAAAGGGTATAATCTTGTGTTCAAGGACAATGGGTGTAAGATAAAGAATAGCTCCGGAACCTTAATTGTTGCTGGTAAGAAGACTCATGGTAATGTCTATCATTTGAAATGTGCTAAAAATTGTTGTTTGTTGGCTAAAACAGATGAAAGTTGGCTATGGCATAGGAGAATGTATCACATTAACTTCAATAATCTGGTGAGAATAAGCAATGTTCAAGTTGTAAGAGACCTGCCTAAGATTGTGAAGCCTACCAATGTTATGTGTAAATAATGCCAATTTGAGAAGATAATAAAGACTACTTTCAGAAGCAAAGAACAATCCTCTACCAGTTTGCTAGAGTTGGTACATACAAACCTATGTGGTCCTACAGGAACAAGAAGTCTGCAAGGTAAAATGTTATGCTTCTTATTGATGATTTTTTAAGAATGACTTGGGTTACTTTCCTTAGAGAAAAAGCATAAGCACTAGATAAGTTCAAAGCATTCAAAGCTATCATTCAAAATGAGTTGGATTTGAGAATCAAGTGCTTAAGGTCTAACAGAGGTGGTGAGTTTACTTCAAGTGAGTTCAATGCTTTTTGTGAAGAACATGGAATAAAGAGACATTTGTCTACCCCTCGAACTCCTCAACAAAATGGAGTGGTTGAAAGGAAGAATAGAACTATTCAAGAAGCTGCCAAACCAATGATCAAGGAAGCAAACCTAATGGAAGTATACTGGAAAGAAGCAATACACACTATTGTCTACATTCATAATAGAGTGCAAATCAAAGCAAAAGAAAGAAAAGACACCTTATGAGCTGTGGTATGGTAGAACTCCTATTGCCAAATACTTCAAAGTTTTTGGAAATAAATGCTACATCAAAAGAGATAAAGAATTAGGAAAGTTTGATGTTAGATGTGATGAAGGCATATTCCTTGGGTACTCTACCAAGAGCAAGGCTTATTGGTGCTATAACAAAAGACTAAGAAAGATCATTGAAAGTGCAAATGTCAAGGTAGATGAAGATATCCAACCAGATGGATATGAGTCAAATGGACCTACTAAAACATAAAAGGTTAAAAAAGGCAAAGAAAAGGAAGTTTAGAATGAAGAGCAAGCTGCTCTAGAAGAAGAAGAAACTCAAGATGAATTTTCAATAAGAATTCAAAAAACTCTAAGTTATGTGTAAAGAGATCATTTTGAATCTCATATTATTGGTGACAAAAGGAAAGGTGTGATGAAAAGAAGCGGGCTTGCAGAAGAACAAGTAAATCTCTATCTACTTTCAAAGGTGGAACCTAAAACTGTAAATGAAGTATGCAATGATGAGCATTGGGTTAAGGCAATGGAAGAACAATTACTACAGATTGAGAAGAACACGACTTGGGAACTTCCCCAAACCTGCAAACAAGAATGTAATTGGAACAAAGTAGGTTTTCTGGAACAAACTGAATGAAGTTGGAGAAGTTGTGAGAAATAAGGCAAGACTTGTGTGTAAAGGCTACTCACAAGTGGAAGGAATTGACTATGAAGAGACCTATGCTCCGGTGGCAAGAATGGAAGCTATCAGACAATTTTTAGCATTTGTAGCACATAAAATTTTTAGGGTATATCAGATGGATGTGAAATCTGCCTTCCTGAATAGTGAGCTAGAAGAAGAGGTCTACATAGGGCAAACAGATGGATTCCAGTTATCAGACAAACCAAACATGGTATACAAGTTGAAGAAGACTTTGTATGGATTGAAGCAAGCTCCCAGAGCTTGGTATGCAAGACTAGATAAGTGTATGTTGCAGTAGGGTTTCAGTAAAGGGTCCGCATATAGTAATTTGTATATCAAGGTAAGTAAAGATCAAATCCTGATTATTGAAGTCTATGTAGATGATATCATATTTGGTGGAAATGAAGAGATGTGCAAGAATTTTTCAAATGAAATGCAAAAAGAATTTGAGATGTCTATGTGTGGTGAGATGAACTTCTTTCTTGGACTACAAATTAATCAAATAGATGAAGGCATTTTCATTTCTCAATCAAAGTATGTCAGGAAATTACTGAAGAAGTTTGGAATGGAGGACTCTAAACTAGTATGCACTCCTATGGTTACTGGTTGTAAACTAAGTAAGAATGATGAATCTCCTAAGGCTGATCAAAGCAAGTACAGATCAATGATTGGAGGACTACTTTACCTGATTGTTACCAAACCAGATATCATGCATGCAATCTATCTTGTGGCCAGATTTCAATCAGATCCCAGAGAATCACATGTGATGGCAGTAAAGAGGATATTCAGGGATTTGAAGGGCACTCCTAATCATGGCTTGTGGTATCCTAAGAACAATGATTTCTCTTTAAGTGCCTATACAAATGTAGATTGGGCTAGATGTGTTGATGATAGGAAAAGCACAAATGGAGGTGCATTATTCCTTGGAGATTGGGGAGTGTCCTGGCACAGCAAGAAACAGTATCAACCTCCTTGTCTATTGTAGAGGCAGAATACATTGTTGCAGTATCATGTTGCATTCAAGTGCTATGCATGAAATAGACCTTGAAGATATCAAAGTTGAGTATGATGGGCCAATCCCTATTCATTGTGATAACACAAGTGCCATAAATATTTCAAGGAATCTAGTAATGCATTCAAAGACAAAGCACATTTCAATTAAGTAGCACTTTTTGAGAGAGAAAGATGCAGAGAATGAGGTGAAGCTTGAGTATGTGCCTACAAAAGATCAAGTTGTTGATATATTCACTAAGGTTCTTCCAAAAGACACATTTGAGTATCTCCAAGAGAAATTAGGGGTCATTTCCCCTCCTTCCCTAAACTAGATGCATAAGAAGATGCATCAGTCTAGTGTTCTTCAAAGTACATTTCTTCTTTTTGGACTGATGTTGGACGTTACCTCTCAGGGGGAGCAGGTAGTGGTTTGAGATGATTATTGCATTCAGGGGGAGTAAAGAATGATTTCAAACTGATTAGACCAATAGTGTGCAAGTATGAGTAGTAGAAGAGATGTGGTACCCTTTTCCATTGATGTCAAAGGGGGAGAGAGATCATGTGAAAAACTTAGGGGTAGAAAGAGTTCAGATGTGTAAAAAGAAAGGGGGAGTCCTGTTACAGAATTGTGTCTTGATGAAGGAACATGTTATTTAGTTTTTCACATCTTATGTTGCCATTAATGACAAAGGGGGAGATTGTTGCAAGTATGTGCTAACTAGTGTTGTCATTGATGTCAACATGTTTGTGTTGTCATTAGTGCCAATTGTATCTTCTGATATTGTTGTTTGTTGATTGATTGAAGAACACTGTCTATGTATTTTACTCTACATTTTCTCTATATTGAAGACTAGAGTATGAGATTTGAATATGATTTAGAGAAGTGTTTGAAGATGCTAAATCTAGAATTTGGAAGTCTGAATCATTGTGCAGAAAAAGTTCTATTCACCAGTTTGAAGATTGTGTCTGGCAATGTTTGCAAAGTGAGAGGGAGATAGTATTTTGCTCTGCATTTCTCCGTAGGTTGGAATTTGGTCTTACAGTTTTGGACTTAAGCTTATAAGGTCCTTAGCTATCTTCATTCTAAAGGATTAGTTATTGGGTGCTCCAAAAAGCAAGTTACTTATCAGCAAAGTTTGACAGTGTCTGTTGAGAAGCAGTCTATGATGTGTCTTCAAGTGATATCTGTTGTCCTTAAGTGAGATTTGTTGTGGTTTGATTTGTCAGCTCCCAAGTGATTCTATGTTGTTTGTAGATGTCTCTAGAATGTATTGAAGTCATGTGATTGATCCACAAGCTACAATGAAGATCTTGGAAGCATTTATCTAAGTGTTCTTGATGTTATGCACTTGTTCTAGCTAACCTGGTTAGTTACACTTGTTGCGGAGGTGATTTGTGGATTGTAGAAGCATGTCAAACTGTGTGAAGATGTATTTGAGTCTGAGCTAAGCCATAAAGTGTTCATCCTTCATTCTTTTTCTCTGCAATTTTGTTTAGGTCTAGTCCTAATTTTATTTATGTATGTATGCTGACCTTGGAGATAGTTCCAATGGTTGTAGAATGTAATGTTGACCTTGATGTACATTCCAAGGTTGATGATAGGTATAAATGTATGTAATGAATTCATGATTGAGGTGTGAATGTGAAGATGCGAAGATGAAGTGTGTGTTGTAAAAGCATAGCAAAGAAGAGAAGATAAATTATGCTTCAATGGAACTGAACTCTGGCATGGTGTAGATGCTACTATATCAGTTCATCCTGGCAGTGAGCAAACCCTCGGCAGTGAACCACCCCTTTGGCAGTGAGTCTTTCATTCACACAATGAACCCCTTTGGCAGTGAGCCTCTTTGATATTCGGTATTGTTACTACATTATATTGTGAGCTAACACTCACCATGGTTTTTCCCTGTTTAGGGTTTTCCACGTAAAAATCTAGTGTTCATGTGTGTATGGTGTTAATGTGTTCATTTTTTGATTTTGCTATCCATGCTTAATGTTCATAATAGAATAAGGAGTTAAATTAAGTGAATGTGAAAGTGTTATTGTGTAAAGAAGTTAAATTTTTTGATACAACTAATTCACCCCCCCTCTCAGTTGTCTTATGCCTTTCAACAACAATTAGGTATCCGTTCTTCACACATCTTAACACACTTGATGGAGCACCTCTCTAAGATGCTTGCAAGTTTGACTTCCTATTAAATAAATATGGTTATGCTTTGTTGTGTTGTGTTGTGTTGTGTTCCCCCGTGTTGTGTTAAGTATTATTTAGGTCTCTTTGAATGACCCTTGATACTCTTGTAAGGTCAAGGATACAAAGAGACCACCTCTGTTGTGACCATTCTTCTATTTGTTTGTGTATTCTTCTATCTTACTTTCCGCTATTTTATTGTTGTGTTGTGCCTTGGGGACATAACATTGTGGAGGATGTCTTGGGGGCATCTTCCCATGTTGTAAACACAAGTCACTTTTGCCTCCTCTCTCATTTTATTGTTTCCTTTCTTTAGTGACTCTACTAGTCAGCAGATGGTGAAAACAAACAAATATTGATACAGACCGTGTGTCCCTTTAGCAAGAAAAGAAAAAATGGACCTAGTCCATATATGAAGATGGGGTTTATATATATATATAATGCTTGACTAGTAGAATCACTCCATGTGATATATCATTTTGTGAAAATCTTATAACAAACCTTTGCAGTACTCTAAATCTACTTCTATGCACTTTGGATTGTTTTGTATCACCTTGTCACTACACTCAGTTCTGAGATACCTGCAGTATAACCTTATGGCTATACTCTGTTCCGAACCCACAAGTGTAGCCTTGGTCTATCATGTGATATGTTTTCTATAGCTTTCATGAATTGATTTGGTTGTTATCTTAGAGTAAGATTTTCTAACCAAAGCTTATATCTTGATGATTATGTTAGCAAATGATATCGGTGTGTTTGTGGGAACATTTAGCAATCATGGCACATGTCACTTTGGGGCATGGGCTTTGCAAAAGCTCTTGTTCCCTTGCATGTTTTCACTTTACCTTAAATGTGCTTGATACCGACAAGCGAGATCAACCACTTTAAGGTGGGGACATATATCATGGTAACTGCTTGATTATCTTTTACATTGACAAATTGTGTTTGCATACATTTATCTATTATGTATACCTCCTTTTCATTGTAAGGAGTCTCTGTGATGTGGGTGGGGTTGTATACTTTGAGCACATGCTTCCTTTTCACTATAAGGCATCTCCGTGATGCGGGTGCGGTTGCGTTTTGAAAGCCCTTCTACAGAAGGTGGGATGGTGTATCTCTTGATCTAGTGCACATCCTTTTAAACAAAGTCCTCATCGTGAGACAGGGTTGGATCTTGAAACATTCACCCTTAAGCATGTCTTTGGCAGTTGTGGTAGCGTAGCTCAACCGTCAGGTGTGTTTGGCGTGTTTTAGATAGTGGAGTGTAGCAAAGAGCTCCTTCCTATCACCCATGTTTCTCATGTATAAGATGTATAGTATGTCGATGACATACTATGTGGCGCTCATGTGTTCCATGTGTCTTCCGTGTGTTTTATGTGTCTTCCTTGTGTGTTGTTTGTGCTTGTGGCATGGTCTAAAGATGTATGGCGATGATCCCCCCATGCTATATGTGTTTTGTGTGCTTGTGCATGGTCTAAAGACATGTAGCGATGAGCCCCCCACGCTGTGTGTTTTATTTACTTAGAATCACATATATATATATATATACATAGTCACATAAGACAATGAATATAGTAAGGAAGCACATAATACACAGTTAAGACAGTGAAATCACACAATACGCGGAGAAGACATTAGTACAATCATGCAATACATGAAGTATTCATGAAGAGAACACATGATTGAGCAATGCATAATTGCTTAATCATGTGTTCTCTTCTTGAATACTTCATGTATTGCATGATTGTACTAATGTCTTCTCCGCGTATTGTGTGATTTCACTGTGTATTATGTGCTTCGTTACTATATTCATTGTCTTATGTGACTGTTAAGTGTTTCTTATGTTTGCCTAAGCTTGAGGGCTAGAAATAGTCCTTCAAACCTAGGGTGTGTCTTCATTCTTGTATTTGATGTGTTTTGATATGCTTTGACCGTACTTTAATGCATGTGTTGGATTGCAAGCTCGCACACACATTAAAGTGGGGGCTAAATGTTATGGAGTAAGAAGTGGACACATACCTTTTTACCTCCTAGTTTAGCTCCTAGGTCCCTGTGATTACACTCTACAATCAAAATATTCATCCCAATGAGAAATCCCCCCAAAACCCATGTCAAATGGGAGCTAGGAGCCCATTTAATGCTTAAGTCTGGACCAAAAAGGAACCTAGGGATGCCCTGATTGGTCGGGGTAAAATTTAATACATGTTAGCATAGGACCTTTAAATGGGTCTCTCATCATCGGCTCTTTCAATTAATTTGTGAATGTTTAACGGGAAAGCATATATAAGTGAGTGTTTGAATTCATTTTGTGACAAGTTGATGTTATCAAAGTTATGATACTAAACAAAAGAGCATTCAAAGCATTCATTGTGTTATTGTTGCAAATTTGGAATCATCGTCAACATCATTATGAGTTGAAGAATCCTCATCCTAAGGACTTCACCTCTGAGGTGACATCATCATTGTTTGAATAATTTCATTATCATTTGGATTATCTTTAGCCTCTACCTTGCAAGGGCATGCACTCTCTCTCTCTCTCTCTCTCTCTCTCTCTCTCTCTCTCTCTCTCTCTCTCTCTCTCTCTCTCTCTCTCTCTCTCTCTCTCTCTCTCTAACAACAGTGTTGGGAAATCTTGAAAGCTAACCCAGGATTTGACTGAGGCAAATCCCTAAACACCACAACCCCAAACCCCTTTTCTTCTTGTGTGTAAGTTACAAGTGTGAGGATTAAAGAAGTGAAGGTACAGTGAGGTTGTTCAAGGGATGGAGTTTCAAAATCTAGAAATAGAGTGCAAAAATCTACAGAAGACTTGGGTGCCTACCTCAATGTCCACTAGCTAAATCAGACATTGGATATTGTATTAGGATATCATTTACAGCATTTTTCTAGTTCTGAGCTTCTAGAGATTAGGACTTTCTAGACTTGGCACCTGCCTTAGAGTTCTCTGACATTTCAACTTCTATGAAACAGGTTATGACATCTCACTGATCATTTTGGTACTTTTAGATCCTGGCTTTCTGTTGTTGTTTATCTGTTATAAGCTGATTATCTCATATCTATGGTTTTACTCATATTTAACGTAGGGTTTGATAGAAATATTGGTTGAATCACATCTTTCCATAGAAAACAAGAGCACAAAATCTATAGTTGAGTACTCTTTCATCTTGTAGTGACTTAGCTCGGTTTTATCCTTGAATGTTGTAGTGAAAGAGGGTTTGATCTAGTGTACAAACTAACTTGCATTCATCCCCCTTTTACCTACTAAACATTATTATTTCATGGAGTTATTGGTTATTTAGAGGAGCATATTTATAATTATTTATGATGGTTGTAAGTGGGTGTTAGAGGAGCATCTTTACTAACTTAAAATATCCAAGAATCAAGTGCAGGTTATGACAAATCATTTAGTGGGGGCCTATTTTGAGAGGGAATATTTGAATATATTTTTAATTAATATTTATTTTGTCCTTTAATGGAGTGTTTGGATTTGTGCCCACAACTTTTATATAAGTCAAGTAGCCTCATCGGTTTGTATCTTTTGCTAATTTATCAAATTTCTTCACCACTTGAGCAATTATTTTCAATTACTGGATTTAAGGACGAAAACCCTTGGATTCTTGGAGATCAAAGGATAAAAACCCTTTGGTTTCCTGAGGGCAATCTCATATAGAGGTTGTATTTGGACTTCGAAGATTGTTTTGGATTTTAGCATAGTTTCACTAGTTTGTAATTTTAGGATTTGTGAGGAATGAAGCTCCAACATATAGAGTATAGTTTTATATTTCATATTTGGACGTATTGTTGTAGTTTTTTATTTATTCCAACATTTTCTATACATTTCATGAATATAAATAAGCTCCATCATTTTGGTGATGTTCTATTTCATGTGTGCAAATATTGCTTAATTTTTTGGCATAGTTTGTGTGAAATCAACACTACAAATTTCAATACTCTGATGTAAAATTTTTTGTTTGGAGATCATTTCAGAAGTTTTGGAATTTTTTTATATTAAAATTTATTGGGGATATTTCAAATCGGAACATATTTACATAAAATTTAGGTTTGGGTTAGTACAAAAGGGGATAAGAAAAACTCTGTTGATTCCCAAAATTACTAATCAAAAAGTCTAGAGTCTTTCCAAATTTCCTAGGCCAAGGGTGTCATCAAGGAGGTAAGGAAAGAGGCTCATCAACAGATTGAAGAAGATTCTGGCCAACTTATAGGAGTGGGTATTCTCCTTTTCTCTTCTGGCTCAACTGAGCTAATGTGGGTATTCCTGAGGTGTCCTTGATCAAGGATTCAAAATCATTAAATATTCTCAATTTTGTATTATTGTAGCAATACTCGGGTTGTTTTTTCAATCCCCAATGTTGTCACTAAACCAAAACAAGCTTCCTGCACTCTATAACCTCTGTTTATGCTGATAAAACACTCTTACATGAATACAAGGTGTTGGTATGCACTTGAAATTTGTTGGACCTTAAAAGTTCAAACATGTGTCACACTTTCGTCTAACTAAATAGTTTCTCTAGAAATAGTTTCACTCTAAATTTTTTCAAGTGAAAAGGTTTTGCTTGAAACCATGTAGAACTTATGTGGCATTGTGTGACATAACAAGTTTTGAGTGGAACCTTTTCGCCCAAAATTTTTAAATCTATATAATATGATTTTAACTTTGAAAAAGTATTTATTTGCATAAAAAGTTTTGGTCGGTAGAGTTTCACCTGGAACCTTTTTGAGCAATACCATCTTGCCTGAAACTACCTATGCGGCATCCCATGTGGCAACTAACCCCCCTATTTTTAAAAAATTGAACAAAATTTCAAGTTCAACTCCAAATTTCTCCAACCAAAGGTACTTTCATGAAAACTTAAAAATAACCTTTTGTAGATCTTGTAGTCTAGAACTTAGATATATAATTTTTTAAATATTTTTATTAGTTATATTAGCATTATTTTTAATTTTATTACTTGAGTAGGTTATTATAATCAAATATGCAGCTGATTAGAAATTAAAAATAAATAGGTCAAATATATTTAAAACTTTTGAAAAATATATGACGTAGTAGAGGAGAGAATCTTCTCCAAGAGGATTTTTTTAAAGCAATTAAAAAATTGTACAAAATTTGACATCCCATGAATACTATATTGTTATGATTAAATTTGAACTTAAAAATTATTAAATATTAATTATTCATCAAAAAAAAATCATGCACTAGATATTTGAGTTTTCTAATTAGAAAAAAAAAATTAAAGAAAAAAGTTAATTTTACTATATTTTTCTTAACGTCCCATCAACATCACTTTTTTCAAAAAAATCAACAATTAAAATTCATCTATTAAACTCATAAAAAATATCCAACTAATTTTGAAAAAAAAAATTATAATCATAAACTACATTTAAAATTCTACATTTCATTAGTTTGTCATTTTAAAATTCAAAACATACATATGACTTTTTCATCGTTTAAGTTGGAAAAATATATTTGTGTTTGTCGATTCCTTTATAAAGTGTGACACAATTATGCACTTTTACTCTGGAATGATATTTTTGAAAAAGTTTACAAATAATATTTCTTTGGTTATAATGCAAATCACACAAGGCATACAAATTTAACTATTTCCACTTCACACTGGATGGATTTGTTTAATTTTTAAATGGTTTGGGTGATCAAACCTCTTAAATTAGTGCCTATTTAATGGGTTACAGATTCTACAGTTATCAAAGGAGAACATCAATGAAAGAATTATGTGGTTGCCTGTCTAGAACATCCAGATGCATAAGACTTGAAATTAGAAAAAAAAAAAATCTTAGTAATCCATTCTCACAAGGTATTCATTCATATGCAACACAAAATGACCATTTCAATGTCTAGAATATATTATGGACCCGTTGAATCCTTCAAATCATGAATACAATCACACCATAAAACATGGTAAGAGGAACCCTACAAAGATTCAAGAATTCCTTGAATGAATACAAGTAACGATGGAGACATTTGACAGGTTGTCGTTAAGTCTAACACATTAGTTTAAAATATGTTAGTTATGTCGACTAGGCAATGTCCAAGGCTATCTGCGATAGGGAATGGATTCAGACATCTCAACTTAGTAATGGTTTTCTAATTTTTTAAGGGAGCTTTTAACAAAATAATCTTAAACTAGAAAGTGTACAATTCAATCTATAAAACATTTGAACTTAACCTAGAAAGCATATAAACTCTAAACTAGGAATCAACACGTAAACTTTCTAACTAAGAATTTGAAAGGAACGTGCCAATTTAAGAAAATAAGAAATTCTTTAAATCTAAACTTGCACTATCAACTAGTAATGAACTTTTGCATTTAAGCAGGAGCTTCAGAAATTTCAGCATAACACACAGAACTTCAAAGACTTTCAACTTTAAGAAAAATAACTAAACACAATACCTTGCAAGGTCACAACAACACTATCCTATCATAACACCATTAAGTAGAAGGTTATACTAATATGAAACAAAACATTCATAGCACAGAATTTAAACAACACAGTCATACAACACTGAGATACTTATCTATTCCTAATTCCTTCGAGTGGCCAACTCTCTGGAAGTCTTCTACTAATTCAAATCACATTCAACATTTAACAGCTCCAAAATTCCATTCGCATACTCATTACTTAGAACAAAACTTGATTGTCTTCATTCATAGAATAACATAACATAATCGAACATAACTATCCATAACATAGCATAACTATTTTTGAAGAGTCATCCCATAATCTATACTACCAAAATCCTAAATACTTGGGTGGCTTATTAATGCCACCGAAAAAGTCTTTAACAAGATAAACATATTTTAACTAAACCAGTTGTCGTTTAAATTCAACATATTAAAGGCTCTGAGTGGAGCAATGAAATGTCTTAAGTGCTTTCAACAGAAAATAATAGAAACTGTCAGGTGGTTAGATGTAACACAAACTGAAGTCCACGATCATGCATTTCCTAGATTTTTGGTGCCCCAATATTTCGGCACTATTGACTCTAGTCAGCATTCAAGTCTATTCCTTCCACTAAGCCATACTCAAAAACGTGCATGAATACACAGATCTTTGCCATAAAATCACGTGAACATTAGTGACAAACTCCAATCAATTTGAAAACAAAGATTGTAAATCATTCTTCCAAAAATAAACAAATATTGCATACAAGACTAATAAATTGGCATGGTTTAGGTGGTTTAGTGGCACAGAAAGGTTCACATGGTTAATAATAAAAAATGAGGTTATTTATACCTCATCACCCTCCCCTCTCTATAGTTAAGCAGGTCCTCCTGCTCTCTACTAAGAATGGATCAGTTGCCTCTTTGCTTCCCTTTTTCTATTAAGTTCATCAAACATTGAACTAAGATCATACATGTCCCCTACTTCTTTATCTTGATGGTCAAGAAATTTAAGAAAGCCCTTATGTAATTTTATTCTCATTTTCCATGCATGCAGATCTCTAGGGTCTTGTTCTACAGTAATCAAAATTGCAAGCGAGGGCTGAAGGATTAAGGGAGGTTTGTACCTCATGCCTATCCACTTAGTCTTAATCTGTTGTAGAATTTATGTCAAGGCTTCTGCCCTCCTGTAGGACCACCTGAGGTTGGTTGGAGAGATCATCTCCCTTCTTTTTAGGTACATTGGCAGAGGGGTATATCATTTCTCACAGGCATTCCATACCCTGTCTATTAAATTTAGCCCATTAATTATAAATTCTTCAAAACAAATTCTCAAACTTTCATTATATTTTTCTTGCATAGCTTCATACTTTTTAATCCTTTTGAATTGAGTTTTGAAGGCAAAGGGCTTATGGTGTGGATGCCTCATAAGATACTTACTGTCCTTTCTATCTATAAATATTCATTGGTTTTGTCCTGCCAATTGAGTTGATTCTGTAGATTGGACAAAAAAGATCTAAGCTGTATGTCTCCTACAAAGAGGTTAATGAAGAAATCATTATACTTTTCCAACAAAAGATTATGTACAAAAAATTCACATAGTAGATTTTGTTGAGCAGGGGGTGATTTTTTAAAAGTTTCCAAGAACTATTTATAATCTAGATCATGAGGAAATTACAGGAAAATCTAAGGAGTTTCCATCTTAGCACCTGCTCATTGAGAAACACTGAATATAAGTTGGATGGTTTCTGACAAGCTAACAATAATTCTCCTATTTTGCATGCATTTGTTTTTTCTTGATATAATCTATCATAGGATTCCTTCAGCAATACTAATTATTTCTTAAGTCGAGCATTTTCTATTCTAGCTTGTCTTAAAAAATAACATCTTTCACATCCATTTTCTCAGCATGGGAGGAATGTGTACTTGGAACCATTCCACCTTTGTTGGTTCAGTCTGTATTTCCTTGGACTCCATGACTGGTTTGACATTTACTTCTTGCAATTCTTGTTCCAATTCAACAGTTTGGCTAAGGGTTGCATTAAGTTCTTGTTTATGCTTTTCTTGTCTTTCCACAAAGTTTTAAAGAAACTATTAGACACACAAGTATACTAAGAGGGGGATGAATTAGTATACAATCAAATTTCACTTTCAAAAAATTCAACTTATCCGAAGCAAATTAAACCTTAAGCGTTACATCATTATCATGAACATGAAATATTAACACAATGCACATCAACACATAACACCAATATACGTGGAAAACCCTGGAAGGGAAAAACCACGGTGAGGATTAACTCACAATATATGAATTTCAAATAGTAACTTTGTTTTAGGAGCTTTAACCCAAGGAAGCTGCTACTCCCTAAGTAAACTTTGTTTAGGGTCACACACAAGGAAACTTCTACTCCCTAATGACTTTGTTTTAGGGTCACTCCCAAGGAAGCTTCTACTCCCTGAAAAGAATACAAAATATTACAGTATAACAGTCTCTTCTTACTATCTGAAAACTATCATTGAAGCTCACAACTTTGATGATTACACTTATTCCTCCACACACTTTCTTCTAAAGATTTGATCAATCAAACACACTCTATACTTGATCACTGTCATGAATATGTCTTCAAGATGAATTCGGACAGCATCAATAACATCTGCTCTTTCTCCCACAATCACACATCAATAATGCATTTATTCTGCTTTTATTTGCTTGTGAACCTTTTTCATCATCTTGCAATCATACCTTCCTAACTCAATTTGATTCACTATTTATACATGATATTACATTGATTACATTGCTTGTCAGCTAGATACAACATGAAAAATACATTTACAGATCGGCCAAACAACACACACACACAATGAACCGTGTAGAAGATAGGTCCTAATTAAAACATGTTACACCAATAGAAGATCCAGGCCTTGCAGACCCCAACACTTGCTTAACCAGGTCCAAAACATCCTTTACTTCTTCAAACACCAAGGAATTACATCCGCACACTCTACTCATTTGAAAATAGGATAGTTTTAAGGAAATCACATGAAGTCTTGAAGTATAACGACCATATCAACTTGGAAACCTTGTGCAGTACTAGAAACAAGAAAGATCTTCGTGAAACTTTTCGAGATGAGTCCACATGACTCAAAACACATACTCAAACACTCCTTTTCCACTGCACATCAAAGAATTGTGTCGCACAACTTCAAATGTTTATTTTGAAATCACTTTGTTATCCAAAACACATTGTATCGTGTTGTCAATTGGAAAATTGAGTTGCAGACCACCAAGAAGCTTGAAACAGAGAAGAGGTATGCAATGCACATTCAAGAACATGTCCACAAAACCACAAGGTTAATTATTCACTTTTGGAGGAATGTGGAGCATTCTAATGGATCTTCAACACTGCACCATTTTGTCAAAGCACATACCGATGTCCTATCATACATAACTTTCACAGCAGAGGGAAATATGATTTGAAACTTTGGAAATAACACCTTTATTGTCTTCTTGATACAACTTCAGAGCCGCATAGAAACATCTACAACTGTGAAGGAATGTGGAGCATTCCATCACCCTGCAAGGAACCTCTTTACAAAACCAACTCTATATTCAAGCTATCAGCAGAAAAACATCCTTCCGGTGATCAAAACATCATGAAACTTGGAACATACATCAAATAACATTGTATGAAGCTATGTTCCAAACTGCAAAAGCTCAATAGCATAATGATGAAAATGCAGAGCAATCTTCGGAACAGTCTTCAAAGAGTAGACATTCTAAAACAAAGACTATCACCTGCTTCCAGAGGCCAAGCCTTCATTGAATTACCACATGCAACTTAGGATCGGTAGGATAGATCTTACAATATGCTTTAAGCCATCAGGCATCCTTCCTTAACATCTGATTCTCTTAGTGCTTCGAATTCCCATATTAATAAGGCTTCAAACTCAACTCTACTTTGATTAGAAATGTATCTTTTATGACCTTCAAACATGAGCTTTTCTCTTTCTTTCTTTCATGATAGTGTATGCATCAGTGTATGCTATGTTGACATCAATGACAACACATATGGCCAACAATCTATGGGCAAGAGACCCTACTCCGGTATGGACCTATATGTTGTCATTGATGGCAACAAGGCTTAGAGATCTTATCACCATGATAGGAAGAGATATCTCTGGAAGAATATGTTGGATCCCAACTCCAGTTGACAGAAAATGGCTAAGTATGGAAAGTATTCTAAGTAGAGGACAGTAAGTCAGATAGTATGTCTCCACAGATGATGATCTGATAATGCAGTTTAGGTATGATGTTCTTAGTTGTTTGATAGTGTTATACTTCAAAGGTTAAGTCTTGATCTCCTCTGGAAGTCACCTTGAAGACTTGTCTAAGTTTAGATAAGCAAAGGTATAGCAGGAACAGTGAACAGGGTCTAGTGCAGTGGTCTGCATTCCTCCGTAGATAAGTATTTTCTTATGTAGTTTTAAGATGTTGTAAACACTTATAGGAAGTGTCTTATTCTAGAGTTAGGAGATCTGAAGTTTACCGAAAGGTTAGCTACAAGATGCTAAGTATCGGCATAGTGTTTGACAGAGTTTGACAAAGACAGAGTCTGAGTTCTGATGGTCCGCATTTCTTCGCAAGATGATATCATGCCTTGTGGTTCTAAGGGTAGTATTGGGAATGTGTAAAGAGTCCTTGATACCATTTTGGAAGTGTTTTGTGATCCGCATTAGAAGTTGTAAGTCAGCAGATGAACCTGTTAAGCATGCTCTTGAGGAATAGGCCGACTGGTGAGATAAATCATGATGCGGAGAAAGGGTAGTGTGTGAAAGATCTATTCAAGTAATTGAGTGATTAGAGCTAACCTATATGAATATGCTTGGGCAAAGATTTGGTTCTGCATGACACATAGTGTATTGGATTGAGCTAACAAGGTACATATTTCTATGTACACATTTTACTTCTTAGATGCCGACTTGACTATGGATCAAATCATGATGCGGATATATAAGAGCAATGAATTTTGGTTGAGTGAGTGTGTGGTGTGTGTGTGTGTGATGTGAGGATGCAAATAGCAGAGCAGAGTTAGAAGATTAGCAGCGATGAAGACTTGGGATTCAGAATTCGGTTGCTAAATGACTGCACCTTGGCATAGTAGCAGATGCTTAAGCAATATTCAATTTTCATGTGCAATATGATTGGAAGCAAGCTTTCATCATCAAGGTAGTGAGCATTCAACAGGGTTTAACAACCCTCAGGGTTTAACAACCCTCATTGTAATCTTGCTAGGTTTAGGGTTGAGGTAGTGAGCCTGCAAAACCTAGTTGTACTTCATGGCAGTGAGCCAGCATGTTCTAGGCCCATGGAGTGACTAAGCCTAAACATTATTTTTGTAAAGATTGCAATATATATTTGAGAGCTAATCCTCTTTGTGGTTTTTCCCTTTTTGGGTTTTCCACGTAAAATCTTGGTGTTATGTGTCACGCTTTTGTGGATGCTATTCATTTGTATATTATGCTTCTATTTGATTAATCCTTTGAAATGGTTAAAAATAAAAGTGCAATAAAAGGTTTATAGAACATTGATTCACCCCCCCCCCACTTTCAGTGTTCTTGACATTCAACATAATCTCCCCCTTTGTCAATGATGGCAACATATGCTCCCCCTTAGACTTTGTCCCCCTTTGACGTCAAGGACAAAGGGATCCAACACCTGCTAATTCTTCCCCTTTTGCAAACATTTTCTTGAAAACTCCCCCTATCATCAGTCACCACTACCTACTCCCCCTGAGAGGTAGCCATCATTAGTCCAGGATAAAGATATAGCATGAACTCCCCCTAGACAAATGCACCATTGTGCAGTTCAGTAGGAAGATGGAGGAGCAGTTACCCCTAACCTCTGTCGAAGATCCTCAAAGATGTCTTTTGTAAGAGCCTTTGTAAAGATATCTGCAATTTGATCCTTTGTTGGGACATATTCCAACTTCACTTCCTTATCTACAACCTTCTCTCTTCAAAAGTGATACATGGTTGCTATGTGCTTGGTTCTAGAATGCATCACTGGATTCTTGGAAATATTGATAGCACTTGTATTATCACACAAAATAGGAATAGGCTCATCATACAATACCTTGATATCCTTCAGATTTTGCTTCATCAATAACACTTGTGTACAGTAGGAGGCCATTGCAATATACTCTGCCTCTGCAGTAGATAAGGACACTGAATCTCGCTTCTTGCTCTACCATGAAACCAATCTGGTTCCTAGAAAGAAAGAACCACCACTTGTACTTCTTCTATCATCAACACAACCAGCCTAGTTAGCATTAGCGTATACACTCAAATCAAAGTCATTACCTTTTGGATACCATAGACCATAGTCAGGAGTTCCTTTCAAGTATCTAAATATCCTTTTCACTACCTTCTCATGTGTTTGCATAGGATTGGCTTGATATCTGGCAACCACACATACTACATGCATAATGTTAGGTCTAGAAGTAGTTAAGTACAATAGTGCTCCAATCATAGACCTATAGACATTTTGATCTACCTCCAGAGACTCATCATCTTTGCTCAAGTGACATCCAGTGACCATGGGACTACTCACTAGTTTTAAATCCTCCATACCAAACTTCTTCAATAATTTTTTGACATACTTAGCTTGAGAAATAAAGATACCACCATCTAGCTGGGAAATTTGAAGACCAAGGAAGAATGACATTTCACCAATCATGGACATCTCAAATTATTTTTGCATCTCCTCTACAAACCTCTTGCACATATCATCATTTCCTCTAAAAATGATATCAACATAAACTGTAACTATCAAGATCATGTCTCCTTTATGTAAAGATTGTTATTTGTAGTACCTTTCTTGAAGCCTTGCTGAAGTAAGTACTTGTCTAATCTTGCATACCAAACCCTAGGTGCTTGCTTGAGCCCATACAAAGCCTTCTTGAGTCTGCATACCATGTCTGGATATTCTGATATCTAGAAACCATCTGGTTGCTCAATGTACACCTCCTCCTCTAGGTCACCATTTAGAAATGCTAACTTGACATCCATATGATACACCTTGAAGTTCTTGTGAATAGCAAGAGCTAGGAACATTATGATTGGCTCCATCCTAGCTAATGGAGCAAAAGTCTCCTATAAAATAAATGCCTTCTACTTGAGTATATCCTTTGCATACTAATCATGCTTTGTTCCTTACAACTTCACCTTCTTCATTTAGCTTGTTCTAGAACACCCACTTTGTTCCTGTTATCAACTAGGATTGTACCCATGATGCAAAGCTGGAAAGCTTAGTAATCTTTTGTAACATGGGAATACCTTCAGGTTGTGGGTACCCTATGATGAAGGTAAACCTCTAGATTATGGGTTGGTTACCTTATTATTTTATAATGAATTAATGACTTTGCAGGAAAAGGGTTAGAAGGCTTTCTAATGGATGTACTAAAATTGGAATTAAATGGGTGGTGATGCACCTAAATGATAAAAACATGCAGCCCTTATTCACAAATACTTTCAGAATATGTATCCACACAAATCAATTTGGCAATATGACCACAAAAATAATTCAAAGGAAGGCTTGAATAAACTGTCTCTTGGAGGAAAATTGGGTTTTCACAACATGAAAGAAATGATTATTCGAACACACAACCTAAGACCTGTGATTCTTGGTGCAGGAGCACCACGGGCTTGGAGCCCATATATATAGTTGCATTTTGGTGTGATGTTGTGAATTTTCAAATAGGACAGAGTGGGAACATGCATTCAGTTCTAATAGCGTGGTGACCGACAGTGGCGGTGAGAGGAACCAGCGGTAAGGAGTTAACCAATGCAGATCAGTGTGAGAAAGCCTATCAAGTAACCAAAATTATGTTGGGCCGATAGCATATCATCTCGCCGATGGGATAGAGTGGTCAGTAAGAGTATTGATATCGGCAGGAGAATGGAAGGAGTTGCCGATGGAAAGAGTCTCATCGTGGAAGGAGTCTCATCAATGGGAAGTCTTTTGCATATCAGTAGGAGAAAATGAAAGGTCATACCGATAGAAGGCTTATCAGCATAACGAGTGCCATCGGTGGAGCCTTAAGAAGTCATGTCGATCAACAAAGTCACACCGATAGAAGGTGTATGTGGATATCGGCATGAGATACATTATCGGAGAGAGTTTTCGAAAGTGATAGCGATTATCAGAGTCATAGCGATAAAAAGTGAAGTGCATGTTGTAACATCAGAGTATTGGCTAGAGATCTGGAGACGATGTCGATAGCGGCAGTCTTACCGATGAAGACTATTCAAAGGTCATCGGGGAGAGATGACACATCGGCCAGAGATCTGGAGACGGTGTCGATAGCGGCAGTCTTACCGATAAATACTATTCAAAGGTCATCAGGGAGAGATGACACATCAGTGGGAGGACTTTGAGACAGACCGATAGATGTTTGTCACACCGATAAGTGAAAGTAACACTAACGTTGGACTCATCGGCAAGAAGCTTGGATATCGGGGAGAACAAAGGTGGAAAAAGAGACCGCAACGGTGACCATTTCCGGTCACGGAGAAGGAAAGCTAATATCGAGCTATCGCCCAGATTGAAGATAGAGTTCACATGATGGAACGATAGCATAGAGTTGAACCAGGGTAGTTAGAATATGAACCGGTCTGAGAACTAAAACATCCTATAACAGACATGAGATAACTATAAGATGTAGAATTTTCTCTGTAAGGGGCCCAGGAAGATTTTGATTTGAGAAGCATTTTGATGTAAGAACAATTTTGAATAAAAATCCAATTCAGCAGTTTGACTAATATTGTATTTTTATACAGTTTTCAGTTTGTTATTCTGAGGTAGATTAGTCGTTTCCTTTTCTGCAATTTTGTTCTCTTTTGCAAACCATGACTCTATCTTGAAGTCCCTCAAGTTCCTCTATACAGTATGGAGGCCATCAAGCAGAGCCATGCCTTTTGTTTGTTTTTCTTTTGTGGGGTGGTCAGATTGTCAACTAGAGGCAATGCATGCTTGTTCTAGGCAAGCTCAGTAAGGAGTCCAGCTAGATAGACAAGTAGGAGAATAGACTTGCAAGGGTGGAAAATAGAGAGGAAGAAAGTGAGCACCAAGCAGTCAAGACCCTTGAACAGAGAGAGAAGGGTGGACAACAGGCTCAAAAAAGTTATGTGCCCTTGAGGCAGTATCTTGGAAGTAGTGAGGACAAGGAATGTGTCCCACACCAAGTAGAGTGATAGAATTTTCCATCTCTGCAAAGAGTTGAGGAATTTAGCAGACATTTTTGTGTAGAAAGATGTCATGAGCACTTGAATTGGTAGAGAGGCTAGAGTTGTCCAAAGTCTTGAATTGATTCAAGATAGGTAGAATTGACATTCTAGAGTCCCTCCCTATCAATTCTTCACTGCTTTAAATGCATGCAAGTATGAATGAGACAAAAATTTAAAGGTTCTAATGCTAAAACATAATAAAATTTAATCCAATCATTCATAAAATAGCACAATCGAGAAGGTAAATATTTGATCTTAGTAAAAATGAAGGAATATATGTAGAGATGACAAAAAGATAACCTGTAACCTGTTGTACTGTATATATCTGTAAAAATGAGTTACAAACACTCCTCTCTGCAATGCACAAGAGAGCAAAAAGGCAAGAACTGAGAAAAACATAGGGTTTTCCTCCTATACACAAAAAATGACTCCAATGAGTCAAATTGAGTTAACTGAAGTCAACTCAACTCAAAAATATCTCCATAAATCTCTCCCACGAGCAGAAATGAAAGGCCCCAAAAAAGGGGTCAAAACTGATGTAATTTGAGCAAGAATAGCTCCAATCCGCCTCTCACATCTTTTTTGACCATGCGAAACTCCAAACTCCTCCCAGTTTGACCATAAAATAAGGGAAACACCCAAAACACCTTAGTTACACTTTAGTTTAATTCTCTCTCTATTTTTGCATGGTTGAAAGACAAAATTTAAACTAAAATAAAGATTATTAAATGCAATCATCATGATTGATTTAATAATTGTTGTGTAATGCATGGTTTCCCCCCTATGTTTATTACATAACCATTATTAAAGCAATTTATAATTTATTGATTTTAATAATTGTTATTTTTTACAATTTGTCTCTCCATCATGCAAACATAGTCATCTCCCATGTCTCCCATGCAAAAGTCATCTCCCATGCATCGTGGTGCAGTCATGGTAGGAGGATTCATAGAATGAACTGTCTGGATCATGCAGCAAGAGTAAACACAATGGAAACAACTCAAAGAAATGGAACAAATGCAGATTCAATCATTTAGTATATCATAGAATTCAAATACAGATTGGTCGGCAACATGCGGGCTTACAATTAGGGCTCACGGGCCTGATTACATACATGTGCAAGATAAAGCTTTAAGGCTCCTTCGCACAAAATCCAAACTATCAATTATCACTATGCTATCAACTACCCTCCTAGGGATCTATTACATCAATATATATCCTTTCCAGACCAATAAATTCCTTCGCGTCAGCCAAGGAAGGTCACAAACTCCAATGAAGGGTTGTAACATGTACACAGATAGGTCAAACCTAAATGCATAGAACACTTCCTCAAATGAATGGAATAATGTGCGGACCCTTGGTGAAGGTCAGCCACAAACCAAATATCATTGAATTGTATGTCATTAGGTTCCGCAAGTCAAGGAATGATCCACAAGCCTTCTCCTTCAGCCGATTGTCTAAGACTGTCAGGATGCTCTACTCTGAGAAAGCAATTGATCTTCTGATAGAGATATCTTTCCAGTAACTGATCCAAATGCTTTGAATTCTTGATATGATGTAGATGAATGAATGTAGATGCTAAGTCCAAATCTGCAAGGTGTGAAATGCAACTGCAGTAGAATACCAGACCAAAAGCTGAAATTGCTTGTAACTGAACTACTTGAACTGAACTGGAAAATGAAAAGAAACAAACTGGAATGCAAACAAATTGAAATACAAATATTTTTGGTTGATGCAAGATTTGTCCTGAACCAGGGATGCTCCTGCATCAGACATCTGAGGTTATTGAAAAAGTGAGTCCCTCACTTTGTTGGGGCTAGGGGAGAACCAAGATAGTCCACCTCAACCTGAGAAATCCATGATGAATCTTCTTATGGTCTGCCTTTCCACTTCACAAGATATTCTTTGTATAGCCTTCCTCTAGTGCTACATCCAACTCTGTTGTCCAAAATTTCCTCAATCTACTCCGGTGCTTTGTCTGGTAACTGCTTCTTCAAGTCTTCTTCCATGTTGTCACTGAACTCTACTTCATGATATTGATATAGATCTGCAATGTTGAAAATAGGTGAAATACCCAATGTCTCCGGTAATTCCACTTTATATGCATTTCTTGAATCAAATTTTCTGAGTATCTTACAAGGTCCAAACTTCTTCATCTTCAACTTGTTATATGTCCCAATTGGAAATCTTTCTTTTCTCAAGTACACCATTACTTCATCTCTGAATTCAAATTCCTTATGTCTTCTCTTCTCATCTTCTTGTTCCTTATACTTGTTGTTCGTGTCCTCCAAATGCTTCTTCACCTAATTATGCATTATCTTCATATGATCTACAAATTCTTCTGCTTCTGCACTCCTCTTTTCTTTCATGCTGATATCTCTTAATTCTGCTACTCCTCTAGAATTCACTCTGGTAATAATCTCAAAAGGTGTTCTTCTAGTAGTCCTATTTACTAAATTATTGTATGCAAACTCTGCTTGTGAAAGAATCAAATCCCAACTTTCGGTCTTCTCTCCAACCAAACATCTCAACAAGTTTCCCAAACTCCTATTCACTACCTTTGTCTATCCATCTGTCTGTGGATGAAAAGTTGAACTGAACTTCAAATCTATCTTCATCTTCTTCCAAAGTGTCTTCCAGAAGTATCCAACAAACTTTGTATCTATGTCTGAAACTATACTCTTAGGTAATCCATGCAATCTTACAATCACCTTGAAAAATAGGTCAGCTACATGCATTGCATCAATTGTCTTCTTACAAGGTATGAAATGAGCCATCTTTGAAAATCTATCCACCACTACAAGTATTGAATCATGTCCTCTCTATGTCTTCGGCAATCCCATTTCAAAAATTATGCTTATGTCTTCCCAAGGTCTCTCTGGTACTGTCAGAGGTTTATACAATCTAGTATTCTGACTACTCCCTTTTGCAACTTGACAAATTCTACAACTCTGCACAAATCTCCAAACATCCTTATGTATCTGAGGCCAAAAGTAGTTTTCACTCACCAAAGCCACTATCTTATCAATGCCAAAATGTCCTGCCAATCCACCACTATGCTTCTCCTTGATCAAATTATCTCTCATTGAACTTCTAGGTATGCACAACTGGTTTCCTTTGAACAACATATCTTCCTGAATGAAATAGTCCAACCACTTACTCATATCTATCACAACAAGTTCTTTACATGCTTTCCAAGGTTCTACAAAATTACTGTCTCCCTCATACATGTTCTTCAATTCATCAAAACCCAATACTTCAACTCTCATCTCTGTGAACAAGTTTCTCCTCCTACTCAATGCATCAGCAACTTTGTTTGATTTTCCACTCCTATACTTCAACACAAAAGTATAACTTTGCATGAACTCTACCCATCTCATATGTCTCTGATTCAATTTACTTTGACTATTCAAATATTGCAAAGCTTGATGATCTGTATACAACACAAATTCCTTAGGCAACAAGTAATGTCTCCACTTCTTCAAGGCTTGAATTATGGCAGAGAACTCTTGATCATAAACTGAATATCTTCTCCTTGCATCATTCAACTTCTTACTGAAATATGCTACTGGTCTACCTTCTTGACTTAATACTGTTCCAATTACACTTCCACTTGCATCACAATCAACTTGAAATACCTTATTGAAATCTGGTAATGCCAAAATAGGTTGCTCTTGTTGTTATATGGAGCCTAATCAAAATTAGAGGTTAAATTAACCCCACTTTTATTGGCGCAGTTTCCCCCCAAATTCCTACGGGGTTAAGGGGCAGTGCCCCTTGTGGGGGTTTGGGGGCAGCGCCCCCAAGATGGGGTCAAGGGGCAGTGCCCCTAGTGCGCTCTCTGTCGTGATACAGGGCGGGGTCAAAGGGCAGCGCCTCCATGGGGGCTCGGGGGCAACGCCCTTGAAAACTCACACGGTTTTTATTATTTTATAAAGGCATTGGGAGTTATTTTTCATTGGTCGACATAAGAAAACCCTATTTTTTGTAACCAACAAAAAGCTTGATAAAAGCGGCTAAGGGTTAGGGTTTTGATTGATGTATTTTAGTATTTTGCAGTGGTATTGGGTTGCAGGGATTGCTGGTTGTAATCGATTTGATTTACCGGATAATAATATTGGACTCTCTATTTGGTGGATGTAGCCCGAGTTAGGGTGAACCACGTTAAAACTTGTCTCTCGCTGTTATTTTTTCTGTGTATTTACATTCCTCTATTTAATCTCTATTTGCATTTAATTGATATCTTCTGTTGGCTAACCCTAACAGCTCTATCACCTTCTAATTCAACAACTCAAAACTTTTATCTGCTCCTGATGTCCACTTAAAGTCTTTCCTGTCACCTCTCATTGTCTCTATCATAGGGTTACAAACTGAACTAAAATTTTTTATGAACTTCTGGTAGAAACTAGCCAATCCATGAAATGATCTAACCTCCCCAATGCTCTCCGGTGTAGGCCATTCAACAATTGCTCTTACGTTCTTAGGATCCATCTTCAATCCTTCCGTAGAAATCATAAACCCCAAATAGATCAACTCTTCCTTCATGAAACTACACTTCTTGATGTTTATCAGCAATTTCTCTTCTCTCAACCTCTGCAAAACTTGTCTAATATGCCACAAATGTTCCTCCTTTGTCTTACTCAAAATCAGAATATCATCCAAGTATACAATCACAAACTTACCCAAGAATTTCTTCAGAACTTCATTCATCAATCTCATGAAAGTACTAAGTGCATTTGTCAATCCAAAAGGCATCACTAACCACTCATAAAATCCTTCATTTGTCTTAAAAGCAGTCTTCCATTCATCTCCTTCTCTGATTCTAATCTGATGGTATCCACTCTTCAAATCTATCTTTGTGAAATATTTTTCTCCACTTAAACAATCCATGATATCATCCATCCTAGGTAAAGGAAATCTATACTTAATTGTGATCTTGTTTATTGCTCTAGAATCAATACACATTCTCCATTCTTCATCCTTCTTCGGTGCTAGCACTACAGGTACTACACAAGGACTCAAACTTTCTCTGATTAAACCTTTCCTCAACAAATCTTGTATTTGTTTGTTCAATTCTTCATTCTCTATCGGTGTCATTCTATGTGCTACTTTGTTAGGCAAACTTGCTCCCGGTATAAGATCCACATGATGACTAATACTCCTTATAGGTGGTACTCCTTTTGGTACATTATCTGATATGATGTCTTCATATTCTATCAACAACTCTCTTATCTCCTCCGGTTGTGATTCTTCAGTCTCCTTCTTCGGTGTTTTAGGCTTCTTAGGAATCAAGGCATAACACATGTTCTCATGTCTCAAACCATCCAAAAATTTTCTTCCATCTACCAAATAGATTCTAGTATTCCCACATACTTCACTCTTAGGATCATCCTCTAAAGGAATCAAAGTAATTCTCTTTCCATTTTCTTTTATAGTATATGTATTCTTTCTCCCATCATGTATAGCTTATCTATCATATTGCCAAGGTCTACCCAACAAGATATGACAAACATCCATAGGCATAATATCACACAATACTTCATCATGATAAGATCCAATATGAAATTTCACCAAAGATTGTTCACTCACCAGTACCTTATGGTCATCCTCAATCCATGCTATCTGATAAGGCTTAGGGTGTTTTAATCTTTCCAACTTCATCTTAGTCACCATATCCTCTGAAACTAGGTTATCTGAATTACCACTATCAATTACATCTTTACAACACTTATCTGCTGATTTGCATCTAGTTCTGAACAGACTCTTCCTCTGTGGTGGTTCCTCATTTGTCTCTGCTTGAAATAGTGTTCTCCTCATCACAAGTGATTCTACTTTCTCAGGTTTGCCAACTGAACTAGGTGATCCAACAGGTTCTTCAACATAAGTTGCTCTTCCACTATTTTCTGTCATCTTACTTGTACTACCCTGATTACAATCGAATGCTCTATGTCCTTCACCTCCACATTTGAAACAAGTACCTCTGAATGTTCTCTTATCAAATCCTCTTCCTTCTCTTATGTATCATTCATTCCAGTATGCACTAGGGTTTCCTCTCCAATAAAAATTTATGTCATCTCTCCAAGCATTGTTATCTCTGTCCTCCTTCTTAAATGGGTTGTCAAACTTGTTCTACTCTGGATATGATCTATCCCCTCCGGACAATGTTCTACCTCTCTAAAATTTACCTCCTTTGCCTCTCTATCTTTGATCATGCCTCTTTTTCAACTTCTCTTCAACTTTCAAGGCAAACTGGTATGCTTCCTCCAAAGATGTCATCCTTACCAAGCTTAGTTCCTCTTGAATGTTCAATCTCAGTCCATTAATGTATCTAGCCACTTTCTCCTTGTTTGCTTCAATATGTCTTGTCCTTATGATTATTTTATGAAATTCTTCAGTGTACTCCTTCACAAATTTCTCCTTTTGTCTCAGGTTTTGCAATCTCTTCAACAGTTCCAACTCATAGTCAGCAGGTATAAACTGATTCTTCAACTTTGTCACCATCTGGTCCCACTTTGTAATCTTTTCTTTTCCTCTTCTATTCGTTTCCAACTAAACTTCTTTCCACCATATAGCAACATGTCCTTTCAACTTTGTCTTTGCAAATTTCACCTTCTTCGGATGTTTAGTTTCCTCATATTCAAAGTATTCTTCCATGTCATTTATCCAGTCAATCAATTCTTTGAGATTCAAATTGCCATTATAGTTTGGCACATCAACTATAGGTCTCTTTCCAATCTTTAAAATAGCTCGTAACATCTTTACTTAATCTGATTCTTCTTCTTCATCACCTCCTAGGGTTTCACCAGTTTGTTCAACAAATTGAAATTCATCTTCTTCATCGCTTTCGACATTAGGTCTCGGTGTCAATCCTCTTCGCCTATCTTGTACAACAGCATCCAAATGAATTCACATTATTTTCATCATCTCCATCATCTCATCCATTCTTCCAGCCATTGTTCCAATAGAAACAACTCTTCTCAATAGCATTCTTCCTAGGATCAGGTGCAAATTGCCTCAAGTTCGGTGATCGAGCTACAAGGTGACAATTGCCTCTTAATTGGTGATCGGTTGTGACACAAGTAACCTTCCTCAATTTGGTGATCTATCCACAGCAAGATCTTACAGAATTTCCTTGCCAACTTCACTCAATTCGCTCCCAAAGACTCAAACTTTCACTCTAATACCACTTGGTGTAGTCACGGTAGGAGGGTTCACAGAATGAACTGTCTGGACTGTGCAGCAAGAGTAAACACAATGAAAACAACTCAAAGAAATGGAAAAAAATGCAGATTCATTCATTCAGTATATCATAGAATTCAAATACAGATTGGCTGGCAACATGCGGGCTTACAATTAGGGCTCACAGGCCTGATTACATACATGCGCAAGATAAAGCTTTGAGGCTCTTTCGCACAAAATCCAAACTATCAATTATCACTATGCTATCAACTACCCTCTTAGGGATCTATTACATCAATATATATCCTTTCCATACCAATAGATTCCTCCGCGTCAGCCAAGGAAGGTCACAAGCTCCAATGAAGGGTTGTAATGTGTACACAGATAGGTCAGACCTAAATGCATAGAACACTTGTTCAAATGAATGGAATAATGTGCGGACCCTTGGGGAAGGTCGGCCATGAACCAAAGATCATTGAATGATGTGTTATTATGTTTTGCAAGTCAAGGAATGATCTGCAAGCCTTCTCCTTTAGCTGGTTGTCTGAGACTGTTAGGATGCTCTGCTCTGAGAAAACAGTTGATCTTATGATAGCGATATCTTTTTGATAACTAATCCAAATGCTCTGAATTTTGGATATGATGTAGATGAATGAATGTAGATGCTAATTCTAGATCCGCAAGGTGTGAAATGCAATTGCGTTAGAATACCAGACCAAAAGCTAAAACTGCTTCTAACTGAACTACCTGAACTGAACTGGAAAATGAAAAGAAACAAACTGGAATGCAAACAAACTGAAATGCAAATGTTTTGCATTGATGCAAGATTTCTCTTGAACCAAGGATGCTCCTGCATCACATCATTACCCTTGCATTATTATTTTCATTGACTTCACATCTCAAAACCTTAAGAAAATCAAAGAAATAATCACAGCCCTCATGCGCTCTCCTTGCATCATTAGGCTTTATCACTAGAATTCTTTGACCACAAGCATTTTTGGATAACAATGATATTTTGTGAAAAAAGAAGTCAAGAAGAGCCCACTGTCGGGCTAGGGCAACTTAGTAAAAGTTGAGGAAAACCCTAAATGGCTTTCATTTTGCATCTTTCACCTCTTTGAGAGGATGTTGTGCTGCCAGAGGGTTTGCTCAAGCTTTGAAGGCTTCTGAAGGCTATTTTGGAGGGTTTTACAATCACCTCTGAGCTATTATATCACTCTTCTTGCTCAAGTAAGCTTCCTTTCAGTTTCTATGTGAGCCTTTTGTGTACAAACATGATGAAAAAATCCATTTTTAACTCTCGTCTGTCTGGGCTTTCATTGTTTGTGTTGAGACTTGAGTGTATTTTGTGCTCTCTGTGTTTGCTTGTAAACTCATAGCCTCCTTATGTGATTTCCTCTCTGTATTTTCTTAGCCGTTGGAATGAAATGATAAAAAAAGTTTTTCTCTATTGATGGTTTCTATTCTTTGAAGAAGGCTATCTTATCCCTTGATGGCATTATAAGTTCTTCTCTGCTACCTCTTGTGTATTAATGCCTACAATAAATGTTTTCACTACTCCTTTGTAGATTGTGTAACCTTTATGATGACTGTAGTGTTCATTGTCTATACCCTTGTAGATCATAAAAACCCATGCACTGTGTGTTCTCCTATTTGTCATCTCAATGATGCATTATTCTAGGCTAAGTCCTAATATGTAACACAAACTACATTCTCAGTATCAACACTATCCCTTGTGATTTTGACTACAACAAAGGCTTTTGATACCTAAAGGTTTACCTGCATATAACTCACATACATATACAACCTTCAAATTGGACAGTCTTTTGGTGCTGCCACAGTACCTACAATTTGCTTTGTAAACGCTGTCATCCTTCAAAAATATGCATTTGGTTTCAATGATTATAGCTACAGTGTGGTTTATCATTTCATTGTCTCCACCACAGGTGGTTGTCTTTTGCTTGTTAATGATCATATAATCCTTTGTTTGCTTTGGCTTCTCATGTATACCTTCCTACATATGCTTTCATCTATCCTTCCATGTATACCTTCCTACTTAAGACCACCTATAATGTCAAGGATTGTTCTCTGTATCATTCATTGTTACTGTCTCTTGAGCATGCTACTTTGACTGTATTTGTTATCTCGAGGGTTGCAAGTTGATGGAACCTTGGGCTTCCAAAACAAGCCTCTGCAACACCAAACATTATCACTCTCCTAAAAGGGTTTATTAGAGCATTTTGAATGTGTATTTGTAAGTTTTGGTGTAGTCGACCTCAATCATGTATATGACCTTAAAGCTGAAAAAATGAGCATCACAATATACTTTCCTTGCACTCATGACGATGACCCCATGTTGCATCTATATACTTGTCACTTATGGTTAAGACCAATCACTATACATGTACATTATGGACAATTACACATGCTACTTTGTGAGTTTGGTTTTAGGACAGTGTATGATGTCTCTTGGAGCAACTTGTAGACCTTTTTGACATGGTGTATACCTTGAATGACCTCTTTAATTGAGAACTTCATAATTAATTGTCCCTCTTCTTGTATCTTCAACTTAGGCAGCTATAGAGGACTGTCCTGACACTGTTCATTTATGTTCTAATCTTATGAGGTTGATGTAATGAATGACTGACTTGATCTACAGTCATAGCTTCTTTAATGGTGACTGTCCTATTCACTGAGGTTGTCCTACAATCATGACTGCACTTTGCCCTCATAAGTTGTCCTAGTACATTCTCAGCTAGTATAGTCATTGATGATTGTCCTATCCTTCCTTAGCATAGTCTTTAATGACTGTACTAGCCCTATCAACAGCTTTGTCACTTGTCCATCACTTGGACATGGGTATGCATGCCTTGAGGATAGCCTTCAAGTTTCCAGATTAATACTTGTTTGTTAACACTAGTGACTTCTCCTTTCAAACTCTTTAATAGTTGTAGCTATTGTCCCTTGATGATATGGCTGATCTGACATAGTTGTTGTCCTGGAACTGTTGAATATTAGGAACACTGAGAGGGAGGGGGCTGAATCAGTGTTCCACAAAATCTTTCATGCACTTTCACTTTTAACCATTTTCCAAAATTAATTAAATAGAAGCACAATATGCAAATGAATAACAACCACAAAGACGTAACACATGGACACCAGGATTTTTACATGGAAAACCCAAGAAAGGGATAAACCACAGAGAGGATTAGCTCTCAATATATATTGCAATCTTTTACAAATGGTGATGTTTAGGCTTGGTCACTCCACGGGCCCAGAACATACTGGCTAACTGCCATGAAGTACAAATAGGTCTAGCAGACTCACTGCCTCAACCCTAAACCTAGAAAGATTACAATGAGGGTTGTTAAACCCTAATGGATGTTCACTGCCAGGCTCATTGCCTTAAAGAAGATGGCTCACTGCCAAGTACAAGTGAAATTATATACAAAATATGAATACTGCAAAAGCATCTATCAGCATGCCAGGGTGCAGTCATTTAGCATCTTAATAATGTATCCTCAGTCTTCATCCTTACTGATCTTCTATCTCTACTCTACTATTCTCATCCTCGCATCAATACCATTCACATTTGCACCACACTTTTCGTAACTTCATTACATGCTTTTATACAATTCATCAACCTTGGAATGTACATCAAGGTCGGCATTACATTCATCAACCATTGGAAAAATCTCCAAGGTCAACATTCATACATTCATCAAATTAGGTCCGGACCTAAACATCATATGCCACAAAAGAATAAGGACATAATGTATTACACCTTAGTTTGGACCTAAATCTATCCAAGCACACTACACATCACTTAAACATTCATCAAAGGCATCTCCTTGATCACCGCAATTAATCAGGTCAGCAAAACAGTATAAACTAGGAGAATTCTTGATCACATGCTTCCTTGATCACAAACATAATAAGCAGACCTTGTGCAATACTTTAACACAATATTGACACATCCAAGGACAACATAAATTCACTTGAGAGCTAACAAATCCATCCGCAACAGATCTCACTTGGAGATAATTGAAGACAACAAATATCACCTGAACTCAACAGTATTCACCTAAAGTATGACAACACACACTTGTCTTCCAGAGCACCAAATCACAAATCCTTTGGATTGAGGATGGCTAGGGACTTTATAAGCTTAAGTCCAGAACTGCAAAGCCAAATTCCAATATGTGGAGAAATGTGGAGCAAAACATTTTCTCCTTGTCACTCTGCACACATTGCCAGACATAGTCTTCAAACTGGTGAATAGATCTTTTGCTGCACATTATTCTGGACCACCAAACTCTAGAATTAGCATCTTCAGACACTTCTCTAAATCATATCCCAATCTCACACTCCGGTCTATAATTATGAGGAAATGCGGAGCAGAATACATTCTTCTTGTCACCATAGAATACTCAGAAAGACATTTTTTACTCTGGTGGACTGAACTCACTAACTTCTTCACACCGAAGGCTCAAACTTGAGACATAGAAACTACAGATATCCATTGACATAACTTCCAAACTGTAGATAAAGATGTTCAGTCTACAAGATATGCGGAGCAAAACACTGCACTATTCTAGAAGACAGAACAATCAAACACTTGCTCAAACTCATCCAACTAACTTCCTTAGATGTTGTCCTTAGGTGTTCACATCAATGACAACACTTATTGCTCTTACTTGCAATAGGAACATAGTCACAAATGACTATCCTTAATAAATTTGCTTTCACACTCCATTACAAATAGTGATAGCATAAAAACATGTATGCAAACATGATTTCCTTGGCACAAAATAATGCACTTTTGCTCTGTTCTGTAGATTAACATGTGTCGAGATGAGCTCATTGCTCATTTATGATTCACTTCAAGGTGAAGGAATATCAAACCTTCATTACACTTCTTGATCTGACAGTCATGGGTGAACAATGTGCTCTGTGACTTTATAAATTGTTCTTCAAACTGACTATGCTTTTATTTAAACAATCTAAATTTCTCTTGCTTATCCATGTCCCTCTTAAGACTTAAGGGCAGCATGCTGGGCTCAACCCTTGTGGGAACCCATTTTTTCACCACATATTGAAATATCATGCATAATAATGAATGTACCTATACCTGTACATTGCACAAACAAGTTAGATAAAAATAATGAAGTTAAATGCTCCTGTGATGACTTGATCTTTCATTTGATGATCTAATCTTTTGGCTTTTCTTGCACACCTCTGGTAATGGCTCAACTGATTTAATGCATCATATGCTTAGGTTATATATCTATTGATGAAACATATGATGAGATTTCATGTCCCGAACTCTAACCAAACTTTCAATCATCTGCAGGTATATCTGAAGATTAGGAACAAGAGGAGTTGAAGATAAGAGGACCAACACCAGAATCAGCCATTTAAGGCAATGAAGGATATGATCCCTTTTCATATGCTTTTCCCTTATTTTATCTTTAGATGTATAGTTTGCTTTCCATGTTGCATTGGCTCAGTTTAGTCATTCCCACAGCTTGTGTGCAACATTTTAAGCATTCTTTTGATCTCAATGTATGAAACAACAACATTGTATACATTTTTCATTGCAAAATGAATGAAAGACAGTAATATCATGCAATTTGTGTAATTTCTTTCTATTGCAAAACATTGCATAATAAAAACTAAATTTCATTTGAAAGCATTCACATGCAAATGGTTAAGCTTTAGCAGAAATTTGTTCGAGTACCTTTCACCTTTGAAGTAATCAGATGTTTCAACTCTACCAAATTGAGTTGTAGGTGAAATTTTGGTAACAGTTCCTATAACATTCTTGTTGGCTGGTCTGGGAACCAATTCCCATGTATGATTCTTTTCAATCTGATCTAGTTCTTCTTCCATTGCTTTTATCCATCCATCATCTTTGTTGGCTTCAATCAAGGTTTTAGGTTCCACTTTTGATAATAAACACAAATTTACTTGCTCATGTGCCTTGGCAAATCTTCTTCTTGTCTACACAGCTTCATTTTTGTCTCCAATGATCTGTTCTACTGAGTGGTTCTTCTGAACATACTTTGCTAGGGTCTTAGGTATCTGTTCAGGTTCATGAACCTTTTCTTCTTTCACTTCTTCTACTTCTTCATCTTCAATGCAAGGAAATATATCAGATTTGGTGTCTTTTGAATCTTCTATGAACTGATACAAGTCTTCATCTACTTTGACATTTGTACTTTCAATCATCTTTCCTGACCTTTTCTTGTAGCATCTATAGACCTTGTTTTTGGTTGAGTAACCAAGAAAGATTCCTTCATCACATCTTGAATCAAACTTTCCTAGGTCTTCTTCATCTCTTCTGATATAGAATTTGCTACCAAAGATCCTGAAGTATCTGACAGAGGGATGTCTTCCATACCACAACTATTACATCCCCAATTTTTGCCTTGCTATACTTTTACTTTTTACTTCGACATAAGTGAATTTATTTTGATGTTTAGATTAATGACAAGGAAAAACATGGATTATATTGAATATCATTTATTGAAATTATAGGAATGATTATGTTAGTATCAATTTAATATTTGTATTATGAGATTTGATTTATTATTTGAATTATTTGAATAATGATGCACTGATCATATATTGTTTGGTTACAAGTTGAAACAGGATTACAGGTTTTCAGATGACTCTCAGAGAAGAGAGAGAGAGAATCTTTCTAGGAGAGAGATATAGACCTCGGGTTATGAGTGGTTTATTTGCCAAATTGAGTTATAAGTGTTTAACGAAAATGTGAACCAATTTGTCGTAAGAGATAAGCCTTGTCTTGTCAGTTTACTTCTGAACCTAATCGACAGGTAGTCGATATTGTTTTCAAATCTTTCTAAGTCATATTAAGTCGTCTTAGTCATTAATAACGTTAACGACATCGTTTGATTTTGATTGTGAAATTTACGTTTAACATAAATATTATGATGTTATTGTCGTAAAATGGTTATCATATTATTATTAAGTCCTTGAGGTGATAAAAACTTATCTTAAACGTTAAGATGTTTTTGTCGAGTTAAGAATATGTGATTATTGCCGACGGATTGTGATGGGGAGACAAGCTCAACCCAACCACATTATCCGTAATTCCTTGTTTAAGTATTATTATTTTTTTATTGGTTAAACTATGATTATCTAATATAGTGGCAATGTTATAAGAAGTATATTTGATGTAAACAAATATATTAATGCCTTAGCATCATAAGAGGATAATACCTCTTAATGAGACGATGGTATTGTAGGAGCCCCAAGCTAAAATATAGTAGAGCCTTCATTATTGTTAGTGGTGGATCGAACCACGCGTTTTGATCATTAAAAGATCAGTTTTATATTTTTAAGAGTGTTGGCCTCATCCTTATAGGGATTACTATGTTTATGAACTGCCCAATTGAATAAACAATATGGCGGCCTTCCACAATCAACATATGGACTTATGCTTAAAAATTGATTTCAGTTTAAGACTGAGTAGCCAAGGACTTTTAAGAGGTCATTAAGTTTGCAACCAAATTTTTGTTGAGGTGCAAAATAAGGCAACTCTCTAGGAGTCATGCATGGGTCATAATGAGTAACGACTCAGCTGAGTCGGACGTCGAGTTATTAAAGTTAAAAACTTGAGAGGATAGAGCATAAGGAAGAGAGGATTGAATGTATACAGAGAAGTTTAGAGAGGGAATATGCAGTCAAGAGGTGTCGACCCTGTGTCTAGTTTGCACATCTCTACCAACTCAAGTTTGTCCATTGTTAGGTATTTCTTAGTTCATATAATTATGAGGAAATCAAATAGTTCTTTTAGATTGAAGATCGATGTATTGTGGGCGATTATATGAGTTCTCCAATAAGGTTAAAGCTTCTGTATTTGTAGTGTAACAACCAAAAACTGTAATTTATCAACATTAGGAAAATACATATAACATTCTAAGTAAACTGTGTTGATCTATCTCTGTGATCGATGAGGACAACGAATGCAAATCATTTGGTTGATTCTTAGTAATTCAAGTGAGTAGTATGTTACAGTATACTACATCGACCATTTGCTATTTCATTTATAAATCAATAATCATATCAATGCATTGAATAGAGGACAAGAGACCATCTTAGTAAGAGACTGTCATAACTGTTATTAGCTTTGAAAATAGTTCTCTAATAGAATAAGTTTGTAACAAGTCGATGGAATGATTGTGAGTTAACCAAACATTAGGCTCTCGAATGAATGAACCTTGTTTTCATATTCTGAACTTGAACCATATAGTATTGAGGTTATATCGATTTAACATAATGTCTTGTATAGGTTATATATATACATAACGAATAATGTTATCTACCAAGAGAACTAGATTCATATGAATTGTTAGTAAACTTTTGTATCATGTCAAATGATAGTAAGTTAGAGATACTATGGAAGATGGAATAAGGTTATTTTGAGAATCCCATTTAAGACTATTTGTCTTTATTATTCATGAAGAGATCCAATACAATGGAGTAGGCTAAGTATACTAGAGAATGACCCTGTAGAGATATTTATACATAGGGTATGTTTTGTTTATAAAAGTTATCAAAGTTATTCTACGTTTCTTTGTATAGGAGACATTATCTATTTAATAACTATATTATTCTTAACTTTGGTTAAGTTAATCAAGGGTTATTTGTGAATCTAGAACTCCTAGATAAAAGATATGTTCTATTGTTATATCATATTAACAAAGGATATTAGGGTAACCCTAGAGTCGATTACCAACCAATTGAATGGTTATGTCATATAGACTTATTTAAGTCTAAAGGTACTATTATTATGACTCGTGGATTAAACCAATACATGATTAGGATAGGTAAGAGTTTTAAACTGTGATAATGTGACAGTATCCAAGTCGAGTAGGGGTGGGTGAACACAATGACTACGTTCATTACGAATGATATTAATATTAAAAACTTTAGCCAAAGTAATGCATTTGTTTTCTACATGCATTGTCGGTTCACTGTATTCAGATTGCTCATCTTATCGGAAATCATACTTAGCTAGAGGGTATCTAGGGTTGTATGGTTGATAGAGTTGAGTAGAATACAACACTATGTACTCAAAAAAGGCAAATTACCACTGGTCACCTAAGGTCTATATTCCTCGTGAAGGGTAGGGCCACTTCCTATGTGGAAGATGTGTGGGAGACCGTCAATCTATGGTTGGAGATAAATCACTGGAAAGATGCTCTCTCTCTAAGCAGGAAACATGCCAGGACTTGTGATAAAGATGTCAGATATTCAGAAGTAGTATTTATTCCAAAAATGTATATGTAATGGAATTACATTTGTAAATATTGAAAATGAGAAAGACAATATGGTTTATTGTATTTTGTAAAAAAAATGGAAATCTTGTAATTATAAGTTACTTGATTATTTGTTGAATAGAAGAAAAATTTTCTCTATCTCATTTTTACCTTGTTAATTTACTCTATGGTAAAATTTCTAGTTTTACTATGTTTTTAGAACATAGATGTTACAACAACTCGTAAGGGGTCTTAGAGATATTGACCCTTAACCGCACTCTATTAGTTAGATAGACAATAGTGTGAATTGCTTCCTTCCAGTATACATCAAGCAGATATACATCTTTCAACATTGCCCTAGACATTTCTTGCACGGTCCTATTCTTCTTTTCCACTACCCCATTTTGCTAAGGGTTTCTAAGAGAAAACAAGTGCCTCCTAATACCATGATCTTCACAAAACTTTTCAAATTCATTTGAAGTAAACTCGCCTCCTTTATTTGACCTTAAACATTTCATCTTAGTATCCATTTCATTTTCAACGAAAGCTTTAAAAACTTTAAACTTATCAAGAGCATCAAATTTTTCTATTAAGAAAGTAACCCAAGTCATTCTATGAAGAAATATTTACAAGGTATGGAGTACCAAAAGAGATTATTACTGATCAAGGACCATAGTTTACTTTTGAGTTGATTGCAACACTTGTTAAAGAATATGCACTTCGTCATAGGAAGTCTACACCTTATCACCCTCAATCCAATGGCCAAGTGGAGGTGACTAACAGAGAAATGGAGACCATTCTAACCAAAACTGTTAGTCTGTATAGAAAAGATTAGGCTAACTACCTTCCTAAAGAAGTTTGGGCCGACAACTTGGAAGACTGCCACAGGGTTTACACCCTATGAGTTGATGTATGGTAAAACAATAGTACTACCCATTAAATTTGAGCACAGAACTTTATGAACAACATTGGAACTTGGAATAGATTTCTCTGTAGCACAACAAGAAAGGATCACTCAGCTTAATGCCTTGGATGAGTTCAAAAAAGAAGCTTTCCATCATACAGAGATTATGCAAAAATAGTGAATCAATTGGCATGATAAATTTATCAAAATCTAAGCATTTTATCCCACTAATTGGGCACTACTCTATGATTCAAGGTACAAAGACCATAAAGGAAAACTCTAGACAAGATGGTTAGGAACCTATGAGATAACTGAAGTGTTTCCAAATGGAGTAGTCAAATTAGTCACCATTGATCATGCCAGATTTTCCCTAATGGTCAATGGCCATCACCTTAAGCTCTATAAGAAGCCACTCAACAAGGATTAGTTCATGCAACAAATAGTTGTGACAACTAAATGGGGATTTTAATAGAGAATCATCAAACAGAGAATGAGCATTCTAGCTCAAACCTTTTCATTTCTCAGGTATAATCTCTCCACTGTGCACACACACAAAAATTAGCACAATAAAATTATCAATGAAAACCCTCTGGGCATTGTTACTGATCTAATATTGCTGCCAATTTCCTTGACCACCTCTTTTACATCAATATTGTGTCTATTGTTTTTCTTGTAGCATTAGTGTGGTTCCCTATAGCATAAGTATCTGCAACTTGCAAACTTATATGCTTGCTTTCCTGCTACAACCATCATTTCCATCCTGCAACATCAATACTTGTGCTTGCAAACTTTTGTGCCTACTTTCCTGCAGCAACAGGATTTTGTTGGTAAACAGTTTCAAGTCACTTTGAATATTATAAAAATCTATGATTTGCCCAAGGAAATCATGACAAAATTAAATACAACAATTGGAGAGATCACCATTGTATTGGTGATTTTCCTCTGCTTTTGAGAGAGGAAGCTCCCTCTTAAGATTAAATTTAGGATTTTTAAGTACTTTTAACCTGAAAGTAAAAAAAGGAAAGAAAAGGGAAAAATAGAAAGGAAGAGGGGAAATCTACCTGTGAATATAAGAAACACAAAACAAGTTTCTAAGAAAGAGGAGGAATGTAAAACCTAGATACAAGAGCAAGTAGAAAGAATGATACAGATGTGAATAGCTAATTGGACATAAGAACAATAACAACAATAACTATGTAGAAGAAATTATGAACATAAGAACATCATTCTTCATCAATGTTAATAACAAAACTAGAGCCTAAAGTCTCCAACATTTCTTTCTACAGAACTCCCAATTACACCTTGTATGTTAAGAGCCAAGAAAGAGAGATTAAAAAAATGAGAACAACTGATTAAACATACGTGTAATTAGTGTTCATGGAGGAATTATAGATGTAAGAACAACAATTCTTCACATTAAATCAAAAACCCCAAAGCCCCAAGTCTCTCGTTTCTCTTTTTACAAAGCTCTTTTTTTTCGGTGGGGGTAGCCAAAAGATCTTCCACCATGAACCACCAATGAGTTTTATATGTGCTCTTTTGATGGGAAATCCCACAAAGGCCCTCTCCTCAAAACTCACAAAAATAAAATAAAATAAGAAACCACCAAAGAAAAACTCCTCAGTTTCCATAATTGATTCTTGAATGGTGCAGTCACAGTAGGAGGGTTCACAGAATGAACTGTCCAGACCATGCAACAAGAGTAAACACAATGAAAACAACTTAAAGATATATAACAAATGCAGATTCAGTCATTCAATATATTATAGAATTCAAATATAGATCGGCCAGCGACATGCGAGCTTACAATTAGGGCTCAAAGGCCTGATTTCAAAATATTAGAATATGCGCAAGATATATCTTTGAAGCTCCTTTGCACAAAATCTAAACTATCAACTATTACTATTATCATGAACTACTTTCCTAGGGATCTATTACATCCTTATATATCATCTTTGGTACAAAAGATTCCTCTGTGTCAACCAAGGAAAATCACAAACTCCTATGAAGAGTTGTAGCGTGTGTACACAGATAAGTTAGACCATATCATGTAGAACACCTCTGCAAATGTATGGAATGATGTGCAGATCTCAGGGAAGGTTGGCCACAAACCAAAGATCATTGAACGATGTGTCATTAGACTCCACAAGTTGAGGAATGCTCCACAAGTCTTCTCCTTTAGTTGATTGCCTGAGACTGTCAGGATGCTCTGTTTTGAGAAAACAATCAATATTCTGATAGAGATAACTTTCTGGTAACTGATCCAAATGCTTTGAGAATTGGATATGATGTAGATGAACATGTCTAGATGCTAATTCTAGCTCCACAAGGTTTGAAATGTAACTGCGGTAGAATGTGGACCAAAATACATAAACTGCTACTGACTGAACTACCTGACCCGAACTGGAAAAGAAACAAACTGAAATGTAAATGTTTTTGGTTGATGCAAGATTGCTCTTGAACTAGGGATGCTCCTACATCAGACATTCAGGGTTACTAAAAAAAATGAGTCCCTCACTTTATTGGGGCTAGGGGAGAACCGAGACGGTCCACCTCAACCTGAGAAATCCAAGATGAATCTTCTTCTGGTCTACCTTTCCACTTCACAAGATATTCTTTGTATTGTCTTCCTCTAGTGCTACATTCAATTTTGTTGTCCAAAATGTCTTCAATCTACTCTAGTGCTTGTTGTGGTAACTGCTTCTTCAAGTCTTCTTCATGGTTGTCATTGAACTCTGCTTCATGAAACTGATATAGGTCTACAATGTTGAAAATAGGTGATATACCCAATGTCTTCGGTAACTCCACTTCGTATGCATTTCCTGAATCAAATTTTCTAAGTATCATATAACGTCTAAACTTCTTTATCTTCAACTTGTTATATGTTCCAACTGGAAATCTTTCTTTTCTCAAGTATACCATCACTTCATCTCCAACTACAAATTCCTTATGTCTTCTCTTCTCATCTACTTTCTCCTTGTATTTGTTGTTCATCTCTTCCAAATGTCTCTTCACCTGATTATGCACTGTCTTCATGTGATCTACAAATTCTTCTGCTTTTGCACTTCTCTTTTCTTTTGTACCTATGTCTCTCAATTCTGCCACTCCTCTAGGATCCACTCTGGTAAAAATATCAAAAGGTGTTCTTCTGGTACTCCTATTTACTGAATTATTATATGCAAACTCCACTTGTGAAAGAATCAAATCCCAACTTCTTGCCTTTTCTCCAACCAAACATCTCAACAAGTTTCCTAAACTCCTATTCACTACCTTTGTTTGTCCATCAGTCTATGGATGAAAAGTTGAACTGAACTTCAAATCTATCTTCATCTTCTTCCAAAGTGTCTTCCAAAAATATCCAAGAAATCTAGCATCTCTGTTTGAAATTATACTCTTAGGTAATCCATGCAATCTCACAATTTCTTTGAAAAATAGGTCTGCTACATGCACTGCATCAGTTGTCTTCTTACAAGGTATGAAGTGAGTCATCTTTGAAAATTTGTCCACCACTACAAATATTAAATCACATCCTCTCTGTGTCTTAGGCAATCCCATCACAAAATCCATGCTTATGTCTTCCCAAGGTCTCTCCGATAATGTCAAAGGTTTATACAATCTAGTACTCTGACTACTCCCTTTTGCAACTTGACAAACTCTATAACTCTGCACAAACTTCCTAACATCCTTATGCATCTAAGGCCAAAAGTAGTTTTCACTCACCAATGCCACTGTCCTATCAATGCCAAAATGTCCTGCCAATCCTCCACTGTGTTTCTTCTTGATCAAATTATCTCTCATTGAACTTCTAGGTATGCACAACTGATTTCCTCTTAACAACATATCTTCTTGAAAGAAATAGTCCAACCATTTACTCTTATCTGTCACAACAAGTTCTTTACATGATTTCCAAGGTTCTACAAAATCAGTGTCTCCCTCATACATGTTCTTCAATTCTTCAAATCTCAACACTTCAACTCTCATCTCTGTCAACAAGTTTTTTCTTCTACTTAATGCATCTAAACTTTGTTTGATTTTCCACTCCTATGCTTCAATACAAATGTATAACTCTGGATGAACTCTACCCATCTCATATGTCTTTGATTCAACTTCCCTTGACTATTCAAATACTGCAAAGCTTGATGATCTGTATACAATAAAAACTCCTTAGGCAACAAATAATGTCTCCACTTCTTCAAGGCTTGAATTATGGCATAGAACTCTTGATCATAAACTAAATATCTTCTCTTTGCATCATTCAACTTCTCACTAAAATATGTTATGGGTCTACCTTCTTGACTTAACACTACTCCAATTGCACTCCCACTTGCATCACAATCCACTTGAAATACCTTATTGAAATCCGGTAATGCTAAAATAGGTTGCTCTGTCACCTTCTGTTTCAATAGTTCAAAACTTTTATCTTCTCTTGATGTCCACTTAAAGTCTTTTCTATCACCTCTCTTGTCTCTGTCATAGGGTTACATACTGAACTAAAATTTCTGATGAACTTCTGGTAGAAACTAGCTAATCTATGAAATGATCTAACTTCTCCAGGCCATTGAACAATTGCTCTTACTTTCTCAGGGTCCATCTTCAATCCTTCTGTAGAAATCACAAATCCAAAATACACTAGTTCTTCCTTCATGAAACTACACTTCTTGATGTTTATCAGCAATTTCTCTTCTCTCAACCTTCGCAAAACTTGTCTAATATGCCACAAGTGTTCTTCTTTTGTCTTAACTAAAATCAGAATGTCTTCCAAGTATACAATCACAAACTTACCCAAGAATTTCTTCAAGACTTCATTCATCAATCTCATGAAAGTACTCAGTGCATTTGTCAATCTAAAAGGCATCACTAACCACTCATACAATCCTTCATTTGCCTTAAAAGCGGTCTTCCATTCATCTCCTTCTCTGATTCTGATCTGATGGTATCCACTCTTGAAATCTATCTTTGTGAAATATCTTGCTCCACTCAAACAATCCATGATATCATCCATCCTAGGTAAAGGGAATCTATACTTAACTGTGATCTTGTTTATTGCTCTAGAGTTTGTACACATTCTCCATTCTCCATCTTTCTTAGGTGCTAACACTGCAGGTACTACACAAGGACTCAAACTTTCTCTGATCAAACTTTTCCTCAATAATTCTTGTATCTATTTGTTCAATTCTTCATTTTTTGCCAATGTCATTATGTGTGCTACTTTGTTAGGCAAACTAGCTCCCGATATAAGATCCATATGACCGATACTCCTTATAGGTGGCAATCCTTCAGGTACGTTGTCTGATATGATGTCTTCATACTCTATTATCTCCTCCGGTTGTGATTCTTTAGTTTCCTTCTTCAATGGTTCAGGCTTCTTAGGAATCAAAGCATAACACATATTATCATGTCTCAAACCATCCAGCAATTTTCTTCCATCTACCAAACAAATTCTAGCATTCCCACACACTTCACTCTTAGGATCATCTTCCAAAGGAATCAAAGTAATTCTGTTCCCATTTGATGTTATAGTGTATGTATTCTTTCTCCCATTATGTATATCTTTTCTATCATACTGCCAAGGTCTACCCAACAAGATATGACAAACATCCATAGGCATAATATCACATAAGACTTCATCATGATAAGATCCAATATGAAATCTCACCAAACATTGTTCACTCACCAGTACCTTATGATCATCCTGAATCCATGCTATCTAATAGGTCTTAGGGTGTTTCAACCTTTCCAACTTCAGCTTAGTCACCATCTCCTCTGAAACTAGGTTATCAGAACTACCACTATCAATTACAGCTTTACAACATTTACCTCTTGATTTGCATTTGGTTCTGAACAAACTCTTCCTCTACAGTGGTTCCTCATTTGTTTCTTCTTGAAATAGTTCTCTCCTCATCACCAATGATTCTCCTTTCTTCAGTTTACCAACTGAACTGAGTGATCCAACAAGTTCTTCTTCGACATAAGCTGCTCTTCCATTGTTTTTTGTTCTCTTGCTTGTACTCCCTTGATTACACTCCAATGCTCTATGTCCACCTCCACACTTGAAACAAGTGCCTCTGAATGTTCTCTTATCGAATCATCTTCCTTCTCTTTTGTATCCTTCATTCTAGTATGCACTAGGGTTCTCTCTCTAGTAAAAGTTTCTATCATCTCTCCAGTAAGCATTATTATCTCTGTGATCCTTCTTGAATGGGCTATCAAGCTTGTTCTGCTCCAGATGTGATCTGTCTCCTCTAGAAAATGTTCTCCTCTCTAAAATTTACCTCCTCTGCCTCTCTATCTCTAATCATGTATCTTATTCATCTTTTCTTCAACTTTTAGTGCAAATTGATATGCTTCCTCCAAAGATGTCATCCTTACCAGACTCAGTTCTTCTTGAATGTTCGATCTCAATCCATTGATGTATCTAGCCACTTTCTCCTTGCTTGCTTCACTATGTCCTGTCCTTATGATCATCTTATGAAATTCTTCAGTATACTCTCACATATTTCTCCTTTTGTCTTAGGTTCTGCAATCTTTTCAATAGTTCTAACTCATAGTTAGCAGGTATGAATTGATTCTTCAGTTTTGTCACCATTCTATCCCACTTTGTAATCTTTTCTTTACCTCTTCTGTTTCTATCCAACTGAACTTCTTTCCACCATAAGGTAGCACGTCCTTTCAACTTTGTCTTTGCAAATTTCACCTTCTCCAGGTCTTCAACTTCTTCAAACTCAAAGTATTATTCCATGTCATTTATCTAGTCAATCAATTCTTCAGGGTTCAAATTACCAGTATAGTTTGGCAAATCAAATCTAGGTCTCTTTCTAAATTTTGAAATAACTTGTAACATCTTGACTTGATCTGATTCTTCTTCTTCATCACCTCCTAGGGTTTTGCCAATTTGTTCAATAGATTAAAATTCTTCATCATCACTTTCAACATTAGGTCTCGGTGTCAGTCCTCTTCGCCTATCTTCTTTAATAGCATCCAATTTAATTCTTATTATTTTCATCATTTCCATCATCTCATCCATTCTACCAGCCATTGTTCCAACAGAAACAATTCTCCTCGATGGTATTCTTCTTAGGATCAAGTGCAAACTGCCTCAAGTTTGGTGATCGGGCTACAAGGTGACAACTGCCTCACAATCAGTGATTGGTTGCGACACAAGTAACGTGCCTCAATTCGTTGATCTATCCACAACAAGATCTTATGGAATTCCTTTACCAACTTTGCTCAATTCGCTCTTAAAGATTCAAACTTTCGCTCTGATACCACTTGGTGCAATCACAATAGGAGGGTTCACAGAATGAACTGTCCAGACCATACAGCAAGAGTAAACACAATGGAAACAACTCAAAGATATAGAACAAATGTAGATCCAGTCATTCAATATATTATAGAATTCAAATACAGATCAGCTGGCAACATGCAGGCTTACAATTAGGGCTCAAAGGCCTGATTTCATAATATCAGAATATGCTCAAGATAAAGCTTTGAAGCTCCTTTACACAAAATCTAAACAATTAACTATTACTATTATCATGAACTACTCTCCTAGGGATCTATTACATCCTTATATAACATCTCTAGTACAAAAGATTCCTCCGCGTCGGCCAAGAAAGATCACAAACTCCTACGAAGAGCTGTAACATGTGTACACGGATAGGTCGGACCTAATCATGTAGAACACCTCCACAAATGTATGGAATGATGTGTGGATCTCAGGGAAGGTTGGCCATGAACCAAAGATCATTGAATGATGTGTCATTAGACTCCACAAGTTGAGGAATGCTCTGCAAGTCTTCTCCTTTAGCTGATTGTCTAAGACTGTCAGGATGCTCTATTATGAGAAAATAGTCAATCTTCTGATAGCGATAACTTTTCAGTAACTTATCCAAATGCTCTGATAATTAGACATGATGTAGATGAACATGTATAGATGCTAAGTCCAATCCTACAAGGTTTGAAATGCAACTGCGGTAGAATGCAGACCAAAATACAAAAACTGCTACTGACTAAACTGCCTGAACTGAACTGGAAAAGAAACAAACTGAAATGCAAATGTTTTTGGTTGATGCAAGATTGCTCTTGAACCAGGGATACTCCTACATCATTGAAAACCTCTAACTTTGTTAGACTCCAAACCAAAAATGTCTTTAAAGACTTCATAAGATGGCACAAATACATTATCTTAAATATTAAGACAATCAATGAAAGAGTTAGGTCTAATACTTCCTGTTGATTGAATATTCTTGGCATCTTGAAGGTATTGGATTTCATTTTCTATGTCTCGTATCTTTGACAAATAACTTTTAATCAAATCCATATCTTAGATTTGATCAACATCGTCAATATCTTTCCATGTTTTCTCATTGCATAATCGCTCCATTTTGAATCTCAACTGATCTTTCTCAACCTATGCATCCATTACATAACTGGCTAAAATTTGTGAGTTCAAGAGACACTCCTGAAGCTCCTACCTAAGTTTTGCATTACCTGCTTCAAGTGGTACTTGGGGAAGTGTTGATAACTCATCTAGATATTCAATGGATGTGTGTGGATGAACCAACTCGCCTCGATTAGAAAGCACATCATAAATACCAACAAGAATATTTCTAGAAATAGTTTGCCTAAAAACCTTGACTCCTAGAACATTTGCTTATCAGTTATTCTCTCTCCCTGTCCAAGTCTATTAGAATTAGGTCTACATGATCATTATAGACCACACAATTGCCAAGTGCAGATAATCTTCCATCAACTCTTTGAACCACAACTTGATCAGACAAGTTATTCCTCAAGTGTTGAAGCTCTTGATCAGTAGTTGTATTTGGAAATAGCAGACCATTTTATTCCTAGCATAAAGTCATCCAATTATTCTGGTTCCATCTATTAATGTCTTTACAACAGGAATGATACCAACTAGCTCAGACTCAAATGCATTGTAAAGGTCTCTGATCCAACAATGGCCACCAGACAGTATGCATTTGTAAGCTTTGAAAAGACACCAACTTCAGAAGAATTTTCAAATTGAGTCCTTGTTGCCATGATGCGAAGCCAAAATAAGTCCATTTTTCTGTTATGCTTTGATGTAGATCCCCATCCTACATACATGTCTATCCGAGTGTTTCAAACTATATTTTTTTGATATAAATCATACTTTTCCCATTTTGACATAGGATGCTGGAAAAACTCGCGAGGTTGGTTGTTACTGTTATCACTGGGAATTGTACCTGTATGCAAAGCTGGTTAAAGCACTACAATTCCATGTAACATGGGACTAATCTCAAGTTGTGGGTGCCCTATGACAAGATTAGATCTCCAGATTATGGGTTGGTTCCCTTCAAATGTTCTATTGAGATGTATGTTTTTACTTTTTGGGAAAAGAGGAGGAAGAAACTAAATGAACTATAAGTGTAAAAAATGGTGATGCACTTGATATAGATAAAAATAATGCAATCTGATTCACAATGCTTGCTCAGAAATCTGACTTCTACACAATCCAGACTTGGCATAAATATCACAAAAATGATTCTAAGGTTGAAAACAGTTTTTTATGAAGGAACATAGTTTTTCATAGCATAAAAAGACTATTTTTCGTTAACACAACCTAAGACCTATGATGAATTTATGCTTTAATGTTGTAAACAATGAGGTGAGACAATAATTTTGAAGGTTTAATAATAAAACACAGCAAAATTTCATCAAAATCACTTCAACATTCCACACTAAAAGGAAAGGTAATTCAACTAATGTGAAATAACAAAGGAAAGCTTTGCAAAAAGATAAAAGATAACCTGTAACATGTCGATCTCTCAATAAAACTGTAATAGTGAGCTACAAGAATTCTCCAATCTGTCTGAATCAAAATGAGAATCAAGAACTAGCAAAAATAGACTTTTGCTTTACAATAAATAGGTCTACTCTCTCCAAGAGGCATGCAAAAAAATAAGACTTGCAGATAACTGCCTCTAAAAATACTCATTCCCGAGCAACCACAAAAATCCTCAGAATTAGGGTCTAAAACTGCCTCAAATTGAGCAAAAATAGCTTCAATTTGGGCTTCTCCATGTGTTTGACCAAAATTTTGACTAAGAACCCTAAAAATACTCCTAAAAGTCATGCAAAACCTTTTAGGTGGCCTAGATAACTCAGCTGATCAATTTGCATGATTTTGCATGAGCAAAATTGATTGTGAGTAAATAATAAAGTAATAAAATATTATTGGAAAATAATAAAGTAATTTATAGAATATTACTTTACTATTTATTTACAATTAATTAATGTGTAAAATTGTGCATGATTAGAAGAAAAAAATACTTCTTATCACTCCAATACATTTGCCTATTTTACAAAAAATGGGACTTAGTAAAAAATAATCTACTTCTACAAGGAAAATAAAAGAAACAGTCACTCCTGTAGCACTCCATGCACAAGACAAAATTTGCATAAATATCCATTTCTCAAATCTCCTTATGTAAGTTGATTAGAGGATGCATGATATAGCATAGAATGATGCATCTTGTCTTTTTCTATGTACCCTTTTCAAAAAAAATGAAAAGAAACATGCTGGGCTCAACTCTTGTGGGAGCCACATTTAATCCACATGTTTATTTGTCTTCAAATCAGCAACAAAATTTATCCTATACCTACACAATGAACAAACAAGTTAGCATAAAAAGTACCTGATAGCATGGATTGATCTCCTTCATGATTTCTTCTTGATCTGTATCATTATCTGATCTGACTTCTTATCTAAATGCATGATGTGAAAAGTAGATGTCTCTATTTGATAAAAGCATGGATGCATGATATGAAAAGTAGATGTCTCTGTTTGATAAAAGCATGGATGCATGATATGAAAAGTAGATGTCTCTGTTTGATAAAAGCATGGATGCATGATATGAAAAGTAGATGTCTCTATTTGATAAAAGCATGTGATAACTGTAAACATCCAGAGCACTACGGGGCTGTCCCAAATTTTTTTGCAAGTTTCAACTGGATGGTGGCTTGGACTGAAGCATGAAGACTGAAGACTTTGAAGACCAGCTTCAACAACAACCTCCATCATTAGGCAATGATGGATGTTTAGATTTATCATATGTTCTTTCCTCTTTTCTTTTATCAAACAGATACATAGCTTGCATGTCTGCAATTGCTCAGTTTAGTTATTCACACGGCTTGTGTGGGACACATTTAAACATATCTTTAAAACATGATTAGTTAGTTTCTCTGATGCATATGATGTATATGTATTTCCTTTTTAATCAATGCATGAGATAAAGTAACAGATACCTAGATGTATGTTTAAAATATGACATGAAATAACAGTGTAACACAACATCTTTCTCTCTTTTATTCAAAACTGGTTAATCTGAATAATCAATTTTAACTTATAATTCCTGAAAGATCAAACTTTGTAGAACAATTGTATCTCCTTAAATGATTGATCCTTTGATGATTAATTCTTTTGTCATGATGACTTATCAGTCCTGATTGGACTGATGGGTTATCCTAACAACTGGATCCTCTTATCAGCTTTGTCAAAGTGTCAACCATTCAAGAATGCATAACCTTGAAGTTTTCTATTATTCATTCTGAACAATTACACCTAGGTCCAACTAATTTTCAATGTCAACAAAAAATTAGTAACATTTTTAACGACCTCTCAGGGGTGTTTGCCTGCTAAACAGTTTAGAACCAGTAGCCTTGCCTTCTCATTGGGCATAGAGTCATTTCTGCCTTGAACTTAAAAAAATTATGCAACTCACACTAACTGAAACAACAATAGCAACTAACTAAAAACTGAAACTACAATTGATTTTCTTAAAACAGAACCAACTACATGTGCAGAAGCACTTCTTGGAAACAAAATAACAAAACTAAAACTAACTATGCAAAAGCACTTATTTGCAGCATAAGGCTACCTTACTTAGTAACATATCTTGAGGTGAATCCTATTAACTGGGATTGGCAACACCTCACTATCTAACTTAGCAAGCTAAAATGTATTGTTTTGCTTACACTCTATGATTATATATGGTCCATCCCACATTGCATCCAACTTTGTATGATGTCCTAGTCTGCTTTTCAATTTATTCCACTTGAAAACTAGATCACCTTCTTTATAAACCCTTAGTATTGCTCTCTTATCAAAAGTCCTTTTTCATTTGGGCCCGGTGTACCTCCAATGTTTTCAAGGCCTCCTTTATGATCTCATCAAGTTCAATCAGCTGTGCAATTCTGATTTCCATTGGTTGTTCTTCAAGTAACTCTAGCTCTTTTATATAGCTAAGTGTTGGCAACTCCACTGTTATTGGTAACTTGGCTTCTTTTCCATATGTAAGCACATAAGGTGAATTACCTGTTGATCTTTAGGTGTAATCCTATCAGCCCACAGTGCTAACTTTAATTTATCATGCCAAGACCTTTGATTCTCATCAACTATTTTCTTTATAATCTTAATCAGATTTTTGTTAGTTGATTCAGCCTGGCCATTACCTTGTGGGTAATAATTTGATGAAGTATTCAAGAATATGTTATTTTTGACAAACCAATTAGATATTCTTAATCCAATGAATGCTAAAGCATTATCTGAAATAATTGAGTCAGGAGTTCCAAACCTGGACACTAGATCTTGATAAAAATTTAGGACTGAAATTTTATTAGCATCTTTCAAAGCAACTGCTTCAGTCGACTTAATGAAATAATCCGTAGCAGTCAAAATCCACTTGTGTCCTTGGATTGAAGGTGGATTAATAGGGCCAATGAAGTCCAATCCCCACTTTCCAAATGGCTGCTCCACTTGAATTGGATGCAAGGGCATTGCTGTCAGCCTTTGTTTACCTGCAAAAACTAAACATTGAAGACATTTCTTTACCCATTCATGAGCATCCTTGAACATGTCAGGCCAATAGTAACTAGCCCTCATAATTTTCAGGGTTGTTGTTCTAGCTGCAAAGTGACCTCCAGCAGGTCCATCATGAAATTCTTTTAGAATCTTTTGAATATGATTTGGCTATACACATCTTAATAAAACATTGTTAAAATCTCTCTTGTACAGAATTCCATCAATTATGGCATAAGGGATTGCTTATAATCTGTAATATCTTCTTTTAGATCTATCCAGGCCTTGTGGACAATCACTAGTGTGCAGATAATGAATCATATCATGCATTCAACTTGCAGGGGGTCTGGGCCAGCAGTTGTTTCATTGTTTTGAAGCACTGTCTTAGCCTCTCCTTCAAGTTCCTTGCTGTACCATTCATTTCTTGCAAGTTTCTCACACAATCCTTTGCCTCGGACCATCTTGGTTACCTTAATTTGCATGTCATATTCCATGACCTTTGTTATCCACCCTGCTCTCTTATCATTTAAATCTTTACTGAGCAAAAATTCTTTCACTGTTGGGTGAGCAACCATTAATTGAATTCAATTATTTGAAAGCATGTGTTTGAATTTCTTCAAGCTCCTAATAATAGCCAATACATGTTTTTCAACAAAAGAATATCTTACCTTGTAGTCATGCAAAACCTGGCTAAAAAATGCCACAGTTTGTTCCATTCCTTCATTGTTTTGCTGACATAGCATTGTTGATATAGTATCCACACTACCAAATGCATATAAAATGAAGTCTTTATCAAAATTTGGATTTATCAAAGTTGGAGCAGCAGCAAGTGCCTCTTTTATTTCTTCAAAGCTTTGTTTTCCTTCTTTGGTCCAACTGAAGGGAATATTCTTCTTCAGCATTGTTGTAAGAGGTTGTAAAAGTGCTACTATGTTTGGAATAAACTTTCTTACAAAGTTAATTCTTCCCAGAAAGCTCTGTAAGCCTTTATTATGTGCAGGAAGAGGTAATGTCAATATTGCAGTAATTCTTTTAGGATCAATTGATATTCCATCCTTAGACACAATGTGTCCTAGCAGTTTGCCTTCATGAACAGAAAAAAATACTCTTCTTTGGGTTCAATGATACTCCAAATTCTCTACATCTCTCAAAGATTAGTCTTAAATGATGAAAATGATCCTCAACTTTTTTAGAAAAAATAGTCACATCATCTAAGTATACAAGCACAATTTTATTAATCAGGCCTTGAAAAGCCATGTCCATTGCTCTTTGAAATATTGCATCTGCATTTGATAAGCCAAATGGCATCTTTCTGTATGCTAGTGTGCCCCATTTTGTGGTAAAAGTTGTCTTGTATTGATCCTCCTCTTTCACAATAATTTGGTTATAACCTGAATAACCATCCAATAAAGAAAATCTCTCTAATTCAGAAACAATCTGCAATATCTATTCCATAGATGGTAAAGGATAATGATCTTTCAAGGATGCTCTATTTAAATCACAGAAATCAGCACATAATCTGATTTCTCCACTTTTCTTTCTAACAGGAACCAAGTTAGATACCCATGAAGTATGTTTGATAGGAAAAATGATATTACCTTCAATGAGTTTATTGAGTTATGTTTTCATGAGCACTTCCAGTTTGGGATTCAATGGTCTTTGCTTATGTCTGACAGGTTTAGCTTTGGGTTCCAGCTCTATTGTGTGTTGAGCTAACTCAATGTTGAAACCTTTCAGATCTCCATACTCCCATGCAAGAAATTCACTGAACTCTTGACAAAGCTGGATAAATGCTTGTTGTTCTTGTTTTGTACATATCTTTCCCAGCTTGAGCAATTTTCTTTTAAAGATCTCAATAGGCTCATAATGTTCTTGCTTTATTGACAAGCTGACCTTGTCCTTTCTTACTTGATCATCAGTATTAAAGATAGATTCCAAGGTCACTAAGCCCTTGGGTAACTTATTTGATCTTAACTAAAGTATTTGGTCATCATATTGTTGCACAAAATTTTGTTGATTACCTATAGAAAATTCAGCTTCTTCCATTAATAAATTTACAATCTGATCATCACTATCAAACACTTGCCAACTGATATTATTATCTAGAACTGATGGTCTAACATCAACTTTGATATATAAAGGAGAGTGAATATTCCTCATTTCAGCAGGAATATCATATTCAGCTCCTATAGCAGCTAGTTTGTTAGCTTGCTTATTATCATTTCTAGGTACAGATATGAGATTAAATGCATCAAACTCTTCTATCATGTCCCAAACTCTATGTTTGTATAATTTCAGCAAGTCATTTTTTGTAGCAACAAGGTTTTTGACTTGTTTAACCACTAACTCACTGTCTCCAAAGACTTTTAAACATCTAATTTTTCTCTTCCTTGCCCATTCTAATCCACGATCTAAAGCCTCATATTTAGATGAGTTGTTAGAATAGTTGAAAGTAAATCTAAAAGATGAATAATATTTCTCACCTGTAGGAGAAATTAAAACAGCTCCTCCTCCTACTCCTACCTTGCTTCTAGAACCATAAAAAAATAGTTTCCAAACATCATTTTCAAATTCTACAGTTTGTTGTTTTTCTTCTTTAATCATATTTGGAATAACTGTATTATTTTCTTAAATCATGTACACACCAAGACCAATCTCATCCATGTGTTCAAATGGATCTGTTTCATAATTTTCTGCTACCCATTGGTCTAGAACTAAGTCTAGAATTCCTTCTAAAGGTGTGTTTGGATCTTGGACAAGAATTATATCCTCTTGATAAAAAATGGGAAGATTTGCATTTATCGAGCTAGGTGTGTAAGGTTCCAAATGATCTTTTGCTAATGGTTCAGATTTGATTGTAACCTTGGTTCCATATCTAGTTCTAAAGAATAAATGTGTCCAATCAACTAATAAATACCCTCCTAACCTTGCTGTAAAATCTCTAGATAAGCAAATGGCAAAGGTAGGTGGTAAATCAATGACATAAATGTCCTGGTATATAACAAAATTTGGATATGCATGTAGAGTAAGGCCTAAATTTTTTAACATTCCAACTGTACTTACTTCAGTTCCATCCATTTGTACAACACCTCTAACAACAGGTTCATATTTCATACCTAACTTATCAGCTAGCTGTTTTGGCATAAATGAATTGTTGGCTCCTGAATCTATCATGCAATTATGTACTAAATAATCACCCACAATCAAAGTGACATAAAATGGTGGAGGTTTGCCTACTGGTTTAGGTTGTTCTATTCCTTTTTTTGTTTCATTTGCAATCATAATCTAAGGTTGATGTGATTTTTGTACCTCATTTGACAAAGGCAACTAAGATAGAGTATTTTGTAGCAAATATTTTTGTCCTGGTATGTGTAAAGCATCTAAAATAGACATGCTTATTGTTGTCTTTTTCATATGATCTAAAATATTAAAGACAGGGCCACTAACCTTTTGCTGTACGTTTGGGACAACAACTTCTAAGTGGTCTTTTGCTAGCTGTTTATTTTTAGTAGCTAGCTTTCTTGACAAAATATGCAAATTTTTTGATGTAGAGGCATGATTTTGCTCATTCTAAGTTATAGAAACTATATTTTTCCCTTTATCAGTTGGCTATGATACATTTCCAGCTTGCTGCTTTCCAGTTTCAGCTTGTTGATTTGTATTTCTGGACTATTGTTGTAAGTCAATAGCTCTCTTTTTGGATCTTGTGTTCGTTGCAATATTAGTAAAAGATTGCTTTTGACCTAGCAATTGATTTACACCACAAAATTTATTAGCATGCCAATTAATTAAAGCAACATCAAGATTAACATACTGACGTTGAATGTCCAGCTGGTTGTTTACATCACTTGCGGAATTTTCAGCAACAACATAGTTATTATGTACCATCAAAGCCTAACTTACTATTCCATTTAGATAAGTGGCCTGATTATGAGGCTAATTACAGGGATAACACCATGCATAGTCTTGAACCATGTTGTTCTATATAGGCACTATCTCTTTTGATGTACTGACAGCATTTGGATTGTATTGTTGATTTGGCCTATTATTGTAATTTCTTCTTTGACCCTAATAATCTGCCTGATAACCAAGTCTATTTGCTTGGTAAGGGGTTACTTGGTAAGGTTTGTTACTCCAATTTGTTTGAATTTTTAGACTCACTAAGTCATTACTCACAGTCTGCAGTATTTTTGCTATGCTTTGTTGATTTTCTTTCAGCTCTCTAAATTCAAAATGAATGGGATCTGTATTATTTTGTGTGTTTGTTGAATAACCAAAAGATGGTATTACTAAAATATGTGGGGCTAAAATTGGTATTAAAGGTTGTATATCTGGAAAAATTAGCATTGGGGGCCTAGGTGCTATCTTACCAACTTGTATTAAATTGTTTTATGCTCTTATTGCAATATCAAAAGTAGCTGGTAAAGTTACCCCTCCCATGGATTGTATCATAACATCAATATATGAATTTAATGCCCTTAAATAATATAAAAAAGCATGCTCTGGTGATGGTTTCACTGTTTCAGAATTTCTATTCCATGTTTTTTGAAATCTGAAATTAAAATATGTCATTTGCTCTTGTGGAGCCCTCTTAATAGTAGTCATTTGTTCAACTAATGATAAATGATTAGACTTGTCCTAAAATTGCCTATTCAAAGCAACACCTAATTCATCCTAAGATCTAATTGAATTTACTCTTAAGCCTCTAAACCATTGAAGAGATTTACCTTTTAATGATGCTGCCAGCAACCTGATTGCAATGTTTTCTTCAGTGATGTGGTGAACAACACATAGAGACGCCACATCTTTGATATGTTCAATGGGTGTAGTCCCATATTCTCCTATAAAACTTGGTAAACTTTTCAATGCAGCCATTGGTATGTCATCATGTTGATTCAAATTCAAAGGGTTGCCTCCATTAAAAGACACAAAAGGCTGATTTTGAGGTGGTGGTGGATTTATTCCACCTCCTCCACCACCTCCAGTTGGTGGTAACACTCCTCCACCTCCTCCTCCAAGTGGTGGTAACACTCCTCCACCTCCTCCTCTAGGAGGTGGTAATACTCCTCCTCCTAGCAAGGACATTGGAGTGGGTAAAACTTGAGCTGGTGTTTGGACTGAAACTTCTTGAGATATTTCTCATAAAATAGGCTCTTCAGCAGTAAACTCAAGAAGAAGTGGTTCCTCTTGGAAAATAGGGATCTATTCTTCTAGGCTTGCTAGTGGGGAACATAAAAATTCTATTAATGAACTTGCAAACAATGGATTCTGATGTGAAGCAAAGTCAGGATGTGTACATGGTAGATCTGTAATAATTGATAAATCTGTTATCTTAGCCTCTTTCTATGCTTTTATTCTCCTTTTTGGTGGAGATAACTGATTATGCTTCTCAGAATTTTTACTTGACCTTGTTTGATATTTTTTCATAGGCTGCAAGATCTAATTTGAAAAAAACCAAAGTATTAGAGTCACCAGGTACTGATAAGAAACCTCTAAAAGGCTGGAATTTTGTTGCTCATACCAAAATAGCAAAAGTCAGTTCAAAGGTCCCACCGGGCGTGCCAAAAATTGTTATCACTGGGAATTGCACCCGTATGCAAAGCTAGTTAAAGCACTACAATTCCATGTAACATAGGACTAATCTCAGGTTGTGGGTGCCCTATGACAAGATTAGACATCTAGATTGTTGGCTGGTTCTCTTCAAATGTTTTATTGAGATGTATGTTTTTACTTTTTGGGAAAAGGGGAGGAAGAAACTAAATGAACTCTAAGTGTAAAAAATGGTGATGCACCTGATATAGATAAAAATAATGCAATCTGATTCACAATGCTTGCTCAGAAATATGACTTTTACACAATCCAGACTTTGCATAAATATCACAAAAATGATTCTAAGGAAGGTTGAAAACAAGTTTCTATGAAGGAAAATAGTTTTTCACGGCATAAAAAGACTATTTCTGGTTAACACAACCTAAGACCTCTGATGAATTTATGCTTTAATGTTGTAAACAATGAGGTGAGACAATAATTTTGAAGGTTTAATAATAAAACACAGCAAAATTTCATCAAAATCACTTCAGCATTCCACACTAAAAGGAAAGGTAATTCAACTGATCTGAAATAACAAAGGAAAGCTTTGCAAAAAGATAAAAGATAACTTGTGACTTGTTGATCTCTCAATAAAACTGTAATAGTGAACTACAAGAATTCTCCAATCTGTCTGAATCAGAATGAGAATCAAGAACTAGCAAAAATATACTTTTGCTTTACAATAAATAGGCTTGCTCTCTCTAAGAGGCATGCAAAAAATAAGACTTGTAGATAACTGCCTCTAAAAATACTCATTCCCGAGCAACCTCAAAAATCCTCAAAATTAGGGTCTAAAACTGCCTCAAATTGAGCAAAAATAGCTTCAATTTGGGCTTCTCCATGTGTTTGACCAAAATTTTGACTAAGGACCCTAAAAATACTCCTAAAAGTGATGCAAAACATTTTAGGTGGCCTAGATAACTTAGCTAATCAATTTGCATAATTTTGCATGAACAAAATTGATTGTGAGTAAATAATAAAGTAATAAAATATTAATCTGTATTGGTTACAACTTGTCTATTTTTAATTTTACAATTTGTGGAAAATAATAAAGTAATTTATAGAATATTACTTTACTATTTATTTACAATTAATTAATGTGTAAAATCGTGCATGATTAGAAGAAAAAATACTTCTTATCACTCCAATACATTTGTCTATTTTGCAAAAAAAAAGACTTGGGAAAAAATAATCTCCCTCTGCAAGGAAAATAAAAGAAACAGTCACTCCTATAGCACTCCATGCACAAGACAAAATTTGCATAAATATCCATTTCTCAAATCTCCTTATGTAAGTTGATTGGAGGATGCATGATATAGCATAGAATGATGCATCCTCTTTTTTTCTCTGGTACCCTTTTCAAAAAAAATGAAAAGAAACATGCTAGGCTCAACCCTTATGGGAGCCACATTTAATCCACATGTTTATTTGTCTTCAAATTAGCAACAAAATTTGTCCTATAACTGCACAATGAACAAACAAATTAGCATAAAAAAGTACCTGATAGCATTGATTGATCTCCTTCATGATTTCTTCTTGATCTGTATCATTATCTGATCTGAGTTCTTATCTGAATGCATGATGTGAAAAGTAGATGTCTCTGTTTGATAAAAGCATGGATGCATGATATGAAGAGTAGATGTCTCTATTTGATAAAAGCATGTGATAACTGTAAACATCTGGAGCACTAACCGGGCTGTCCCAAAAAAATTTGCAGGTTTCAACTGGATGGTGGCTTGGACTGAAGCATGAAGATTGAAGACTTTGAAGACCAGCTTCAACAACAACCTCCATCATCAGGCAATGATGGATGTTTAGATTTATCATATGTTCTTTCCTCTTTTCTTTAATCAAACAGATACATAGCTTGCATGTCTGCAATTGCTCAGTTTAGTTATTCCCACAGTTTGTGTGGGACACATTTGAACATTTCTTTAAAACATGATCAGTTAGTTTATCTGATGCATATGATGTATATGTATTTCCTTTTTAATCAATGCATGAGATAAAATAACAAATACCTGGATGTATGTTCAAAATATGTCATGAAATGACAGTGTAACACAACATCTTTCTCTCTTTTATTCAAAACTGATTAATCTGAATAATCAATTTTAACTTATAATTCCTAAAAGATCAAACTTTGTAGAACAACTGTATCTCCTTAAATGATTGATCTTTTGATGATTAATTCTTTTGTCATGATGACTTATCAGTCCTGATTGAACTGATGGGTTATCCTAACAACTAGATCCTCTTTTTAGCTTTGTCAAAGTGTCAACCATTCAAGAATGCATAACCTTGAAGTTTTTTATTATTCATTTTGAAAAATTACACCTAGGTCCAACTAATTTTCAGTGTGAACAAAAAATTAGTAACAGTTACACCTACCAATGGCATTTACTTCAAACGACTTTTTCTCTTTTCCTATTCTTAAGTCGCGACTTTTTAATATTGTCACAATTTTGCATGACTGGATATCCAACAAAGCATTTACAACTATAATTTATTCTATTATTGGCCCAGGGAAATCACGGCATATGCCAATTGTCTCTGCTCCAACGTTTCAACGCATCTTCAATGAATTCACTTTGTACATATCCTACAATTATCAGATTCCATAAGATACATTTCTTTCTAAAACAAAATGCTCTACATATTTCAAAAAGCCCGTGGCCTTTTGTGCTTCCATATTCCATATATATATGCCAAATTGATCATTTTTAGCTATAATATTTGACTTGATTTAGGTATTCCTCCACATATCAAATGTGGCTTCTAATCAATCAACATCAATACTATGGATATCATAAGCATTAATAAGAGACCCTTTAGCCTTTGGTGTTGTCCATGCTTGTTCCTGATATCATTGAAAATCCTTCTCCTTGATAATTAGACTCATCAGTCCCATTTGGAGTCCATGTTGCATATATTAAAGAACCTGGAGCCAGAATGTATGGCTTTAGAACATCAATATTTCCATAGCTATAATTCATTATATATAGCCCTCTCAAAGACTAAACTACCTCTTGAGGGACTGACCTTTGGAATTTAGGGGTCGGCGATTTCTCTGCTTTGATTTTAACAATTCCTAGAATTGCAACCGTAACTAGATTAAAATTAGCTCCTGGTGAAACAGTCTCCACAACCAAGATAAAACCAGTTGCACTTAACTTTTAGTTATTTTTGACACACATCTTAAACATGCACCACTAAATAAAAAATTGTATGAGTACCCACAAATTAAAATGTTACTCTGAATAAGAGTCTTGTTCAAAACCTCAGGCCTTTATATAAGAAGTATTTGACATGGCATCATTTGTTGCGACTAGAGTGTAAGATTTGTCTTTTCATATTGGAGGTGTAACATTAAAAGGATTGAGGAATGCAGTCTTTGCAGATGCAAGAGGACTATTTGGTCCAACAGAGAAGTTCAAAACATCAACACTATCTTCTACAGCTTGATCAATGGCTGCCACCACATCAGCACAAAACCTCCAAATTGTTAGTATAAGGCCTTGTAGACAACAATACATGCCCTAACAACCATTCCACTTTCCTTTTCCAAATTCATAACCATGCATTCTCACTTGTATTCCACAATTCCCTGCTACTGTTGTATCTATATGACTTTCATGTCCATCTCCACCTGGAGGCGAAGAAAAATCAATTGAAGAGTTGAATGACCCCATTGCAATTGCAGCATAAATTCCTAGAAGTACTAGGGCCAACCTCACATTTTCCTATGTAACTAGAAACAAGCCCATAACGAGGCAAATTATGCACTACAAAGATCAGATGTTGAGAATAAATCCCTGATTTAGCAAGAGATTGGACTTTGAGAAAAAGTGAGAATTTATAATCAAGACTGAAAGACAAGGAATTAGATGCATTATGATGGGAAAATTTTTAGATTTTCAGGTTCAAAATTTTTGGGTAATAGATTTCAATCTTATAGCTTTGGTACTTGTTATCCCACTGCATCCACCTATCTCTTCATGTAGCCCTACGAGCGATCCCTAGCTGAATCTCTCATTTTGTGCTCCTACAGCATCAATATCTATTACCATGCAACATTCCCTACCATACCATAATATGACATCCATCGTCGTACACTGTACAACACTCCTATAACACCGCCATTTATGCATCTGCCAATGCATATCCTCCACATGCTTTTATTGCTACATCTTTCAATTGACATGACTGTCACCTCTATCACATCAGTCAGAATTCTTCATTAGTAAATGGCACGATCTGCCACCTTCCAATCCATCTGTCATCACTCATCCACATCACCAAATCATTTTGGCACACCATGTAAGATTTTGTAACTACTTTTCACCACTTCGTGTTAGCTAATAATTATTTTATTTTATGCCACATTTATTAAAACACTATAATTACTTGCGTGCTTCCTTTATTCCATTTAAACTTGCCATATCACAATGACACCTTCTATCTTTTAACGCCTAATCACTCGTGAGGACATGTGCAACCCTCAGTTGGTGGGTGGTAGTAGTCTTTTTAATCATTAACCAGTCTACTCACCATCTTGTCAATCATTAACCAATGTGTGCTAATGCCAAATCATTTGTACAACCCATTACTTGTTTGCATCATCACCTTATGTGTTGTAAATGCTTGTACGCATGCAACATCATTTGAACTTAATATTCAAATTGTTGCATTAGCTACGAGCATACAACAACAAACTCATAACACTTAGAGTTACCAAACCATATTGCATCTTGCCTAATGCATTATCTTAGAACCATCTGTGTGTGAACTCCATTGTCTATAATATTTTTTTTTTTTATGCCACATTTATTAAAACATTGTAATTACTTACGTGCTTCCTTTATTCCATTTAATCTTATCATGTCACAATGACACCTTCTATCTTTTAACACCTAATCACCCGTGAGGACATGTGCAACCCTCAGTTGGGGGTGGTAGTAGTCTTTTTGACCATTAATCAGTCTACTCACCATCTTGTTAGTCATTAACCAATGTGTGCCAATGCCAAATCATTTGTACAACCCATTACTTGTTTGCATCATCACCTTATGTGTTATAAATGCTCGTATGCATGCAACATCATTTGAAATTAATATTCAAATTGTTGCATTAGCTACGAGCATACAACAACAAACTGATAACACTTAGAGTTACCAAACCATATTGCATCTTGCTTAATACACTATCTTAGAACCATCTGTGTGTGAACTCCATTGTATGTAATAATTATTTTATTTTATGCCACATTTATTAAAACACTATAATTACTTACGTGCTTCCTTTATTCCATTTAATCTTGCCATGTCACAATGACACCTTCTATCTTTTAATGCCTAATCGCCTATGAGGACATGTGAAACCCTCAGTTGGGGGGTGGCAGTAGTCTTTTTGACCATTAATTAGTCTACTCACCATCTTGTCATTCATTAACCAATGTGTGCCAATGCCAAATCATTTGTACAACCCATTACTTGTTTGCATCATCACCTTATGTGTTGTAAATGCTTGTACAAATGCAACATCATTTGAACTTAATATTCAAATTGTTGCATTAGCTACAAGTATACAACAACAAACTCATAACACTTAGAGTTACCAAACCATATTGCATCTTGCTTAATGCACTATCTTAGAACCATGTGTGTGTGAACTCCATTGTCTATAATCAAATTATCAGGAATTTCTATATACAAATTGCTTGAGCCTAAAAGACTACCTAAAATTGACTGAATTTGACACAAACAATGGGAGGTGATTTGGTAAGGAGAGAGCCTACGATTCATACAATGTTATTGAATGATGGGGATTCTCTAGCCATCTTCCAACAAGTTGTATGGCTGGATTACTTTCAAAGAAAATATAGGTATGATAATGACATTGCAACCAAGTTTGCAAGCACTTGGAATGATGGGCAAGCAATGATAAAAGGGTTAAGAGAAGATGCTTCAGAGATGACTATAGCTAAGGTTATAGGCCTTCCAACAATAGGGGAAATTTCTCCACATAGGGGTGATGCAGTAGCCGTAAGAAATGAGTCTACAGAAGTTGGTGAGAAATTTGAGGTCACCTTACAAGGAACTTGACGCTTGTCACTACCTCCACGGTGAGCGCAAGCAGTTACCTACATCATCAAATATTTGACATGTGAAGGTAGGCAATTATTTCTCCATGTTGTACATTTCAAATTGATAATTCATCTATGAAATGGGAGAATTATAAACGTTCCCAATTTCTTATTTCATTTGTTAAATAAAATGGTAAAAGAATATCAAAAAAGGAACCATAACTACATTATCCCACCATGGGCTCATTCAGTTGGTGAAAAAGGGTTTAATGACCAATTCCCTAGTGATCGATTTCCTCATGTATCATGGGAAGTATTTTTGGGTATGTGTCACATTAGGGAGGTACCTGATGTAGGGCCACATGGTCGTAAGCTCAGAATGAGATGGAGTAATGTGCAACAAATAGAGAATATATAGGAAGAAGGGGTGGAAATTTTGGGAGAAGAACCTATAGCATCTATGATTGATCATGCAGCCACCTCCCATGCACATGCAACATCATTTGTTGAACATGCAACCTCTTCTGAAGGGCATGCAATGTCAACCTCTGACTCTGCAACACCCTCGGGGAGTCCTGGAACATCTGGAAAGAGTCTATAAAGACCCCTGTACATGAAACTCCATTCTCTGCACCTAAAATTACGTCAGCTACAACTAAAGTTTTACCTCCTATGATTGAAACCCTACTGAAAACCACTTCACCTGTGCATGAAGTGTGAGTATTTTTGTCTGAAAGTATTCCACCTACACAAGATAAACCTTCACCTTCTTCTAACTCTGAATCAAAAGGGAAATGAAAGTTATCTCCCTTTGTGCTAGAAATAAGCAAAACAAATCCAAGGACAACCAAACCTCTACCAGCCTAAAAGCCTGGGTGTTCTCATCGGCTTAAAACAAAAAGGGCACAAACCAAGCCTGTAGCCTCAAAACCTAAAGTGGTGTTTTTGGAAACTGACACAGACTCTAAGAGAGAAGACATGTTTGTCTATAGGGATCGGCTCAATGTGTCAAGCACCCTAGAATTTGATCCCATAGGGGACTCTAGCCCATCCTCTTCTGAATTTACTGGTCAAAATATAAGTAAGGGAATGGTTCCCATTGGCATAGAAACTGAGGATGAGGGAGAACTTTAGGTTGCCCTAAGAAAGATAAGTATTATAAGTAAGAAACTGAAGGAACAAGTGAATGCCAATCCACAACTACAAGAAAAATTGAAGGAAAAGAAACAAAAAAATAATGAGTTGGACAAGTTGGCCGAAGCAACTGTAGAAGAGATAAATGAAGAGATAGAGATGGATGGGAAGCATACATTGATTGCTAGACCCCATGGATCAAGACATACCTTCTACTTCGGTTGGTCCCTCTAGACATCCTACAACCACACAAATGGATGGGCCATCCATTGATTATCTACTATGGAGGAGGATAAGGAAACCAAGATAATGAGGAAGAAATGAGAAAAAGAGAAAAAGGAAATGTAGGAGAAGTTTAATAAAAAGATAAAAGAAAAGGAGAAGGAAATTACTGGAATGGAATAGAGAATAGGAAAAAAGGTAGAACTAACCAGTCATATCATAAATAGCAGACCACCTGCTAGGGTCTAAACATTGTTTTTGAAAGAGAAGTTTTTGATTTTTCAATTTATGCAGCATGTAGGTAATCTTCCATTCTTAGTAGATATAGCTAAAAGGTTTTTCTGGATTTTTAGGACATCTTTAGTAGAGTTGCAGGATTAGATCTGCGAATTTTATCTAAATGATATGGTTGTCCCTTATGATCTACATTGGAATCCCATTCTTTATGTGGGGAACATACAAGTAATGGCACTCATTTCTTTCATCAGAAATGAACATGACAAGGAAGTGCAGATGAGAAACTACCAAAAGAAAGAAAAATCTATCTTTGATGATCAGATCAGAGGTCAAGGATCCTAATGAAATTATTGAAGAATGGCTTGAATTACAAAAGAATCCAAATGTGGCTACAAAGCTCCTAAGAAATCAATAGACAGTCTATACAACCTATCTGAAAGTGTTGAGAGAAATAGGAAAGGATGCATTTGAGAGGTGTAAAGCCAGATGGTAGGAACTCACAACAGAATTGAGAAAGAAAGAGTCACATTCACTGCACAATTTTTATGCAATAGTGAATAGAGGGCATAGGTATGACAATTTGGCTAGAGCACACAAATTAGCATAGTTACCACTTACTTTTCATACACCTCTTCTTTGGTATCTGATTCTTCACTAGACTGGTAGAAAATTTTACAAGGCAGAGGATGAAAACAACATATGGGAGTGCACAGAGGGTCAGAAGTGATTCTTCTTGAAGGAGAAAGAAGGACATGTGGATCCTTGTGATTTTAGAAGCACTGCCCTCATGTTTAATTCTAGGCCTTAGCTATTTAGTTGCTTAAGTTTCTTATTTTCTTAAGGACAAGCAAAACCTTAAGTTGGGGGTGTGACGAACCTTATAATTGTCTGGTTCATCTTTACTTCTATTTATAAGTACCTTCTTGCAGATACTTTTATCCTACTATGGCCAAGACCTTATAACATATATGGACTAAATACTATACTAATTACATAATATTTAAATGAATGTTGTATAGTTAAAATGGTTATTTTCATATGCAATATTGTGTGAATAAGTATGTTTGCAATGATATTTATGGTTAGAAAATTTTATGGGACTAGTTCCCTTCCTGTAACATCCAAGATTACTAACTTGCAGCCATGCCACAAGCATCCTGCAACCAAAGCACAGAGGTTCCACAGTCACACCTATAGAAGTTCTTGTAGCCATAGGTTGGTTCCTATAGCAAAGCACATAGTTATTGGCAAATGTCTTGCAGTGACTCATTTCCTCTATAAAGACCAAGATAAGATGCAGGGAACATCATGGTAGAATATTTACTCTCCAAAAGAAAATAGGTTGAGGTTGAATAATTATTGCTTCCATATTTTTGGATGAGTTGGTTCCATTTTAAGTGTTCTAATTAGGATTCTCTTTCCAAGTTGATTAAAGCTCTTGTTTCCTAGTTGCATTGTAACTTTGTAGGAATAAATAATCCTTCCCTTTGACGAAAGGGTTGAACTAGAATGGGTGTATATATCTGTTTTACCCAGATATCTAGTACACATGATTTTTCTATATGTTTTGTATCAAGTTCTAATTTCAAATAGCAGAATATTTCATTTCAGTTGCCTATCTTTCTATTTTGCTCTATCTCAAATTAGAAAGTAAATGTATTGATTTAGTACTTCACCAGTAAAAGGAAGGAAGTCAACCCAAGCAAGGGCCCACTTGCAATTAGGCTACCACTTGTTAGTTTCACTCTTACGTGAGTAGATATGAGATCTCATATTTAGATTAAGATTTGATTTTAGTTATTAACTATATTATAATTTAGTTACAATTTTCATTCTATTGTATTTAAACAGTAGTATAGTTTACTTTCTAAACTTACAATTTCCTTTCAATCATTACTTTAATTTTGTTCCAGTATTGCTATGATTTCTATTTGCTTAAGTTGTACACAACTGAGTACCCAACATTTCTCTAGTTGTACATATAGTATGAACATCATTTCAAGAAACACGTCCCTAGTTTGATAATTAAATGTAGCATATCTTCACCTATTGAACTGCTTGATTTAGGATGGGATCATTCGTTGGGTTATATACATGCCTTAGTTGCATTAGGTTTAGTGGGAAATGAAATTGCTCTTCACACACCCACTAGTAGACGTCCTTCTATCCACATATCTAGCCCAATCTACAATATCAAGTCTCTATACATATACACTATCTTGCACAGAGTTCGTCTCCATCAATAACAAGACATAAACATACAAAAAACCTAGACATGTGTACTTAGTCTAATGACACATATATCTCCTGAGGATTCTCAATGCTTGGGCAGTGTCTAGTTTGGTATTGACTATAGCATCTAAAATTCCACCAACAACACTCACAAGAAGGGTGTAGCTCATGCCATCAAAATAATATAGTATTGAATAACACACACAATGATCTACAAATTACAACCAAACCACTACAAATTAGAGCATACTTCTGCTCACTCTCTCACCACTAATCTCCATAGCTCTCCCAAGTTCTCCACATCACAAAAGATGTAGATTAAAGGACATCTGTATTATTATTAAAAAATAATAAAGTGCAATAATAATAAGTGACTGCAAACATAGTGATCATAATAGCTCCACACAAACCTCAACTCCGATATCATATAAATACAAACCTCTAGGAAGAAATAATAGACCACAGAGAGAAAACCTTCAAACCATACCGCATAATATGTCCTTATTCCAACACCTTTAAGTTCTCTAGTCATGACAAGTTAGATCTCCTTGCAAAAAATTGAAATAGAAAAACCTTCTCAACATCCAACTGTTCAACCCTAGGGTCAAACACAATAGCAATATATCAATAAACTAGTAAGGATACATAATCCTCTTAACCGAAGGAAGATCAAACTAATACACATTCCCAAAACTAGGGAATAATACCAAACCCATCCCTTGCACTCCTCAAAACTATCCTCATAATAAACTCATATACATAATGAGAAAAAAAGAAAAGAAACCATGCCAAGTACTACTCAAACTAACCCTCCAAAATTGACATCCACAACTCAGGACTCATTCCCATGAGAAGAAAAAGTATGAAACATAATGCATTTGAAAACAAGGCAAGCAATACCTATTAAATGATTCTTTGCTAAGTGGATTGAGAATGGGAAACAAGATTGCTCTATCCATAAACAATCTCCTCATCAGGTCCATGTTGAACTCACGTCCAACTCTAGGTGAAGGCTCCTCAATCTTTCTGCTAAATCCTCATTAAAAGTCATCATTTCAACACATGATCTCCAAATACTAGAGACCTCTAACCTCACCCAAGTATATCCATCATCAACGAGCACACAACCAACCATCCCATGCCAACTAACTGCAACTACATCAATACAATATCTAGAAGCTCCCAAAGCAAAAAATCACTACACTCAATATTAGAAGACTATCTCAAATCACTACCAAATCTCCCTCTCCATGATCAATACAAAATCTAAGAACTCACCATGACATCCTAATTTACATCCCTCATAGAATATCATATGCCTCCAATGGACGCATTTGATCCCAAGAGCACCCATATCACGCTAGATACACAAAAAAGAAATGATCTAGAGTCCTATGTGGCACATTATTGCATTACTGCCGAAGATCTCACTGCAAGTGATCTAGAGATGCTAACTGAAGATCATTTGTGATGCAACTTGGAATCAAGACCTTGACGAAGAGTTATCAATTTAGGCATCTCGCCAAACAAAATGAGAAATCAAAACAAGTGTTATTTATAAGAAATAGAAGATATACTCAGATTATAAGAGAAATAAAAATTGATTCCAATAATACTGACACTTACAACAACTATGGACTTCTAAATTTGAACTTTGACTACACATATTACTCACAACTACATGAAAACAATGACACATACATTCTGGCTGTGATATAACTCTACCAACTTACAAAACAAGAATTATACATACCCACAAACACATACAAATCTATAATTTCCATGACACAACAAGAGACAAGTCTTAAGACACTCCTAATTGCAACTATTAATATCAACTTTAGCAACCTACAACACTAGACCAAACTGATAATATTGTTTCCAACAATCTACTTCACTAGACTTCAACCCAACAGAACTCTTAGATTCTGATGACCACATGACTCGGCTACATTCCATCAACTATTATTTTTGTTCTTTAAGTTTTCTTCACTTCACTTCTAACGTGGATTTATCTCTTAAACAACTAAATGGTACCAGATTTGGATAGATGCATCCTCCACTAGCTACCATGACATTTCAAAAATAGACATGGCTTTAAATTTGAACATGGTTTCCATATTAGTAACCACCATCGAAAATAAGAATAGTCAAAAAAATTTTAAGGTTTAGAAACTGTTGAATTAAAAGTCATTGCCCATCTTCAATATATGCCAAAGATAACTGTTACGACCTCCAGGTAGTCCACCTTACATTTAAAAGACATCACCTCAATCCCAAGTTGGATGTTTAGTCTTTCAAATAGTGCTAAAAACTTAGATCAAACCTACAAACAAAATTAAACAAGAACTAGAACAACATAATTTTCATAGAAATCACAACTACCCAAGTATGCTCCTACATCAGACACCATAAGAGGGAGAAATGTTTCATGAATTTGGAAACTCATGAACATTTAAAGTATTGTGGAACTAGAATTCCTCTCTTGACCATCTTTAATTCCTACATCCAAGTTGCTCCATATTTCCATTTGATTAAATATTCTTTATATTATTTTCTTCTTTTTCTCTTGACTATTCAGAAATCAATGATAGCTTCAACTTCTTCCTTTGTTTTTTTCAGGAAATTGTTCTATTCATTCCTTTTGTTATCTATCAGAATCCTTGCCTGAATTTATACAGCTTGACTCTACGTAATAAGGATACAAATTGACAATATTAAAAATAGGTGAAATGTCAATACCTTATAGAAGTTCAATTTCATAGGCATTTGCTGAAAAAAAATTTAAGACCTTGTACAGTCCAATCTTCTTCCACTTTAATTTGTTATAGGTGTGTATAGGTAAAATCGAGATTGATTAATAATCAAAACAATAAATAACAACTCAATCCTATAACATAAAGAGATCGATCTAAGCAAATACCAATATCAATGAATAATCGAATTAAAACAAGAAAGCCTTCACCTAGATTGTATTATTCTCTTTGTTAAATGTGGAATGCTCTATGCTTTGCGTACCCATGGTTGCAACAAGCGAGTGTAGATAATATGCGTGCTCAAAGATATGATGTGCTCAACGATGTGATGTATGCTCAATGCTCTATAGGGATGCCTGAGAATAAATGATCGAAGAGAATTTTTGAAAGGATGAAGGGGGTATATATAGGATTCAAGATATGATAGATCAATGGTTGAAATAAATCAATGAAATAGATGGTTGAGATAAATCAAATAACTCATGATGAATGTGCACACGACATGTGTCATGTAGAAAAACTATTTTATTGAATTAATTGCTTTTTGGCTAATGATAGGATTTGATTTCATAAATTAGAATGTTTTTTTTCTAATTTATGAGTTGATGATAAAAATAATAAGATTTAAAGCCAATTAACTCAACTTTAGATTTACTTTTTGAAGTTCTAAATGTGCACATAGAGGAAAATGATATTTTTAGAAGAATTGAAAGATAATTGAGAAATTAAATAAATAAATTTATTTAATTTATTGTGCATGGAAGAATAAGATTATTTTTGGAAAATGATTGAGAAATTAAATAAAAATTATTATTTAATTAATTGTGCATGATTGAATAAAAGACAAGATATGAAGATTTAAATAAATTAAACAAATAAATTGATTTAATTTATTTTGCATGATAGATGGATATAAATAAAATATTTAATTTTATTTATTTTTAGAAGATAATAGCAACTTAAATAAATTTGAATAATTTATTTAAATTTAGAGGAATATTTGACTAATTAAAATAATTAAAATTATTTAATTATGGATAAGAGGAAATAAATGATGAATTAATTAAATAATTGATTTATTTAATTAATGTGGATTTGAAGATTAAAAAAGGAAATTAATTAAATAAATAGAATTTATTCAATTAATGTTTGAATTTAGGGAAAATAGAGGAAATTGATGAATTTGATGAAATTAATTAAATAATTAGATTATTCAATTAATGTTAAATGCAAGCTATCTGGGTCATTTTTAGGTGTCTACATTTTGCCCCTGTTTGAGATGGTGTTGTAAAGTAACATCATTTCAGAGAAATTTAAAACATAGTGCTTGATTTGGTAGAAGAAGAATTGATTTAGAAGAAGATGGTGATGCCCAAGTCACTCAAAGCAAGGGTGACAAGGAAAGATAATGGTAAGTTAATAAATAAGATGAATGATGATGATGATGATTACGCAAAAATAAACAAGCTATTGCCCCTGTCAAGTTGTAAACCAATGATTAATTGTTGGTGATTGATAGGGATAATGTTTGGTTTCATAAATGAAACACCTCGTATAAGATGCCTGGTCTGGTTTCAAGAGTGTGACAATCTGTATAAGACACTTGATATGATTGATGGATTGGCTAATTGATTTACAATAAGATTAGGGTCAAGACCAAAGGATGTGATTGGATAAATTGGCTAGATTTGATTAGCTAGATAGGATAAGATGAATGATGATGATGAGGATGCCCTCTCAAGAGGAAAGTTGGGTTCAAAGAACATAGGTGTACTCTTGAAATGAGAGGAGGAGATGAAGATGAAAAGTTAGATGAAAGATGGAAGATAAATGGAAAAAGAATAGAAGAATCGATATTGAATTGATCGATCTTCATGAAAACTATAGATTTTATTAGGATGGGTGGATGGGTGGATGGATAGGATGAAGTGTTTTGAGGATGTTTAGGTGAAATGATGACATCTTATGTACCTGAGTACTGGATACTTCCTTCATATTCCAAACTGCCTTCATACCCGTATCCATGGGATCAAGGTAAATTAAGATTGAGATGAGATGATGATATGTAGTTCTAGGAGTGTGATGAGATGGGGTGATGTTGCAACGATTACATGAATATTTATAAACAGATATCCTTATTTTGACATAGCTTATGGATGTTATCCACTAGGGTATAGAAGACCCAGGTGATGATGTATCCAATGCATAGGACGTTGACTCAGCAAGCAAACAGTTTGAACTTATATCTACTAGACATAATATAACCTTGATGGATAATGTGAATGGAAAATAGTCTTAGCGTAGAATGATCTTAATACATATAAGGCCTTTACAGAACCTTAGATGCAAAAGATATTAATATGCAAGATGTTAATTCTAACACAAACAAGATATGTATTGGTCGTATGAGGATAATAAGCTCATCCCACAAACAAAACATACAAAAGCAATGACTATGCCTCAATCCATACTTCATCGCAACATACCAAGATATAGAAAATCAAGGCAGTCTTGACTAGGTATTAGAAAGGAACAAAAGAAAAACCAAAAAAAAAAGACTGACTGATAAAGTAAACACACAGCCAACATATTCTCTTGCCAAAGAGGTTACTCAATGTAGATTGGTAGATAGGGTAGATAAAGCCTTATTGTAGGAAAGATATATTTGTTAAAGGTTATTGATCTGATCTAGGATAGATGGGTTATTGTAGCAGATGTGGCAAGGGGTATGTAGGATAGCATATGGCTTCATGAGTAGTCTTTTTACTTCAGGTTTGGATAAGAGCTCTAGCTTTCAAAAAGATGCATAGTTTATTTTCTGCTTGATTTAGTCAAATCTAGGTGGATGGATGGATTGTGATAAGATGGAAGACAAGGAGGGAAGTGTTAATGGATTGGGATGAAGAATGATGATTCATGATTGTTTTTGGGAATGTTTTGATTTTTTGTATTTTTTGATTTTTTTGGATTTTTGAAGTTTATGATGGTTGGAATTTGAAATGTTTTGGGATGACATTGGATTGCGTTTAGATAGCCTTAAGTACTAGATACCGATGACAAGGGAAAACCAGGTCTAGATGCCAAGAGAAAGATGGGATTAGATAAGTAGACAAAAGGATGGGTGATAGTGGATAATGGATGGATAGGTAGAAGGATGTGATCTCCAATGACTGTGTCACATAGGAATAATATGCCCCATTCTAGGTATAATGCTTAGGATTTTACATGATAGTATTGATTGGATGGGTTGGAAAGGATGAGGTATATCTAGAGATTTTTTCAAAGCATGTATTGACATTTTTCCCCTATCTTTATCAAGATTAAAAAGGAGGAAAAATGATGGATTGGATCAAGGGGATAATTATGCAGATATAATGGATAAGGAAGATATGACAAGAAGGATAGGTAGAAGGAATGATAGGATGGGTAGATGAGACAACATGCCCCCAAGTGTAAGGTGCATAGACAAGCAATCTACACATGATGCCCGTTTGCCAGGTTTTCATCACGGTACTTATCCAAGGTGCTTATTTGCCAAGTTTTCACCATTAGACGAAGGGACTTCTCTTTACTTTTTTTTTATCTCTTTTTTGACTCTTTTGGATGGGATGGAGGATAAGGACTCAAGCGTATGCTTTCAATAGCAAGGTAGTATGTTAGCACTTTAATGCGTGTTTGCACATGGACTATATCAGGTAGCATTACATGCATGGATGTTGGTAGATGTGGGAATATAGATATGGAATAGATGGTGGATTATGATATGGATGATGGATGGAGATGGAAGGATAAATGGGTGATGGAGAAAAAGCATGGACCATAGAGGTATGATGGGGGAATTATGTTGGATAAGGGATGTAAGATGGGGGGATGGAAGTATGTGGAAATGACATGGAATTACAGGGAAACAAGACCAATGGTTGCACACATCATGATAGATTTTGAAGCTTTTGATTAGGAGGGGGAGTAGGAAGTAATGGTAATCGAGATAGGGGATTTGGAAATCATTGATTTAGGGATTTAGGAACCTAAATGAAATTAGGCTTTGCAAGATTTTTTAAGGGGGAACGAGATTTATGGAATTTGGGGATGGATCAAGATATGGATGCTTCTTTTGGGGTTATAGCTTGTTGCTTGGGGACCCACACCATTTTCACTATTGCTTTGAGGTGTGTGGGCGTATGCAGCGTAGGATTTGTTAATGGGGATCAAGATTTTTGGAATTTGGGGATAGATTGAGATATGGATGCTTCCTTTTGGGTAATTGCTTGTTGCTTGGGGACCCACACCATTTTCATTTTTGCTTTGAGGTGTGTGGGTGTATGCAGCTTTTGAGATGGATTTGGCTTTGCATTTGTGTATTGATGCCCTACTACATGATATTCTTGAGGCTTTTGCAGATAATTTGCTATATGTGTGGTGATGAGGTATAAACAACCTCATTCTTATGATGAGCTAAATACCCCTTTTTGTTCTTCCCAACCACCTCAACCATGCCAATTTGTTTATTTTTAGAAGCAATAATTGTCTACTTTTTATAAAATGGTGTATAAATCTTTATTTCTCAAATTGATTGGAATTAGATAACTAATGTTGATATAATGGTAGACTTTGAGTAATTGTGCAGGATTTATGCATGACCTATGAAAGGAGTGGACTTCAAGTGGTTGAAGTCAGAGTGCCAGAAGTTGGGGCACCAAAAATTTAGGCATGCATAGTGGAAGACTTCTTAAAACATTATGTTAATTTTTGTTAAGACTATTTGAGACTTTACGGCTCCACTCAGAGCCTTTATTATGTTTTATGTCATGAACATCAGTTAGTTGTAATTTTGTTTAAGACTTTTTCAATGGTATTTTCCCACCATCTGTAGATTAGGATTTTGTAGTAGTGCAATATATATATGTGTAGCTGCTGAAAACAAGGATATGTTGTTATAATGTTATTCTGAATATTGTTCGGTTATGTTTTGTGTGCTATTACACTTTTATGATATGAATGAATGAATGAATACCATCATATTGTTCTGAGTAATTTGTTCTAAATAATGGAAGTGCTATGAATGGATTTACTTTGAAGCTGCAAAAGTACTATATGTGATTTTGAGCTATTAGTAGGAACACCCAAGAGCTGGCCACTCGAGGGATCTCGTAGACTAGATAAGTATTTTTATCATTAATGTTGTTATTTATGTTTTGTGCATGTTATGTTTAGGAAAATGTTATTCTGTGATTAGTTCTATTATATGTCCCTGCAGGTTGTGTTTTTAAGTTATTAATCTCTAAGCTTTTGTTTACTTAGAATTTCTGGAGCATCCACTCTATTCATGAAACTGTTGTTAACTATCGATTAAAATATGTTAGGTGTACTTTCAGTTAATATTTAGTTGTTAGTAGTTAGTCACCTTTGTTTAAAATTCATGGTTAAACTGCAAGTGTTGATTCTTAGATAAGTTTGCATGCTTTTCTTAGATAGTTTCCATGCTTTATAGAATAGAAATTTGAATGCTTTCTAGCTTAGACAATTTCATGCTTTCTAGTTTAAATTTTATTTTCAACCAATTCAAAAATCTAGAAAATCTTACTAAGAGAAAGGTGGCCAAAACATCCCCTATTGCATGCAGCCTTTAAACACTACCTCAATTGACATAATTGATATATATTTTCAACTAAAGTGCTAGGACCTCACGACAACCTGTCACTTTTTGTCACTGTTTCCAGGGACATGATTCTTTTCTAAGTGTTGATAGGAGACTGCTTAAATACCTCTTTTAAAAAAAAATTGTCAGACTTCTTTTTCTGCATGGTCAGGAAACGAAGTCTGCACAGAAGATTTATACCAAGAACCCCCCAATAATAGTTCCAACCATAAATAGGGAGGTAGAAGTCTCATCTAAAGAACTTAGTTATGAATTGATCGAGTAGGATCAACCTGAGACCTCCTAAAATACCCCAGAAGTTCAACCATCAGACCTGACCTTTGAAGAGGAGATCATTCAACCAATAAATCCTATTTTTGAGGAGGAGACCACCCCTTTTAACATCATGGTTGATAATAACATCAATGACCTTTTCAATGGACAAAGAGCAAACCACATAGATGGGAGAGCAAACCAAGGAGATGGTGATAACCTGAGAAGAGCAGCATCACGAACATTTACCTACCCTATTGCTCTCAACAAAGATGATGATGCACCAATGAAAGACATTTCACCATCCACTTTACCAACTTTCAAGGGACTATCCTCTGAAGATCCTATCCAATTCCTCTTCAAGTTCAAAGTCTTATGCCAAACATATGACTACAAGAACGATAACCAAAAACTTAAACTCTTCCCCTCTACTCTGAGAGACGCTACAATGCGTTGGGATATGGGATTAGTTTCTAGGTCGATAACTACATGGGATGACATGGAAACTGTCTTTTTAAATAAATACCAGGGTTACTGCAGAGTTAGTGACATGAAAGAGGAATTGTTCAAACTTAGGCAAAAAGAAGATGAGAGCCTGGAAGATTATCTTGATAGGTTCATCTTCCTAACCCAATGATGTGGTGAAGAAGCCATAAGCCTAGAAATCCTAAAGACCATATGCTAGGAGAAGTCCAGACTTAATGGGAAAGGGAGATGTATCCCAACTTGAACTCAGTGATATCACTGAGTTATGCCTAAATTTCTCCCATACTCGAGGAGGTATCCGTAAATCTAGTCTTTTAAGAGGTTCAAATGAAATAGGTAAACTACGCAAAGAAATAGCAAACTTGAAAACTGACATTCTTGTTCAATTAAACACCACTCTAGATGGAATACAGGCCAAAACACATAATCCTAAAACCTTATCCATCTACTGTCCTAGGTGTCGAAACAAACATCTGTTAAGAGAATGTCCTCTGGACAAAACTAACATTTGCCAAATATGTGAAAAGCGTCATGCCACTGATCAATGTGAGATCCTAAATGCAATCAAAAATTCTAATAAAAAGGCATTTGACACTGAGGAGGAGGTCAATTTTGTAAATCAAAGACCTGGAGGGAATTTCTCTTATGGCCAGAATTCAAATCCCTCCTGGAGACCTCCAAATAATTGGAATAATAATCAATGGATGGCACCTTGGCCTCAAGCACCACCTAATTGGGGAGCTTATCCTTGGGGACCACCTGAGTGGGCAAACTAGTCCTAGGGCAACCCTCAATGGCTAAACCAAACTCAACAATAATGGTATCCTCAAAATCTGATGCCTCAATGGAATCAAGCTCCAAACCAGTTCTATCATGGACCAAGGAGGATGCCTAATCCACAGCAGAACCTTTTGACAACTCCCCAAAACCCTCAATAAAATGAGCAGGTTAACCAACCACCACTTCCAAAACAACATGTCCTTAACCCAAATAATAATCATTAAACCACAATAATATATTCCACGGAATAAGAAAACATGGCTGGAGTAAATGCTATCTATTATGGAAACCTGCAGTCGAGGTCAGGAAAAACACTTCAGCAGCTGACCATAGTTGAGATCCTTGATGAACCAAATGAAAAATCTGCTGAAGGGACCAAGACACCTTCTATACCTTCAAATAAAAGCCTATTAAGTAATCAAGACAAGCCTCTTCCACAATCCTCACCTAGACCTTCCAAGTTACCTCAAGAAGAAGTTGTCTAGTGTTCTCAAGAAGAAGCTGTCTGACGTTCTCAAGAAGAAGTTGTCCAGCATTCAACGAATCTTTTTAAGGAGGATCCCACCATGAAAAAGAGATCTCAAGCACCTTTTCCTAAGTGCCTCAAGGCAACTCCTTTGAGTAAACCTCCATAAACAACCGTATCTACTGAAACCGTGTTAATCCAGGAAATTAAATGACTCCATATCAAGATTCCCTTCTTACAGGCGATTAAAGAAATTCTCAAATTAAATCAACTAGTTAAACAATTATGCATAAAACCTCCAGGAAGGAAATTGAAACAAAATAATACTATGCATATTAATGGATACCTAGCTAACCTTCTGGATGGTGAAACCTCAACCCCAAAATATGGTGACCTAGGCAGTCCACTCATAACAATAATAATCAACAAGGTAGCAATACCTAATGCACTCATGGACTTGGAAGCAACCATTGATGTCATGATGTTGGATGTTATAGAAAAACTAGGACTCATTGATTTACACCCCACAACCATCATATTGCAAATGGCAAATTAGTCTATAGCTATTCCCAAAGGTGTCCTAGAAAATGTTCCTGTCAAGGTTGACAATTGGGAATACCCAGTAGATTTCCAAATAATCCAATCCTTCACACCCAAGGACAGTTACCTGATAATATTGGGTAGATCGTGGTTGGCTACAATTGCAGCTAAGATTGATTGTAGAGTAGGAGGAATGACCATCTCACATGGTCCCAATAGAAAACACTTTTTCTTGTACCCCCCGCTCAACCTGCTAAGCATAACCAAGTTTGGGTTGATGAACTAGATGGTTCCGATAAACAAGAGAATCTAGCCTCACTAGCTATGGTAGTCATTAAAAAACATGTTGAAGAGTTAGAAGATGAACTGGAAAACAACATACAAGATCTTACTATAGACTAGTGATGAAGAAATTTTGGAAGTAGAAAATATTTTAGGACAATCGATTCATACTGATAGCACTGAACATGATTACACCAACTTCACAGCATTACCTTGTCTTCTGGCTAATATCATTCCGAAAACATATCACTTCTTTGAAGATAATGCCAGATTTCACAAAACTATACCGCACAGTTGCCCTCTCAATACTTTGACGAGAGAAGTTCATATCGTCACTTCCAACTATCCTGGAACCAAAACTATCATGTTACTACCAGGAAAAACTCTAAATATTAACAGTTGGTTGATAGAGTCAGATGAGCTCAAATTGTTTGATGTTTTGGTAAATAGATCCAAAGCTTTTGCTTGGGATTATACAGACATGAGAGGAATACACCTAAGTGTTTGTACCCATCACATCTATATTGAAGATGTTAGACCTGTTCGTCAACCACAACGAAGACTCAACCCTGCTCTCAAGGATATTGTTAAAATAAAGATTGAGAAACTCCTACAAGTAGGATTCATCTATCTAATCTCCGACAACAAATCGGTTTTGCCTTTGGTAGTTGTTCCAAAGAAAAATGGGAAGTGGAGAGTCTGTGTTGATTATAGAGATATCAACAAAGCTACCTATAGAGATTACTTCCCTCTACCTTTCATAGACCAAGTCTTGGATAATTTAGCAGGAAAGAAGTATTTCTCATTTCTGGATGAATTCAATGGATATAACCAAATACAAGTAGCAACGGAAGACCAGGACAAAACAACTTTTACTTGCCCTTGGGGAACATTCGCATATCGAGTCCTTCCCTTTGGGCTATGCAATGCTCCAACTACATTTCAGAGAGTTGTTATGGCCATATTTGCTGAGCTAGTAAATGACTATGTGGAAGTCTACATGAACAACTTCACAATGTATGGTTCCACTTTTGATGAAGGTCTTAAAAATCTGGACAAGGTATTGAAGTGATGTGAGGACCACAAGCTATCCCTGAGTCGTGAAAAATGTCTAATAATGGTAGAACAAGGGATAGTGTTGGGACACCACATCTCAGCTGAAGGGATAAAAGTAGATCCTCAGAAAATTGAGGTGATACAACAACTAGAGACTCCAAAGAACCAAACTAACGTCATAAGTTTCTTAGGACATGCTGGATACTACCAAAGATTCATAGAAAACTTCAGCAAGATTGCAGCCCCCATGTTCTCCCTTCTCCTAAAGGACATAGATTTTGTCTAGACAACAGAATGTCAAACATCATTTAAAATCATTAAGGAGAAACTCATCTTTGCTCCTATCCTACATGGACCTAACTGGAACCTTTTGTTCCATATTTATGCAGATGCTTCTAATGATGCCATTGGAGCAATTTTAGGTCAGGAAGATGAGAATGGAGGAAAATATGCCATCTATTTCATTAGTAAGAATCTGACTCCCACTGAACGAAACTATACCACCATGGAGAAAGAATTCTCAGTTGTGGTGCATGTAATCAATAAATTTTGACATTTTATCACAAGGTACAAAGTAACTATGTTCACAGACCATTCAACTATCAAGTACTTAATGAGCAAACCTGAAGTAAATGGAAGAATAATCAGGTGGTTATTACTTCTCCAAGAATTCAATGTAACCATCATTGACAAACCCAGCAAGTTCAATATAGTCACAGATTTCTTATCCCGGATAAAACAAGACAATGGAGATTGTGCTCCTATACAAGATGAATTCCTAGACAAAAATCTATTTGCAATCTCCATTAAAACTCCCTGGTTTGTAGACATCACTAACTATCTAGCTACTTTTGAGTTCCCACCAAACTTTATGACAAAACAAAACAAATGCCTTATTCAGGAAAGTGTTCAATTCAAATGGATTAATGGAATGCTATTTCGATGTGGCCCTGATCTGGTTTTACGACGTTGTGTCAGATCAGATGAAACATACAATATCCTTAGACCTTGCCATGATGACCCCTCTAGAGGTCATTACTCTACCAAGAGAACTTCCCATAAAATCTTAGGTGCGGGGTATTACTGGCCCTCAATGCACAAAGATGTGAAAAACTATGTTTGTCATTGTGATGAATGTCAATAGGTAGGTAGACCCACAGCATCCAATGAAAGGCCTCTGCAACTATAGGTAGCTTTTGAACCATTTGAAAAGTGGGGATTGGATTTTATCAGTCCCATAGATCCTCCTTCAGAAGGCAAAGAGTATATTTTGGTTTGTACTAACTATCTGACTAAGTGGGTGGAAGTCCAAGCCCTGAGAGTGGCTAGGGAAGAACAAGTTGCTGACTTCCTATATAACAGGATTTTTCTCAGATTTGTAGCCCCTAGATCAATTGTTACAAATCAAGGACCTTAGTTTATGTCAAAAGTTTTTCTAGCCTTTACTAATCATTTCCAAGTAAGCCATAAAAGTCATCACCTTATCACCCTCAAGCAAATGGTCAAGTAGAAGTCACTAACAGGGAACTTGCAAATATCTTGACAAAAACAATTTCATCAGGAAGAAAGGACTGGGCTAGAAAATTGCTTGAAGTCGTTTGGGCCTACAACTTGGAAATCAACCACTAGTCTTGCTCCTTACGAGTTAGTCTTTGGGAAGAAACCTCTTCTACCCATTGAATTTGAACTTCAAACTCTTATAATGACAATGGAGTTAGGCTTAGACCTCGACCAAACTCAGGTAGAAAGAGTCTTGCAGCTTAGTGAATTAGATGAACTCCATCTAGAAGCTATCCACTAGACTGAGCTAGTGGAACAACAACGGAAGGCTTGGCATGATAAACACATAAAAGAAAGAGAGTTCCACAATGGAGATTGGGCAATGTTATTCGATTCCTGATATAAAGATCAAAAAGGAAAACTAAGGACTCATTGGCTGGGTCCATATGAAATTTTTGAAGTATTTTCAAACGGAGTAGTGCATCTTAAACCTATTGATGGTGACACTCAAACTCTCTTAGTCAACGGTCATCGATTACAAATCTACCACAAACCTGTCAACAAAGAATAATTTATGAAAATGGTAGAAATGTAAGGGGAAACCCAATGCATTGCCTCTGCTACGGTAGAGCCAATATAATTCTGGGTTAGATATATATATATATATCAATCTTGCATGTGTATGTACTTGCAATCACTTCAGAGCATTTTTATTGTATTACTATTCTTTTGCACTTGTCTAAATTTTATTTCTGTTTTTGCAGGACTTCATTTTTAAATAGAATGCCAATTCTGACGCATCTTGCAACGATGCTCCATAACTTGTTCATTCAATTGGTTCCATTCCCTTGTTGTTCCTACATTCTGGTGCATCTTCCAGCAATGCTTTGAAACATGTTAAGTCCAAAGTGTATCATTCTGTTCCATTCCCCTTGCATTTCGGCTACATCTTTCAGTGATGCTCTAGAACTTTGTTCCTGCATTCTGATTGCATCTTTCGACGATGTCTGAAACTTTGTTCTTGCATTCCAACTACATCTTTCAGCGATGCTCTAAAACTTTGTACTTGCATTTTGGCTACATCTTTCGATGATGCTCTGAAACTTTGTTCTTGCATTCTAACTGCATCTTTCAGCGATGCTCCAAAACTTTGTTCCTGCATTCCAGCTGCATCTTTTGGCGATACTCTTGAACTTTATTCCTACATTCTGACTGCATCTTTCAATGATGCTCCAGAACTTTGTTCCTACATTACGACTGCATCTTTTAGCAATGCTCCAAAACTTTGTTCCTGCATTCCAGCTGCATCTTTCAGCGATGCTTTAGAACTTTGTTCCTGCATTCTAGTTGCATCTTTCGTAATGCTCTAGAACTTTGTTCCTACATTCTGGCTGCATCTTTTCACGATGCTTCAGAATTTTGTTCCTACATTCCTACTGCATCTTTCAGTGATGTTCCAAAACTTTCTTCCCGCATTCTAACTACATCTTTCAGCGATGCTCATGAACTTTGTTTCCGCATTCTAGTTGCACCTTCCAGCGATGCTCTAAAATTTCATTCTCTTGTCTTGACCGCACCTTTTAGTGATGCTTTAGAATTTCATTTTTTTGTCCCAGCTGCATCTTTTCAGTGATGCTCCATAATTTTGTGATTTCCCTTTCTTTGCAAATGCTCCGACAATCCCAACAACATACCCATGACCATCACTAATTATTTTCTACCACTTCCAAAATTCACGCCCGATACTGCCATAATAAATAAAAAAATTATTGTGACCCCTTTTTGTCATAATAGTTAGAACCCTTATTAGCCATCCCATCTTTATTCATAATAAATTCATTGCAACCCTTCACCATCCCATCCAAATTTACTTACACCACCATCCATGATGCTATTACGTCAACATAGGGAAAGCGACTTTCAAATCAATGACGAGACATGAGGTATGTACATCTTTGATTTTAAGTAGGTGTATTATTGTGGATAAAAATAAATGAATTGGCACGTTCCACCTTCCTTTCTAAATTTAGTAAATTATGCAGATTGTACCTTCACTAGAGAGGTGGCGGTTCGTGCACTCTATCCCATGCAAATTAATGATTCAAATGCAATGAAGCCAAATGCTTGAATTAATCTGTGTTCCATCAGTATTGTCAAAGTACATGTGGTCATAAGATTGCATTCCCTTTAGTTTGCATAACAACTTGGTTAAAACAGTTTTCCACCGTTAGAGTGCCATGAATTCAGTAGCCACTTAGTAGAATTGCAAGTAAGAAACAAAATGGGTGGGGCTAAGCATAAATCAGAACCAACTTCCCTAGAGAAATTATTAGTGTTGAGTAATATTTCCAAGCTATTTTAGAGGATAGGTTGGCTTGATTTTATGAAGAAATTTGAGGGGCATAACACGCAACTGGTCAAGGAATTTGTAGAAAACTTCTTAGATGGGCAGACGATAGTACGTGGCAAGAAGTTTAAGGTAAGCCCTCAAATCATTTCTAATTTGTCTGACATTAAAAATGAAGGTGTGAATTTAACAAAAGCTACAAACATTTCTTATCAAAGAATGATATAACTCTTCATAAGGGAGGGAGAACCTCATCCTCTGTTAGTTGTGAATCCCTGTGGGCAAAATAAGGGGTTTTAGAGAATGTCCATTGCAGAGTCATGGAGAACAACGGTTCCTTGGATCATCAAATACTTTACATGTGAGGGGCAATGTGCCACCATAGTCGGCCCTCCCTTCCGGTTACTCACTCACTTGCACCATGGCGCTGAGAACCCTAAATTAAGGGTTAACCTCCTTACTTTCCTTAGTGATTCCATTGTCAACATGATAGAGAGGTTTAAAATTGGTTCAGACCCATTGAAACATCATGGTCTTATTTGTCTAATTTGCAAACATCATTTCCTGAAGAAAAGAAAATAAGAAGAAAAATGCCAGAAATTTCTTCATAAATTTGAAAACCCTAAACCCTTAAGACATTTTGAAGAAGGTGAGTCATCCGGATTGGTGGCTCAAAATGTAAAAGAACCTTCCCTTATGCCTCAAGATTCCCCTTTTCCTCAAGATGCCAGAAAAGCTCTTGACGATGAAGCACTAGAAAATCCATAAAACCTTTCAGACCCAGAGGAGAGACCTAAACCACATAATGTACTAGAAACCCTAGAGAAGCAAAAAAAAATGGATTTAGTGAATTATGAAGATGAGAATACTCAGCCCCACAAAAAGGAAAAGAGGCCAAAAGTGAATTTGCAAAGACCTCCTCCTTTAAGGAGAAGCAAATGATTGGCTATAGAATTCAGTTGTGTTGGGGTTTGTGATTAACCGCATGTTCCTAAAAAGAAAAGACAAGAGAGGCAATTTCATGAAACTGTAGCCCAATCATATGAAAATGTCGCCCAACCGTGTGAAAGCATACCCCAGTTAAGTGAAAAGCAAATTCTGGATAGCAATAAGCCCCCTAAGTCTAAAAAGGAGGATGTCCCATCTAAGACAGGACAAGGAGAAATGGGAGCAGAATTCCCAAATTATATCCTTATTGAGGATGAGTCTGTTGAACCACTTTCCCCTTCACAACAGCCCTTGGAATCACAAGAAATTAATACAGTCCCCTAAGTGAACAATTATCTCTCCTGGTTGTCGATGACACATAACAGAGTCCACTGAAAGTAAATGATGTAGAACATGTGACTGACAGTAAGGTAGAAATATCTATTTTCCCCCCTTCCACTAATACAGAAATTGGAAAAGATGATCACATAAAAACAAAATTAGAAGAGTTGAAGGCAGAGATTATTCAATTAAAAGAAAAACTGCAGCAAAAAGAGGAATAGATAAACAAGCAACAATAGGAAATAAACATACAAGCTGAACTTTTGAAGAGAAAGGATCAAGAAACCACAACTTTAGGGACTCAATTAGAACAAAAGGATAAAACTATTGGAGAGTTACAGTCCCAAGTGCAACAAATTGATGAGAAAGATAAAGAATGTTTGGCTAGTTTATCTGAAAAAGATAAACATATCAAGAGTTTAATAGATAATCTAGTATAATCTCTCCAAGCATTTATAGAAAATAGGAACAACAAACACTTGAACTCAATGCAGCTTTAAGCAGAACTGTTGAACTAGAGCAGGATTTGCAGGAAGCAAATGTGAAACCAATGATGGAATCAAAAGAAATGCAGACTAAGTTGACTAAGATGGAATGGTTTCAAATCCACATTCCTCCAATGCTGACCAAATGGATGGAGAGATGCCATTTCTTGAGGCAAGTAGGGGCAGAAAATGCCAAACTTAAGCAAGAAATAGTGTTATTAAAAGAATCATATGATAAACTCTGTTAGGTTAAAACTTATGCATGCCAGATTAGAGAATTGTTACTAGCCCATAGAAAGCCATCCTAATTATATTCCATGTTTCTAAATGAACAGTTGTTAAGATGGAAGCTTTTGAGGATCTCCTGTAATTTACCCCATGACCCAAATGATAAACAATTCTTAGAAGCATTCAAAGAGGCAGCCTATGTTCAACAAAATCTGCCATGTGAATTTTTCATACATAATTTGTTTTTAGAAAAACATAGTGATTTCTTTATCAACCTTTTTGTTGGGGATGTATAACTTAGAGCATTCATGTCTAATATGCAGAATCAAATCTAGTGGCAGGAGAGAACTAGGGAGTATTTGCAAGTAGAGAGAACTGTAGGACTCCAAATGAGATATCCTAACCAAAAGCCCTTTGCCTTCAAGGCTCAATTTTGAAGGATTAAAAGCTATGAAGCCATGAAGAATAAATATAATCACAGTATCTAGATTTGCTTTGAAAATTTCAAAGTTAATGGACCACAGTTAATAGAAAGGGCATGGAGTGCTTGTGAGGAGCGGTACACTTCCCTACCTATGTATCTCAAACGGAGGAAGATGATCTCCCCCACCAACTTAAGGTGGTCCTACAGAAGAGTTGAGGCATTAATTGAAATATTACAATAGCTCAAGACCAAGTGGATAGGGATGCGATACAGACCTCCATTGCTCCTTCAGCCACCCCTTGCAGTTTTGATCACTGCCATGCAAAATCCTGGAGAATTATATAATTGGTAGATGAGGGTTAAATACAACAAATATTTTCTTAAACACCCTAATCATTTGGATGAGGAGGCAAAAGACATGTATGATCTCAACTCCAAATATGATGAACTAAATAGGAAAAAGGATGTAGAGAGGCAGAGGACTCAGTAGAGAGCAGGAGGACCTGCTCAGGCTTAGGAAGGGGAGGATGATGAGGTATAAACAACCTCATTCTTATGATGAGCTAAATACCCCTTTTTGTTCTTGCCAACCACCTCAACCATGCCAATTTGTTTATTTTTAGAAGCAATAATTGTCTACTTTTTATAAAATGATCTATAAATCTTTATTTCTCAAATTGATTTGAATTAGCTAACTAATGTTGATATAATGGTATAGACTTTGAGTAATTGTGCAGGATTTATGCATGGCCTATAAAAGGAGTGGACTTCAAGCAGTTGAAGTCAAAGTGCCAGAAGTTGGGGCACCAGAAATTTAGGTGTGCATAGTGGAAGAGTTCTTAACACATTCTGTTAATTTCTGTTAAGACTAATTAAGACTTTATGGCTCCACTCAGAGCCTTTATTGTGTTTTATGTCATGAACATCAATTATTGTAATTATGTTTAAGACTTTTTCAATGGTATTTTCTTGCCATCTGTAGATTAGGATTTTGTAGTAGTGCAGTATATATATGTGTAGCTGCTGAAAATAAGGATATGTTGTTATAATGTTATTCTGAATACTATTCGGTAATGTTTTGTGCGCTGTTACACTTTTATGATACGAATGAATGAATGAATGAATGAATACCATCAAATTGTTCCGAGTAATTTGTTCTAAATAATGGAAGTCATATGAATGGATTTACTTTGAAGCTACAAAAGTACTATATGTGATTCTGAGTTATTAGTAGGAATGCCTAAGAGCTGGCCACTCGAGGGATCTCGTAGAGTAGCTAAGTATTTTTATCATTAATGTTGTTATTTTAGTTCTGTGCATGTTATGTTTAGGAAAATGTTATTATGTGATTAGTTATGTTGTATGTCCCTGCAGGTTGTGTTTTTAAGTTATTAATCTCTGAGCTTTTATTTACTTAGAATTTTTGGAGCATCCTCTCTATTCATGAAACTATTGTTAGTTGTTGATTAAAAGATGTTAGGTGTACTTTTACTTAATAGTTAGTCGTTAGTAGTTACTCACCTTTGTTTAAATTTCATGGTTAAACTTCAAGTGTTGATTCTTAGATAAGTTTGCATGCTTTTCTTAGATAGTTTCCATGCTTTATAGAATAGAAATTTGAATGTTTTCTAGCTTAGACAATTTCATGCTTTCTAGTTTAAATTATGTTTTCAACCAATTCAAAAATCCCAAAAATATTACTAAGAGAAAGGTGGCCAAAACATCCCCTGTTGTATACAACCTTTGGACACTACCCTGGTTGACATAATTGATATATTTTTCAACTAAAGTGCTAGGACCTCATCACAGCCTATCATGTGGAAGCATCCATTTTTTATTTTTGAATCTCATGGAATTAGGAATAGCTTCATATGGGGTTGATGTGTGCATTCATTGGCCATGATTAGGAATGATAGGGGATATAAGGGGATGGGATGTGTGGATGGAGGAATGAGAATACTGATGGATGAAGGGATTAGGGGATGGAAGGATAGGAATATTAGGAGTTGGAAGGATTGGAGGAAGAGTGGATGGTGGGAGATGTATGGTCACATGCTTTTGCGAATGATATGAAGATGGAGGAGGGATGGCGACTTATGAGTGAGAGGTGCGATAAGGTGCACCTGGATATGGTGTGGAAGAAGTAGATGGAGGAGGCATGGAGGTGATACCAACATCTTTGGATTATTTATTTTGGGATGAAAAACCAAGACCATGTGCTCGAGGATGGATTGTGACATGGATAGGCTCTAAGATACCTTGTTCATGAAGGCCTATACCTTTGCCTTGATAGTTCATGTTTTGGAAACAAGACACGAATCCATTATGAGATGGAGAAGGTGAAGTGGTGGATAGTGATGGTTGTTCTCCTAAGGAAGAACATTCATGGATGAAGGTGGTAAGACCAAGAGGATAGGATAATGGATTTGGAATGGGATTGATGGGAGATGGTGGAGGATCAACATGAGATAATGGAAGATCCACAAGAGATACTGAGGGATCATGCAATGGATGACATGGAATGCTTGGATCTTGACTAACATTATGCTCAATAGAAGGTGAAGCAATAGGATCCAAGTTACCTTTTTGATTATCTATGTCTCCTTGGGGATCAAGTGTCTCGTCTTGGGAAGAGGGTGTTGTGGACGTGATAGCATTAGGAGGATCTCTGGTGATGAGATGGGCATAAGGGTTATCACAATTCATATTTCTAAATTTTTCCTTAGTGAGAGGATCCAATCTCTCATAATCATGTTTAAGTTGTTGTATTTGTACTTCAAGTGGACTAGGAGATGTGTATGATGGAGGTTGGTATGATTGTGATGGGTGTTGGTTTGAATATATAGCTTGGGGATGAGATCCATAGAGGCATATTAGTTCCTCAATATCTGTATCTTTTGAGTATGATAGGGATATTGGTTAAATTGGAGATGGAGGGTGGCTTAACCTAGGCTTATTGATGATCAGGACCATATTCCCAACTAAGCATCTTAGTAAATCACCCAAACTCATGTTAGCAACTTATGTTTGTCCATTTGTTTCGAGGATGATAGGCTAAACTAAAACTCAACTTAGTATCCACTTTCTTCCATAATGTTCACCAAAAATGCCTTGCAAATTTGGTATCTCGATATGCAATTATACTTTTTGGTAATCCATGAAGTCTCACTATTTCTCTAAATAATAGGCTAGCAATATGAGAAGCATTATTTGTTTTCTTACAAGGAATAAAATGAGCCATATTAGAAAATCTGTCAACTACAACAAAGATTGAATCATTACCTCTTTGAGTTCTTGGTAGTCCAAGAACAAAATCCATACTTATCTCATCCCATGGCCTTTCAATAGTAGGTTAAGGCTGACATAATCCTATGTTTTGACTCCTTCCATTGGCGACTCTACATTTCTACACTAAATGTTACACATCTTGGTTCATTCAGGGCCAATAATATTTTTTTCTTAATTGTGCCAAGGTTTTATCCACTCCATAATGTCCAGCCACCCCCCCGCTATGTTTCTTTCTTATCAAATTCTCTCGCATGGACCCTTGAGGTATGCAATACATTTTCCCTAAAAGAAAACCTTCTTTGAAATAATAAATCCATGGAGTTCTATCTTGATCCATCAAGTTTTAACACACAACCCAAGCTCCTCTAAAATCATCCTCCTCCTCATATAACTTGATTTTTTCAAATCCAGTGACTTCAATTAATCTCATTTCAGTTAGTAAGAAATTCCTTCTACTTAAAGCATCTCCTACTTGATTAGTCTTTCCACTCTAATGATTTAAAACAAAAGAATAACTTTGTAAGAATTCTACACACGTCATGTGTCTTTGATTGAGCTTACCTTGGTTGTTAATGCATTGTGATGCATTATGATCAGTGTACATAACAAACTCCTTGGCAACAAATAATGTCTCCATTTATTCAAGGCTTGAATGATAGCATAAAATTCTTGATCATAAAATGAGTATCTCTTTTTGGCTTCATTCATGTTCTCGCTGAAATAGGCTATGGGTCTTCCTTCTTGACTTTGTAACATGTCAACTCATATTACCCAGATTATCAATTCAATTTACCATGAAGTAAATAGTCATGATCAACATAATCACATTTCTATTTAACAATAATCAATTTCCTAATCAATAATTAAAATGCATATCTTTTCTGAATAATTTCAAAACTAAAATTTACAACATATTCAAAGTTAACATAATAGTGAATCCCTTCACTTTACAATTAAAATGTTTTGCTCGCAATAATGATAAGTTTTACATAAAATTTTGACTGTCAAGTTGTATTATAATAGAATATTCTGCCTCTGGAGTATTGATATATGTCTTCCTAAGTCTCGGCTTGTCATCTGCTTGGGAAGGAGAGCATCACCCAACTGTTTTTCCTCTAACCACAGACCGACGGTCGCCTGCACAACTTCCTACCTGGAAGTGGCCCTACCCTTCACAAAGGAAGTAGATATAAGGAACCATAAGGTTTTCTATCTGAGTTCTAGTACTGTGTCCTTCATAACTCATCACGATCATACAACTATAGATCCACTCTAACTATGTATGACACTACTGGATGGTTATGCCATCTAGAGCACAGTGAACTGACTAATGCATGCAGAGATGGATGCATTACTTTGGCCAAAGTTTTAATATAAATAAACATTTTGTAATGAACGTAGTCGAATGTTCACACACCTCTAACTTGACTTAGAATTTATCTCATCCTGTAGTGTTTTTGGTTGACCCTTCCTGGTTATGGATATAGTCCATCATCTTGGACTTCCAACTCCATTTCCTGGAGTACATTTCATTAGTTTTCTCATTACATTTGCAACATGGAATCTGTGACTCATCTCCACTCTATTCCTGTCTTAAGTGTATAAGTTCTTGGTTCCCTACCACAAAATCAGTTGTGGATAACATCTCTATGAGATGAGTTTGAACAATTATTTAGGTTAATGGATCTCTATTTGATACTTGTCAACTGAAACATTGCCCATTCAAATCGACAGTACCTTTGTAAAACAAGTTTCATACTTTTCCATAAGTGCTAGGGTTTACTTAGAGAGCTATCATCTCTAGTCCCAACATCACTATGAAATCATTACTTACCTCAAGATAACAATAAATATATCATCTTTTGTCATGGATATATTCATAGTCTACTAGAGACTTGATATGTAATAATAATACCTACCATCTTTATAAATAATATTAAAAAAGATAACACAATTATTGAGCTACCCTGCTCTATTATTTTCTTTCCAAAGATAATGCAAGACTATATCTATGCGTCTTATCTCATATCCAAGGTTCATATTAATACATAATCATAGTGTAGTAATATCATCGTTACCAACCTAGTTATCTTTAATGATTAATGAAGAGCCTACTGCTCTCTTTCTGTCAAGAAATAACCAAAGGCACGTACAAAAAAATCTAAAAAGAAATCTTTGTAATATATAACTCATGCCAAGAAACTTAAAGTTCTGTCTACAATATTGTTTCAAGAAAGATATAGCACATAGAAAAGTGGGGTGGCTTTCGGCCAATTACCAAATAAACAAAATAATACACCATCTTTCCTTAGCTCGAAAGCATGGTTAATGTTAGGCTTTCGATTCAACCTTATGTAAAAGCTTCACAGTCTTGAGTAAAGATTAATAGAATACTGACCATTACCATGGCCATGGTTATATTCATATACTGCTATAGCAGTATGATATGCTATCGACCTTTTTGATCTCCATAGATTCCATTGAGATATCATAGGTCTTGGCCATAAAGGCACTGACAAGTTTCCAACTAATACTAATATAGTTACAAGTCCTCAGCCTCATGGCCTAGACAGACTATCATAGTCTAAACAAAGGTTACTAGTCCTCGACCTCATGGCCTCGATGGATTGTCACAGTTTTAAACAAAGATTACCAGTCCTTGGCCTCATGGCCTTGATGGATTGTCACCATTTTAAACAATATTAACTAAATATTTTGGCCTTTAAAGCCAATAGTATCAACTTAGTATCGTGTTACTGTATTATAATGTGTAATACATAATCAATAGAGTACCTGAGTCTATATGTGTAGACTGTCAACAATTATATTTGAAGCTATGCCTTTCTTTGAGCTTCACACTAATCTCGGCTCCCTACTATTCACTCAGAGCTTCATCCTCTTTTTTCCTGTTTCGATACCCAAAAACTAACTCAATGACTCTCTTACAATTAAGGTATCGAGAGTCTCCACTCCCGCGAGAGTAATTCAACCATCACCTAAAAGTCCTCCCATCGAATGCAACACTCAATGTGCTACAATCATGGATCGGTTTGGCTTTCTCAAGCACTTCTCCCACTCCTCTATACTTCAAGGAACATGGGTTGCATAAGCTATGAGCACGCAATGATAATAAACCACTAGATAATTGTCATAGCAAAAAGGTGGTGAAATAATGATAACCCACATAATACATATACATATATAGCACATAAGTATACTATAAGTATAATATGGTAATCTATACTATCACCAAGATAGCATTACCAACAACATGGCATAGCATCAAGTAAGCACCAAAATGCAAACTAGGGGTCGAGGTTCACTCCCCCACTTCGCAGTCTTAGCAAAATATCTAGAGTAAATAAATTGATACACACAAACGTAATAAATAAACATATAGGATAGCCCCGACAAAGACAATGGCTAACTCCAACTAAATATAATGTTTTGAGAACATTTATTTAGTCATATCAATGTAAAAGACGTCGAGAAACCCTCTCTTGACATGACGACAATTAGTCAGATCAAAATTGACTATACAAGGGAGAATGACTAAAACATACCTAGTCTTGCAATGGTTCACGTAAAGAACAACTTTGATAATTCAAATGACAACCTTTCTTTTTCCATAACATCTATTTCCTTCTCTTGGGTGATACTCTCCTTCCCTTCTCGAAATCGAAAGTCTCTTTTCCTAGTTACACTCACAATCATTCAAAACCATGATCAATGTATCATCATCAAATCACTATGCATCATACTAAAAAAATCTCAATTACATGTAATCTCATGTCTAATCTAACAACATTAATCATAATCCATATAACCAATGATTTATCCTGACATTTTCCACATATATCAAATTATTAATCTATGATTATTGATCCAGTTACTCTCATAAAAAGTAAAAGTTAAATATAGTGAAAGTTGGGAATGTAACAGACTTAAAACCCCCCATGGTTGATCCACTTGCATCACAATCTACTTGAAAAACTTTGTTAAAATCAAGTAAAGCTAATATAGGTTGGGTTGTTACCTTTTCTTTGAGAAGTTGAAAACTCTTTTCTAATATTGTTGTCCATTGAAATTCGATCATTTTTCCTCTCATAGTTTATGTAATTGGTGCACATATACTACTGAAATTCCTTATAAACTTCCTATAGAAGCTAGCTAAACCATGAAAGCTTCTTGCTTTGAATGTGCTCTTTGGTGATGGCCATTCCACAATAGCTCTTACCTTTCCAGAGCCCATTTTCAACCCCACCTGTGAGATCACAAAACCTAGATACACTAAATCTTTCTTCATAAAACTGCATTTCTTCAAGTTAATCAACAACTTTTCTTCTTTTAATTTTTGCACTAGTCATAAATGCTCCATATGATCCTCCTTCATTTTACTAAAAAATAAAAACATGTCATTAAGATAAATGATCACAAACATACCAAGATAAGGCTTAAGCACTTCACTCATCAACCTCGTAAGGGTACTCAGTGCATTTGTCAATCCAAATGGTATAACTAGCTACTCATACAACCCATCCTTAGTTTTGAAAGCAATCTTCCATTCATCACCTTCTATATTCTGGTTTTGATGATAGGCACTTCAAATTAGTCTTTATGAAATACTTTGCTCCACTCAAACAGTCCATCAGATCATCTATTCATGGTAGAGGAAATCGATATTTGATTGTGATCTTGTTTATAGCTCGGGAATTGGTGCACATATTCCACTCTCCACCCTTCATTGGTGCTACAACTATTGGAACAACACAAGGGATCAAACTTTCTCTAATCAATCCTTTGTTTAATAATTCTTGAACTTGTCTTTTTACTTCTCCGTTCTCCTTAGGATTTATCTTATATGCTGCTTTATTTGGCAGGCTTGCTGCTAGGATTAAATCTATATGATGACTAATGCTTCTCATTGGGGGTAGACCTTCTGGTAATTGTGGTGACATGATTTCAACATACTCTTCAAGCAATCTCTAGACTTTTGGAGGAACTTCCTCCTCCTTTGTTGTCTTTAATTCTACAAGTTTAGGAATAATCACAAAACATACTTTTTCTTCCTTAACTTCATTTAAAAATAACTCCTGAAATTAGACATACCTTTTGACTACTGTTCACTTCCCCTTCTCTATCCTTCAGTAGGTTCAAGGTGTACTCCTTTCCATCCTTGGTGATGGTATAAATGTTTTTCTCTCCATCACGAATAACTTTCCTATCATATTGCCAAGGCCTTCCAAGTAAAATGTGACAAGCATCCATAGGCATTATATCACATAAATTTCATCTTGATATGTTCCAATATGAAAATCAACTAGGCATTGTTCATTTACTAGAAGCGGATGCTCCTTTTGCAACAGTGATACCTTGTAAGGTCTCATATGTTTAATTATTTGCAACTTCAAATTCTCCACCATTTTGGTAGATACCAGATTGTTCGTACTTCCACTATCTACTATAATTTTGCAACACTTACCTCAGGACTTACAAATAGTTTAAAACATGTTCCTCCTTTGTGCTGGTTCATATTCTTCTTTTTCCATTTTCATCAATACTCTTTTTATCATGAGGGCTTCCCCATGTCCAAGCTCCACTATATATCATGATGGTGACTCGTCATTAGCTTCAACAACATGACTTCTTCCATAATCCAATGGTTCTTGTGGACACTCAGAGGCTCTATGGCCTTCTTCTCCACATCGATAACAATTGAAACTCCTAACTCCTCCTTGTCCAAAGGTGTCTCTTCCTTTGAAGGTGCTTCCTCTACCTCTAGTGTCTTGATTGTATACCTCATTACGAGAAGTACTAGACTCTCATTCATTGTTTTGTTGCATCTTGTCTTCAACAAATCAACCTCTTCCTCTTCCTCTAGAATTATTTGATTATCTTCTGACCAATTTCTCTTATTCTTTTAAGGCACATTGACAAGCTTCTTCTACTGATCTTACACTAATCATACTCAATTCATCTTAATCAACAAAACAAAGTCTATTAATATATCTAGAAACCAAGTTTCCTCATCATCCTCAACATGACTAGATCGTATGCCAAGTTGATAAAATTCTTTAGTGTAACTTGAACACTTAGATTCTTCTATTTTAAATTTTGTAACTATCTTAGCAAATTAAGATGATAACTAGTAGGTAAAAACTTTGATTTCAATTTTGTGACCATTTGGTCCCATGTCTGAATCTTCTCCTTTCGTTTCCTCTGTCAGTCCATCTACACATGATCCCACCAAAGGAATGCATAACCCTTCAACTTGGTACTTGCGAACTTCATTCTTTGCAGGGCTTCTATAAATTCATACTCAAAGTATATCTCCATTTCTGAGATCCAGTCAATCAATTCTTCTACATTTAAACTTCCCTTATAGTATGGAGTCTCCATCCATGATCAATTCTTGATGAGAGACATAGCTTGTACGAGGGGTTCATTCATATGTTCACCTCCTTGTCCCATAGATTCTTCTACTGCTTCTTCTTCACTTGCATTCTCCACTGACACTCCTCTTCTTTGTGCCATTTCAAGGCCTCTAATTTTTCCATCATTACTCTTAGCATCTCTACTACCCCAACATCACCATTAGCCATCTTCTTCCACAACAACAAACCAATTCCAACCAACCTAGTTCTGATACCAATTGATGTAGCCCAGAATCAAGACCCCAACGAGGGGTTGTCGATTCTTGATTCAGGTAGCTCACCAAACAAAATGAGAGATCAAAAAAGTGTTGTTTATAAGAAATAGAAGAAATAATCAAATTATAAGAGGAATAATAGTTGATTCCAATATACTGATGCTTACAATAAGTGTGGACTTTTGAATTTGAACTTTGACTGCACATATTACTCACAACTAATGAAAACAATGACACATACATTCTAGTTGCGATATAACTCTACCAGCTTATAAAACAACAATTCTACACCCATGAACACACAAAAATCTATACTTTCCATGACACAACAAGTGACAAGTCTTAAGACTATCCTAATTGCAACTATTAATATCAACTCCATCAACCTACAACACTAGACCAAACTGATAATACCGTTTCCAACAATCTACTTCACTAGACTTCAACCCAACAAGACTCTTAGATTCTGATGACCACACAACTCAGCTACATTCCATCGACTATTCTTTTTTCTTCTTTAAGTTTTTTTCACTTCCCTTATAATGTGGATTTGTCTCCTAAACAGATGAATGGTGCTAGATTTGGATAGATGCCTCCTCTAGCTGCTGTGACATTTCAAAAATAGGCAGGGCTTTAAATCCTAACATGGCCGCCATATTGGTAACCACCATATAAAATAAGAATATGTTAGAAGAATTTATAGGTTTAGAAACTGCCAAATTAAAAGATGTCACCCATCTTCAGTATATGCCAAAGATAGTTGTTACGACCTTTAGGTAGTCTGCCTTACATTTAAAAGACACCACCTCAAGCCTAAGTTGGATGTTTCATCTTTCATATAGTGTTGAAAACTCACTCAGACCTATAAACAAAGTTAAACAAAAACCAAAACAACATAATTCTCATAGAAATCACAACTACCAAGGTATTTTCTTGTATCAATTTGTGGCCCCCACATAATCAAATAACTCAACGACAACATCAGGAGCTCCCAAAGGCCAAAGTAAAACCGCGATCTCTAAAAGAAGATAACAACTTTGTGATAGATTTTCACATTGACCATGTCACACCAAAGCTCCAAAATACATGCAAGAACTTCCATGACACCATGATCACCATGTTCAATCTAGAAGTCAGTCTATCACCATCAATTACATCCTTGCATAAAACTCCCACTAAACTGTGATCCAAAGTTTCTCATGTCTGCATATCCATGTCCTCAAAACTAGAAGACATCTAAACACTTGTTTGCATTAAATTTGTCACTTGTTAAAAACACCTATAAAAATATATCAAGAAGCACAAAACTCATTTTCGATTTCACCACTGTGTAGATTTTGAAAAATATATACTTAAAAAAATCGTCAAAAACTCCTCTAGATGCAAAAGGCATCACTCTCTAAAAATCTACCTCCAATATAAATATCAAAGAAAGTACATAAAACCATTAAAGGTTGTCCATGTAACCAAGAACTAAATTTTCCAATATATTTCCATATAACCACAAACAAAGCCATTAAGTTTCTTAGATTGTTGTGGAGCGATTTCAGAACTTTGGAGTCACGACTTCGAAATTGTTTTTCTTCCTTTTCTCGTTAAGTTTTACAGATTGGTGATGAACAAGGAAAAATTAAACAGTGGGTGGATTTTCGGCTAGTGAGGTGACATTAGTGCCGAAAATAACGTAGTAAATAAATATAAGGGTCGAATTGCCTCTTTCCGTGTTGCGCCACTCAATGCGTTTGATGGATTTCTTTGTGGTTTTTATTTTTTATATACCTATTCACTGTTGCACTTTAAAAAACTTCAAGTATTCCCGTAGGATTATGTTCGAAAAGGATTATGCTCGGAATTGTCTCAGGGCGTAAACAAAAATTCAGGCCGGATTTTATTTTAAACTCGTTCCTATCGGCGTATTCCTTGAACCTCCTACGGGTGCAAGTGCAAGTACATAAACATGGATTAGGGTTTTAACGATTTTAAAAGGGTTTAGAGTTTTAACAAAATCCTGAGTTTATAGGAGGAGGAGGAGAAGATGCCGAAGGAGAATCCGGCAAAAGAGAGCATGGATGGAGTCATCACAGACAAGCGATTTTCGAGTCTTCATTCAGACCCTCGTTTTATGCGCCTTCCCAGGAACAAATTCAAGGTAAAAATCGACTCCAGGTTTCAGCGCATGTTTTCTGATAAAAGTTTCTCTGAATCTTTAGCTTTTGACAAGAGAGGCAGACCAACGAAAAAGAAAGAAAAAAACAAGTTACTTGAGTACTATTATCGTCAAGATCAGGAGGAGGAGGAGGAGGAAAAGGAAGAAAATGCGAGTAAATGTACCCTAAAAAATAATGAAGATAAACCTAATGAACAGACTGGTGAAATGGGTTTAGCGTCCTGTGCCAATTCATTAGAAAAAACCCAGAAGAAAAAGAATAAAAGTGAGGGCAAGCATGAAAAATTTCATACCGTATGTGCGGATGATCACGGTGTTTCTGATGACTCTAATTTGGGCAATGCCACCGGCATTTCCGATTCGCATATGAAGAAAAAGAAAAAGAAAAAGAAAAAGGAGCGTGAAACGGTCGAGAACTCTGGTTCCTTGGGTAAGACAATGGGTAGGTGCAAAGACGGTGGTGATGAGGAAATCCAGGAGATGCATGAAAGCGAAAAGAAAAATGAAAACAAAGGGATTCAGTTGATGAAGACGGAAACCAAAAAGAAAAATAGGACGGGTGACAAGCTGTTTGATTCAAATGAATATTTGAATGCAGAAATATGTACTGGTAAACAAGGACTTGGGTCAATTAAAAAGAAGGAAAAAAAGAAAAATAAGATTGATGACAAACTGGTTGAGATAGATGAGAATTTGTACACAGATGAAGGAGTTAATAGTAAACAGCCAGTTGGGTCAATTAAGGAGACAAAGAAGAATAGCAGTGGGTTAGATGAAAACATGTATATAGAGGAGGCTCAGGAGAATAATAGGTATGTAGAATTGAAGAAGAAAAAGAAAAAGAAGAATGCCAATAATGATCTTGATGATTCAGAGAGAAAAATGTACACATTCAAGAATGTTGTAGGAGTCCAAGGTTTGGAGCAGTTTAAAGAGGATCATGAGCAAGTGAGAACACAGCCAGAGGTTACTGTGGATTTAGGTGGATGTAAGGCTAATAGTAATTTAGCTAAGAAAATCAAGGGTAAAGGCAGGCTTAAGGGCAGTAGAGAGGATCTGAATGCTATACACGTGTCAAATTTTGTGAAAGAATCACAAACAAAGACAGAGAGCGAGGATAGAGAGAAGCAGATGACAAAGCGAAGTTCTATGTTTGGATCAGGAAAGAAGGGAAACGTTACAGTGGAAGGGTTTTTAAGAAAGTATCACGACAGCGAGGATGACCAAGAATTAAGTGAATCCGAGTCTTCTTCAGGCAAGGATGTTGATATTTTGGAGAGTGAAGAAAGTGAAATGTCTACATCCTCTGATGATGATGAAGACGACTATCAGATAGAGAGTGATTACCCAGAGAAGGTATTGTAAATTCCTTGCTTTTGTTTTATATGTATTTAGTATCTATATGTTTGGTTTCTAAGATACTTGTCCCAAGTTTATATGGCTTACAATTTACGTTGGATTCCCAGGGTTATGCTCCTAGCAAATAAGTGATAATTATTTAAATTTTCTAGAGTTGAATTGGATTGTTCTTTCTGTTATCACATGGAAATTGTCAAACATTGGTCACGTTGCTAGATACAATAGGGGCTATAACCTTATGGAAATGGTGAACCAAAGCACAAGGAACTGCTAACTGTATACTAGTGTTCCATGAGGACATGGCCCCATGGGTTTACCGTTTGGGGGACGTTTTGAATGTCTGGATGCCCTGGGGACTTCTGGATTTGGTGGGGATGTCTCCTCCTTGGCCCCCCTTTTTTTGGAAGTTTGGGGACATCCCCCTTTTTTGTTAAAATCTTTGAGTCGTGCAAATTGTGTTCTAGGCACAACAGAGCAGCACATTAAAAAAAATCAGACTACATTTTAGTGATTTTTTTTCCTCTACCGTGCCCTGGAAATTCCAGCTATTACTAGTTTTTTGTCATATCCTTAGATGCCAGTGTAGGATGTTCCTAGATGCAGCTTTTGTCGTAATTTAAGGCACTTTTCATAGTTTATTTGAGGCGTTGATTTTTAACTATTCTTTGACACTGCTGCTCTATTCTGGGCGTACAACAGTTATATATTTGATAATTCTTTTGGTTTGTATATGTTATTTTTAGGTATTTTTGATAATTTTTATTTTAAAAATTCAAATATTATTTTAATAGCTGACCGCAAAATCTGGATTTTTTATGCAGTCCCCAAAACTTGCCCTTGCACTGCCTGATTCCAAAACTTGGAAGAACACTACTGTCTACAATATTTTTTTGCAAATACAAATTAAAAAATATTATATTGGAAAATCAAATACATAACCTTTTACAAAAATATGGGTTCAATGGAACTGATTAGACTAAGCAATATATTTGGGATATCCTGCATCTACTGCATTACAACAACATTAAAAAATTGATTACACAGAAAAAACTGTAACAGCAACTTTAATACTCACAGATATTCTCAAAACAACCAGCTCCTGACAAAAACGAGTACCCGATTTGGCTTAACTTGACACATTACAATTTAGTTCTATATAGATATGAGAAGCAATTCGGCTTCTGAAACAAAGTAAAAGGTCATTAATTTCAGCAACGATGTCCATCAGTAGTAAATCTTCTGGCTTTCTGTTCACCTTGATGCAAGGTACATCAAAGAAGAGTCACCCTTAATGGCAATATCCGTTCATGTCCCTTCAATAGAAATGTCAAACCACATGACGGAGTTGTAAATTCAGAATAATTGTTGGAAGCGTAGTCCAGACCTTCAGCAAAACCAAACATAAATAATGTTCTGGGCTTGTTATTGAAGGCTCCCTGTGTCTGCAGTGAAGTGTGAAGGAAGTCCAAAAGGATGATATGGATGATTTTAGCTCTCTTAGAGCGGGTAGAATTCAAAAGTAACATGTCATCAGCAAAAAATGAGGGACAGGTTTGCATTAAAAGCCAAGGTACCATTGTGTAAATTGTTCTCAATGCTAGTATCTTTAGCTTTAGATGATCATTTAGTAACTGGTGCAAAGAGATAGGGGCAGAGTAGGCCTCTCTGTCAGATACCTCTTGATGTATTAAAGAAAACAGTGGGGCTATCATTTAAGAATTGAAACTTCCGGATTACCCATGCAAGACAATGCCCACCAGGTATATAAAGGGAAGGTTGGCAATTTTATTGCATAAATGTTCGAAAACCGTAAATAATACAAATCAAATTGATCAAATTTCTCAATCACTCAGTAACAATATTGTTACAAATATCTCATCAATTCCCATAATTTATTAGAAAGAGTCTCTTAAAACAATCATAAGTATCTGAAAGATCAATCTTGATAGTCATGGAGGATGCTTTCTTGACCTTTTAATCGAGTGATTCATTTCCTGAGCAACGATGATGTTGTCAATCTCTCTGCCTCGTGTAATTCCTCACTTTTCAACTGAAAGCTACTGATCAAGGAATTTATCGGCCATAATTTTTGAGATCACCTTGTAAGATGTATTGCAGAAATTGAGATTCATTTAATTGTTCATTAATAACCGTAACAGGTTAATGGGACAAAAAGAGAAGTGTGTCTCACATGCAGGTTTTGGAAAAAATGAAAGAAGAAAAAACTTAAAAAGTACATAAAATAAATAACCCGAGTCAAGATGCTTGTTGTGAGCTTGACAAAATTTGATTTCTGGTAAAAGCAGTGAGTCCGTTTGCTTCACTGAAATTGAGGTTGAAAAAATGAACCTGAAGTTGAAGGTTGAGACAAAGAATTGTACCGATGACTCTTAAAAAGGTCAAATCTAAAGCCACTGAATAAAGTTGCATCTCTGCCTTTTGAAATTAGAGACAGAAAATGAAAACTAATGGCATTCAGAATGGAATCATTCAATCTGGCTTCTTCTACTAAGCATGGAAGATTTTCATTAATGATATCCAAACAAGCCAGTTAAAAATTCACCTGGAAGTGGAACCCATTGGAACCCAGATCTTTATCTAAGTTCATGGATTTTATTGTATCTCATAGTTTCCTCCAGATCAATTTGATTGTACAATATTATGTTCTGAGCTTCCACATCAATAAGATTATACTCATTCAATTTTTGTAACAAGTAATCTGTCACCACTTCTCCAATGATTGTGGTCAGAAAGCGACTCACCCCTGTTGTCTTTTAGAATTTGGATCAAAGTTTCTACATAGGTTGCGGCCTTATAAAAAGAATCTGAATTGACATCCTCTTTCTTCAACCAAGTTTTATGTAATTTAAGATGCTAAGTGTTTTCTTCATTTGCTTCCTCTTGATCTATAATCAGCTGACATTTGTTCTCCCCCAATAACTTGTCATTCTTAACCCTCTTTGAAAAAATTCTCCTCAATGATTTTGACCTTGTGTCTAGCTTCAAAAAGATTCCATGATTGTGATTCAAGTTTGGTTGATCAAAGCTCAAAATGCCCTTTTCATGTTTTTAAGCCTCAGATGAAATTGAAGCATGTCAGTATCATGCGTGACTCCTCTCACTTCTCATAGTTGCCCCACAGCGGGAAGAACATATTTATACTCGATCCATTTAGCACCAAAGTTGGAAGGTGCATCAAGAGTCTTGGGCATCATGTGAACTTGGAGAATTACTGTTAGATTATTAGAAATAGATCCATATCTAACTATAGATTCCAAAATCACATAATTAGAGCGAAAATTAATGGAAACAATAAGCTGGTCCAACCTTTCAGAAATGGAGGCTTTACCCATTTCTCAGATTTTTGACCAAATGAACCACTCTTCCTTGTGTGGAACATCAACACCACATTACATCTTTGCATTTCACTAAAAATTAGAACCCTAGTCTTATTGTTGTTTAAAAATCCAGTTTTGGATTACTATTAATAACCTAATAAAAATCTGTTTTGTCAAAACCCAAGGAAAATAACGTTTGGGTTCTTCTATGTCACTGTTAATCCTCCTGATTGATCTGTATTATTGACCGTTTATATTTCAGTCCTTCGTCAATTTTCTATCATTGTCAGATGCAGTCAGCAGATGCTTTTTTGCCTGAATGAAAGCAAAATATGGACCTTCACTTCTAATTATCTGCCCGAGAGAATTTCATTTTCTTGAGTTTGCCTAGATGGGTTTCTTCTATTGTTGACGAGTCTTGTGTCCTTTAGGAGCAACGGAGTCTCATCTGCAATGTTCGTGTGTTTTCCTATATCTCCAGCTTGAACTTAGATGTTCACCCTTACTAAAATGAGTACCCCCTTATTGAGCTCACAGCAAAGCTCATTGGTATGGAGCTATCTACTAATTTATTATCACCAGTTTTAATAAGGTTGACTTCCCTGAGGATGGTGGAGTAAGTTATCCATTTACATTATCTTTATAATTAGCATTATTCAAATCAAAGAATTAGAATTGCCTACCTGAGTTGGTTCAGAGATCTTACCACATGCTGGCCCATTTGCCCATTTGAGATCTTTTCTTAGAGATGAAGGGGAAATTCTTTGATCACAAAGAGAAGAGATTCCTTGGAAATTTTCAGATCTGTTTTCTAGAGCAAAGAATCAATACGAGCTAAAGAAAGCCCATTACCAGTGATATGGGATTTGTCTAAATTATTTAGCCAGGGTTACTTCTTCCTCCACAGTCACCTCAATATTTATGGATTAGGCAAAAGTTTTAAGCTTCTTGTTAAGTTTTAAGCTTTCATACCATGTGGAAATTGAAGACTGCCATGGTATCCTAACGAGCTAAAGAAAGCCCATTACCAGTGATATGGGATTTGTCTAAATTATTTAGCCAGGGTTACTTCTTCCTCCACAGTCACCTCAATATTTATGGATTAGGCAAAAGTTTTAAGCTTCTTGTTAAGTTTTAAGCTTTCATACCATGTGGAAATTGAAGACTGCCATGGTATCCTAATGACATGAACTTGAATTGAACATGAAAATAATCACTCACAAGAGACATTTGATGTGAAAGAACTTGTAGGGAAAAACTTTGTATATCTATCTAAATAAACAAGTTAATTACCGGAGATATGATGTTTCCATAGTCCGTATTAGTGAATTTGAGTGCTTCTGGATTAAACTGTATGAGTTTTTCTAACATCAACGTTTCGGATCACACTACATGATCCATCATTAGGATGAAGAGAGCAATCAAGCAATTAAAGTTCATTATCAATGAGGTTGGTCTGTATACATGTTCAAGTCATTGATGCATGATGGTGCCAACTTGACCCAATATAATTTTATACATCATTATAGGTGACCCTTGGGGCCAACAACATGCAATGAAAAGTTAATTCAAGATTACATGAGTTCCAACAATGGCAAGCGGTTCCTTATCAATTACTCGACTTTGGCTCTATATTAATACATTTATTTTGAATACAAGAGAAAGTACATTCCTTTGGAGTTATTCAATAGTTATCTTGTGTTTTGTTCTTTTAGCTTATGTCAATAATTTTGAATAGAATAAAAACTACAGAAGACAAATGAAAAGCATTGTTGATAGCAGGCATCTCTCACACGGGCAGGTCAGATGTAGCAAGAATGCTTAATATGACGCTTCTCATGAGGCATGGACCTTTATCAGTCTTCTGTTTCATTTCATTATTTCTACCAATGCTATGGGCACATCATATCCATTGTACTATAAATTTTGAAGAGTTTTAAAAATTGAATGTGTACCAGGCATTGTTTTCTGATGTCAGTTCTCTTTTATTAGTAAGTCATTACTATTTTATTGGTCTTTGAATTGAGTGTTAAAATTTCAGAAGTTAGGTACAGTAAACATCCAGAAGGCTGTTCTGGTACATGGTTTTGTTTTGTCTTTGCTCTTGGAATACAATGGTCATTTATTAATTGGAAGAATTGAGCCAAAGGCTTACCTCTCAGCTTCATCTCTTTTGTTATAGGAAGAAGTACCAACTGTGGATAGTGAGACTCGAAGGCTAGCTGTTGTCAACATGGACTGGAATCATATTAAGGTATATCTTCGTATCTACTATAATACTGCTGGATATTTCCCAACGTGCCTTTTATTATTTACTTGGAAATGGTGAGGACATAACTGTGCCTTTTTGTGAATTGTCGGGACAACGCATTTTAGCTATTTAACCTGAAAGCACTGTCAAATTTCAAATGTTTTGTGTATTTAATGACCCAAAATTTGAATGGAATACAGGACCTATATGTTTTGGGGGTGTATGCATCTGCCAAGTTGACCAGATTTTATGGAAATGGAAATTTTTAGGATAATTCTTGCCAAACTTGCCAAATACTATCATAAGCATCAAGAAAAATCTTTTTTGTGAATTTCCACATCTTTTGTTCAGTTGAGGTTTCTCCCTATGTGATGTTAGTCTGACAAAAGAGACTAAACTCTGACTGTTAGTAAGCTGAACTATTCTCGCTAGGGTGGTTGTTCTCTTTATCTCTCTATCTATGTTTGTTTTTCTGGATATATTCATTTTGAGCACACATACTTTTTGATGAAGTTTAAAAAAATTATTATCAAAAGAGAACAATTCCCAAAATTATGAAGGTGACATGAGACAAAAGCCAAGCACGTAGAGGAGGTAGCTACCTTCTAAAACAACTACCTAAAACAGTAGGCCCACATGTAGGAATTATGAAGTATCCAAAAGACAAAGATAACTTTCTAAAAAGGTGATATATTCATTTTGAGCACACATGCTTTTTGATAAAGTTAAAAAAATTATTATCAAAAGAGAGAACAAGTCCCAAAATTATGAAGGTGACATGAGACAAAAGCCAAGCATGTAGAGGAGGTAGCTACCTTCTAAAACAACTACCTAAAACAGTAGGACCACATGTAGGAATTATGAAGTATGCAAAAGACAAAGATAACTTTCTAAAAAGGTTAGCTATAAACTCAGCATGTATAAAATGCTAATGTCACACATGCAGTTCTAGAGGCATGCAATCTGTCCATATACATGCATGCAAAAAGCAAAGCATCCATGAAAAAAGCATGCATGCACGAAAAAACAATGCAAGCATGAAAAGCAATGCATGCATGCTTGCATGCAGAGAGCATGCATGAGTGAGGAAGGGCCCGAATCATGTCCTTATGATCCAAATTAGTTTCTTGTCGAAAAAATTCTTTAAAAGGTGCCAGAGCAGAGGGGATTCATGAAAGGGGAATTAAGTTCCCATAAGTTCTAGGAAAACAACTTCATTGCTCATCATTGGAATTCATGGTGCCCACAAAGACATCTTTTAGAAGAGACTGGTGCCCGACTGCAACATCAGCCAGGGCCATATTTTCTAGAGCTGCATACCTATTGGGACGTCCAAGCTTATTGCTCCCAAAACACCTTTTTCTCTTACGAGATGACCACACAATGCCTACTTGCTCTAAACTTAGTCCAAAAAATTATAGGAATTCCTAATGTTCCTTACTCTTATCCTGCTACCTTCCCCTTATGGCCATCTTCTTTTTGCCTTATGCTGCTATCATAGCATTGACTTCCTTCTCTTGGATCACAGATCTAGATCCAGTTACCGTTTCTTGAACAAATGGGAGGGGAAGTGGCCTCCCCACCTGCCAGGAGCCATTGGAGGTGAAATGAGAGATCAAAATCCTAGAAAACTGTGAAAGACATGCAAGGAAAGCCAAACAGATACAAGAAAGCACCAAACCCTAGCAGAGTTCATCTCCATCATCTTAATGTTTTTTACTGACAGTGATAGCTCTCTTTCATGTTGCCATTCAGTTAGGTTTAAGCATGCATACTTGGTTAAATTATATTTTTGTATTTGGACCTAGTTTATTTACATTACAAAATTTTCATAGTAGATTGGACTAGTGTAAAATATTTGGGCCTTTTACATTAGTGGTTCTATACCTTCCTTTTTTTGGTATGAACTGTAAGATTGAGCCTAGATTTCAGCGCACAAATTTCTTATAATAATCTGGAAATTGAGTGCAATTTTTAATCATTGTTTCACATTTTATGATCTGTACTTCATTTTTCTTGGGTGGGACATCCCACAAGTGGTTAAATCATGTTATAAGTCATCTAAGAAGGTAATCACATTTCCTACTCTCATATATGAAACTGGACTGAATCAAGTCAGAGGAAACATGTTTTTGCTATAAATTTCAATAGTTTTTCATACATATATCTATGCATTACACTTTAATTTTGTTGCAAATTAGCAATGATAGTGGAATGGAACATTGAAAACACCAAAAAATATCAATGCTACGAATCTATTTTCAATTTTAAAATTTATTACTGTTTTATATATAGACGATGAATACAATTTATCAAAAGTACATGCAAAGTCTGAAATTTAAACTACACGCAAGTTAGAACATTGGGAAGCTTTCAATGGTACACAAGCAGATGGCAGAAGATAGAAGGTTGTCACTGTTGATGTTCATTGTCTAAAGTGGAGAGATACCTTATCAACATTGTTATCTATCAACTGTTAAAGAAACTGATTATTTTCAAGCTCTGCACTGCCAGTTGGTGTAGGATCATGATTAGTGTTCAATTTCATGATCCCATTTTGTGTTATACTCCACAGAAATATCCTTAATGTTCACATCCAATTGCATGCGATGCCGCATCTTGTAGTGAAGGTTCATAAATGATGCCAATTGATGATTGTGGTGGATGAAAACCAGGTTCTTAACGCTCCATGATGTTAAATAAATTTTCTCACATTGTCAATAAGACCATGTTTCCTCCGATTCTTGTGCAAACAAAGAAACTCATGTATGAGAAGCAGACACATGGAAAACTTATGTGGCTTTCTTGAATGTGTGGCATGATGTGCCCATCAACTGATGCGATTCTAATACTCATCTTTGGCTTTGCCTCTTGGAATACATTGCCCATAAACAAAGGCAACAAAGTATGTGAATAGCCAAGGATTCCTCTCCATGCCTAAATATCTTTCTTCCATAATGCATAGTGTAAAATTCTACATGTGCATCACTGTATGGTGCCTTCTTATTTGTCCGTTGTATATCATACCACTTCAAGTTTACTACACGGGTAGCTGCGTGTAAAGGTGCATTGAGGTGATTCAACCTGTAATGTATCTCTGCTTTTCTCTGCATCTGCTCATAGTATGTAAGTCCTCACCTATCTGCAATAGTTTTACCCTTAACATATGTGGAGTCAATGGTCTCAAACTCTATCAAACTAGGAGAAATTATATTTGCAAATCAGATAGTATCTACCATGGATTTCACAAATTCATTGATCAACTGTAATCGAATCCAAAATGCATCATCCAGAATTAATTTCTTGACATCCACGGGAAGCTTACCATACAAAAACTTCTCAATAGCCCACAATTCATTAGTACTCATGACAGTTACTGCAACACCTAGCAGGTAGAATGCAAAATCCAGAAAAAAACATTTATCAATAGAGTATAACCAATATATAGTTTACATTTAATGGTGATTGCTTATGAACTTCTGAATTTTTTCTTCCATATGCAGTGCAAGGAGCAACCCAGTCAAATGTTGAAAAATTGTTTAGCGCATTGTACCTTATATGAACAAGAAGTTGACCAAAAAATATGCTTGTAGGTCTAATAGACAAGCAAACCTACAATGGCTCCTAAAGTATTAGAGGGGTTAACATCCTCTATTGCTTTGTACAACCATTGACTATAAATGCCTTTTCTCTCAAAAATGATGCAATCAATAGACCTTCAGAAATATGGTCCACAAGGACAAAAAACAATGACGTTGAATAAATGTTCCTTCTCATTTCAGACTCTATTCCTAGTAATGATTGACCATCGCCTTAAATTGGCTCAAGAGATTTGTCAAAATTTTCCTTCCCCATGTTCCACGGAGGTTTTACATTCAAGGGGATACCACTTACATAAAAAAAGACTGGGCAATGGAACAATCTTTTTGCTCATTGTTGTTATTGTCAAAGATTGTAATAAAGGCAACAGGGTTGATCTGTGCAGAAACCCTTTGTTTATGAATAATAGATATTATATCTCCAATTTCTACTACTTACCATGGACTATTGGAAGCAAATTGGAGTTTGAGTGTAAGATCCACACAATTTTTTTTGATTTTTACAATAAAGGAAATGCAAATTCAAGTCCTGGCACTTTTTGATCATCAAGTTTTCAGTGTGGGCAAGGTGAGAGCATACGGTGTTTAGACAACACACAATCTATCTAGATGAATGCATTGCTGAAATAAAAGGCAGAAAGCCGACCAGAAGCACTCAAGCTACAGGGCTGATCCAAATCAACACCTCTTCGGCGGACAAGCATGCTTGAGAACGTAAAGCCATTGGCATATTACAACGGAATCCTATTAAACGAAAATGTCTGATTGCATGTGGATCCAATCAATGCCAAAACAGGCTATGAAATGCAGAGGGGTCCAGCGGTGAACCTCCCAAGACTTTCAATTTTGAAATACACATAATCGGCAGTATACCATCCGATTTTACAATATTATGAGCATGAAATGCATGACTTCCGGTGGTATTACCATCCGGAATTACAATATGAATGTAAAATGCACTACAAAATGCTAAATGATAGAGAAATTAGCCACAACACACTGATAATATTATTCTGATCAGAAAAATCAGACTGCTGCACACACAGGTTAGAGCATAATATTCAGAAAATTGAGTGTCAATCAGCTCGTGTGATTCTAAACAGGCTGGATGAAATGTCCCGTACTTGTTAGGGACGTTACAATGGTTTAGACTTGTAAAGTAGGAACTAAGGCTGACCGACTCCTTATGGAATTATTATTTAATTAAACACCTTATCATATGCTGGCCGACCCTTAAATGAAATCGTGGATTTCAAACTATGATTAATAAGCATCTTAAGATGGCCGATTTCTTGCAACTACATGGCCGATTCCTAAAATAGAATATTAATTAAAAGGGGCCGACCCCTTAAGGGGAGTATTATCTCCCATAGATGGCCGACCAGCATAAGAAATCATTAATGAAGAAATTGTTAAAGGCCGACTCTATGAGTAAAGCGCTCCATATGTGTATTAATGATGAAGTGCCTCTATATAAACAAGGATGCTACGTTTGTGAAAAGAGATGTGTCTTTTGGAATGAATTGCTCCCCTCAAAAGCTATATAAAAGGAAGATAGAATGGAGGTTAAGGGGAAGGAATGCAATGAAGATCATTCGGAGTTAGAGCAGGACTAGTACATAGATAAATATGAAGAGTCTTGTAGATGTGTACTAAAGGAAGGTGAAGATGATTTAAGGCAGATATATACCGGATTCTGAAGATGATTTTAGGGCAGATATCTGAAGCCTAAACAGCAGAAGAATATATATATATATATATATATATATATATATATATATATATATATAGATTGTTATTTATTGAAAGACATAAAGTGATCAGCAAGGGAATAAGAAAGATATATTTTAGCAGAGATAAACCTGCAGGAATAGATCAGCAGTGATATATATATGCAATAATTAATAATAGCAGAGAATTATGTATTGCAGCCATTCTATCATGCTATAACTCTATCAGCCTTTCATTCCATTAATCTATTAGTCCATCATTCTATTATTCGATTATTATATCATTCTCTCATTCTATTCTTTTATCATTATATCATTCTATTCTATCAATCTATCATCCTATCATTCGATTATTATATCCTTCTACGATTCTATCATTCTATTATGATTCTATTATTGAATTAATCAAACCAGTGAATATCTGAGGTATCGATTAGCAATCAAAGAAAGTTATCTTTATTCATAGTTCCACGAAGTTTCCTGACGGGGACGGGGGGACAAAGGGTCTAAGTTTGGGGACGGTGGAGGGGCGGCGCTGATATACATATGGTACTTGAATAACTAGTTATAAAAAGATGTTTAAGAATAACATTTCAAATGGCAAATTAGTAAACTAGCAAAATTGCAAATACTAACACTTTAAATACTTGAATACTATTAGTCTATTACTAAAAGACAAATGAAATTGTCGAATTTGAGATTTCTTAGTTTCTATTATATAGAAAACGGAAAATATAACATGTCACATCATAATATCATATCAATGTATCATAAAGTCTTAAAGATGGTTACAATGAGTAGCATATGATGATATCAAAATAAGTACAAACTACCAAATGCAAAAATCAAAATGTAGTGAAGGGAGGCCTCTAATCACTGGTTTTCCTCTTCTTCACCTAGCTGTTGCAAAACATGAAATGGCATATTGAGCAAATAAAATGAAGAATGAGAGTTTAATGAGTTTTTAGCTTTTAAAATGGTCAAACACCGCCTTAGGGTTCAGACCTGGACTCTAAGTCCAAGGCAAAACCAAAAAAAATTAAAAAAAAAAAAACACTTTTCGCTGCCCCCAGCGTGGGGGACGTCCAGAAGTCCCCAAGACACTCGAGGGACATCCAGAAGTCCCCGAGACGTCTCGGGGACGGCTAGAAGTACCCAAAGTTTCTGTGAAGTTTCCGGCGTACCGGCGGCGGTGGGGGGATGTCTCGCAGGCGTCCCCAAGTCTCGGAAACGTCCGGGACGGGGGGACAGGTAGTTTTGGGGGGGGGGACGGGTCCCCGTGGAACACTGCCTTTATTGGAAGGAAGTCATATAAGAATCAAACAGAAGGAAATATATTAAGTATCTATATTGGCTATACCACAAGTGTTAACAACAAAGAAGGATATATTACAATCCTTGAACCAAACTTAAAAGAGGTACTTTAACCCAGTGAGTCATCACGTTTGGAATGAATGTGAAATGCATATTAGGGGACAAGCAGCAGCAGTGGTCCCTTCATCAAGTAGCCCACCCCAAGTTGGATGGACGGGTGTTTTTGTCACTTGTGGGCCAAGGGGGTGAAATCCAGGATGGACGTACCGCCCTTGGGCTTGGTTAAGGAGTACCAGGCTCCCGACACCCTATATGCCTTCTCATAGAGTATCATTATGTGATTTACCATTGGGAATAACCTTGAAATGATTATATGTCTACTCCATGAAATCCGTGTATGCTTCGTGTATGGTGTGTATACTTTGTGCTTGTTAATATATGTATTGAATTAAAAATATTGATTATGCTATGAAGATTTGATCTCATTATTTGTGTTATGAAGTATTGATCTCATTAATAATTATGCTATGATAGGTGAACTTAATATGAATGATAGATGAATTATAACATGAATAATGCTATGAATTGATTATTATCTAATTTATTGATCTTCAATATTTCTAATGTCCCTTTCTAGTGATTATTATTATATGCAGGTAAAGAAATCAGCAATATCTTAAAAGGGGACAATACAAGTGGTATCAGAGCATGATTCTACCAGCGTGGAGATCAAAGGTTTATTCTTCTAGTCAATTATTAACCTTCATACCGTAGTTTAATGTCAAGGATCCCTTTACTACTTAAATTTCCCTTAACATTACCAATCCCATTAACACACACACTATAAATAAGAGACTAAGACAATAGTAACATAAGCCCTTTAACAGTAATCAACATGTTTGTAACAGCTCTTAAAATTGTTTTTTGTTACATATTCCCCCTTGGTATGATACACTGCACTTATTTATCTTCAATGATAGATGCAATCCCCTAGAATTGAGTACCTTATCTTGTTACAAACTACTTCTTTCTGCATATGCTCACGGAGACAAGAAATTTCGTTCAGAATGTTAGTATGCAAATACAACTGAGTTCTATAGGTATGTGATTTCCAAACAAGGGTTTAATCTCCTTGAAATGGGCAGCGGTATATGATCATCGACAAAATTCTCATAGACTATTTAAAGTTCCATGGTTAGTCGCAGTGCCATTCTGACATTTACTATCCTTTACCCTTTAGTTGCATCCATTATCCAATCCTATTTATAAGTTAGGTGATAGTCCAGACTCAGATGACTCCAAAACTATACAATGGAGGAAAGGGAATTGATTTTGTTCCGAGACATCTACTTTTTCTAGAGGTTGCATGCTAATGTTGTCTTTATGACCATTATTGCTGTCATAAGAGAGTTGCTGGTCGCTCTCCAATCTCATTGACTCTTTGACTTTGTTAAACCTCGGGAACACCATTGGAATTAGACCATAGAATTTATTTCACGGGCCATGTTTCAGGAATACCTATATATATATATAAGAGGTTGCATGCTAATGGTGTCTTTATGACCATTATTGCTGTCATAAGAGAGTTGCTGGTTTCTCTCCAATCTCATTGACTCTTTGACTTTGTTAAACCTCAGGAGCACCATTGGATTTAGACTATAGAATTTATTTCAAGGGCCATATTTCAGGAATACCTATATATATATAGCCAAGCAAATGGCATAAACATAAGATTCATATATATAATTCTGTTATAAAACTTATCTAACCACATTCTAGATAAACCCCAGTATTAAGACTTTAAGCTTATTAGTTACTATCCTAAACAGTCCTTAGTAAGCTAGTATTCATACTAGATGAAGTTAATAAGTTCTCACTTCATTTATTTAACCTTTGCAATCAAGAGCAAACATCTTCCATGTTCTCTATCTAGTCCAGTCACTGTACATTATTGAGAAGTTTATCTCTGTTCACAGTCATCTTGTATTGTCATATAGTTTCTTAATACAGTTCAAGTTTTTCGGGACTCCTCTGCATCACTGTGCTAAAATTTATTCCTTATCACGTCACCATGTCTGGATAATTCATCACAAGGCAGTTTACAGTGTATTCTAAGGTTTGAGACATAGTCTCTTGATTTGGTTGATTGTGTTTCCCTTAAGTAACAATGCTTCTAAGACTTGGCTGTCCCTTGAGTGATGTAACATAATTTAAGAATGATAGGATAATTTCTATAACAATCTTCTAACTGTAGACCGTCTCATTAACTTTATGACAGTAAGGTTGAATCTAGGACTGTGATCATCTTATCACAATATTCTTCCTTGATGTATGACAATCCTTCTTTTGTCATGGTTGTTCCTTTAGTGGCAAATGATTCGCCTAAGAATATGTTTGTCCTCGCTGCTGACAAGTCTTTCTAGGTGACTTGAATGTCATGACAATGTTAGAATACAGATGACAGTCCATGGATTATATCATTTCAGAAAAGAACATTGCATTTGAGGTCATAGATGTGTGTCAAGCTTCTAATTCCCATCTTAATATATGAGAAGCTCACTTTCCTGCTTGGACTCGAAAGATATCCATGTGCAAAAGTTGAGCCAACTTGGTTTCTTCTCCCTGAGATGACTGAAAACTTGTCTTAAGTTAGGGATCTTACCCGTTACCAACTCTTGATTTTGTTGTTGAGAGATATGGGGAAATACAATTATGTGAACCAGAAGAATTTGGACAATACATTATCCTCATACTTTAGAGAAGGTTATCAACCATATGATCATAAAGGGCTATGTTGGTGGTTGGATGGAAACAAGTATAATAACAACCATTCTTCAAGGAGGATTAATTTGGGATGCTGATTACTTTAGGAGCGTCCTAATTTGTGATTGCTTGAGGACACACAATCTTGGGCAGGGTGGACTGAAATGTCCCGTATTGTTAGGGACATTACAATGGGTTGAGACTTGTAAAGTAGGAACTAAGGCTGACCGACTCCTTATGGAATTATCATTTAATTAAACACCTTATCATATGCTGGCCGATCCTTAAATGAAATCGTGGATTTCAAACTATGATTAATAAGCATCTTAAGATGGCCGACTTCTTGCAACTACATGGCCGACTCCTAAAATAGAATATTAATTTAAAGGGGCCGACCCCTTAAGGGAGTATTATCTCCCATAGATGGCCAACCAGCATAAGAAATCATTAATGAAGAAATTGTTAAAGCCCGACTCTACGAGTAAAGCGCTCCATATGTGTATTAATGATGAAGCCTCTATATAAACAAGGACGCTACCTTTTTGAAAAGAGATGTGTCTTTTGGAATGAACAGCTCCCCTCAAAAACTATATAAAAGGAAGATAGAATGGAGGTTAAGGGGAAGGAATACAATGAAGATTGTTCGGAGTTAGAGCAGAACTAGTACAAAGATAAATATGAAGAGTCTTGCAGATGTGTACTAACGGAAGGTGAAGATGATTTAAGGCAGATTCTGAAGATGATTTTAGGGCAGATATCTGAAGCATAAACAGCAGAAGAAATATATATATACACACATACAACATAAGACTATATATTGAAAGACATGAAGTGATCAGCAGGGGAATAAGAAAGATATATTTTAGTGGAGATAAACCTGCAGGAATAGATCAGCACTGATATATATATATGCAATAATTGATAATAGCAGAGAATTATGTATTGCAGCCATTCTATCATGCTATAACTCTATCAGCCTCTCATTCTATTAATCTATTAGTCCATTATTCTATTATTATATCATTCTCTCATTCTATTCTTCTATCATTATATCATTATATTCTATCAATCTATCATCCTATCATTCGATTATTCTATCCTTCTACAATTCTATCATTCTATTATGATTCTATTATTGAATTAATCAAACCAGCGAATATCTAAGGTATCAATTAGCAATCAAAGAAAGTTATCTTCATTGGAAGGAAGTCATATAAGAATCAAGCCAAAGGAAATATATTAAGTATCTATATTGGCTATACCACAAGTGTTAACAACAAAGAAGGATATATTACAATCCTTGAACCGAACTTGAAAGAGGTACTTTAACCCAGTGAGTCATCACGTTTGGAATGAATGTGAAATGCATATTAGGGGACAAGCAGCAGCACTGGTCCATTCATCAAGTAGCCCACCCCAAGTTGGATGGACGAGTGTTTCTGTCACTTGTGGGCCAAGGGGGTGAAATCCAGGATGGACGTACCACCCTTGGGCTTGGTTAAGGAGTACTAGGCTACCGGTGCCCTATATGCTTTCTCATAGAGTTCCATTATGTGATTTACCAGTGGGAATAACCCTGAAATGATTATACGTCTACTCCGTGAATTCCGTGTATGCTTCGTGTATGGTGTGTATACTTTGTGCTTGTTAATATATGTATTAAATTAAAAATATTGATTATGCTATGAAGATTTGATCTCATTATTTATGTTATGAAGTATTGATCTCTTTAATAATTATGCTATGATAGATGAACTTAATATGAATGATAGATGATTTTTAATATGAATAATGCTATGAACTGATTATTATCTAATTTATTGATCTTTAATATTTCCAATGTCCGTTTCTAGTGATTATTATTATATGCAGGTAAAGAAATCAAGAATATCCTAAAAGGGGACATTACATTGGACTACACTAAACACTACTTATTTGTTCTCGAAGACTGCCCCAACAAGCTAAAAGACTGGACTATCAGAGTAATACTGACCATAAACTCTTCCAGCTATACCGTACGACCCTGCAAATGACCCTCTAAACTGCTGTATTCACATTCAGACATATGTGGTCCTCTGTGCCATTAATATGGCGCTCAAAAGACACCAAAAACACCATCAAAAAGACTGCGATTAAGGACCAGCATTCACACGCCCCTGTCCCAACATGTACGGCCCTGCACAGAAGGTACGGCCTGCCTGATAACAGTAGTATGACCTCCAAAGTATGGAACTGTTGTGTAATGAGGTGTGACCAGATGTAGGGCATTCAGTCCAGCAGAAAGAAAAGGTAGCAATTGGCAAGTATGTACCCTTCTAATCATTCAATGGTACGGCTGGGAGCATCTTCAAAAAGTAAGGCCTCCTTGGTATCTACACACTGCAACTAGTATATGCAAACTCAACAAATATTCACTCAATTTCATCAGCCCTGAAATATGTATTGGAAAACTCCAAGGAAGAAATAATCTGGAATTTCAAAACACATAAAAAATCTCCATGATGTCAGAAACTAGAAAATAACTGGAATTTCCAAATCTCACTATTAGCACTAAGGTGATTTCTGGTTGAAATCACACAACCAGTTCGGAGGGTTTTCGTCCTCGAAATTGGATTCACCAAAGGGTTTTCGTCCATAGGCAAATGAGAGAACACACGTTCAACTCAGAGCAAAATAGAAATGAATTAGACAGTAACCCTTCTTCTGAGGACCAAACCTCTTTTTATAGCTTTTTAGAGCTACTTTAGGAAAATCAATTTTTTGCTTTTTTGCTGCATTTTAAAAAAATTACTTTTTGCCTTTTGTTGCTTTTTTGAAAAAGCACAAATTACATAAAGTGTCCTTTGGCCACTTTTCAACACTGTGAGCCTAGCGACACTATATCTGCACACTTAAACCACCTTTTTAAATAATTAAATGTAAGTTGCCAATTAAAATATTAATTAAAGGCACCTTTTTGACAACTTAATTTAATTATTTAACTTATATTCCCTTTACTAACGCCCAATAGCCTACGGGAAAACTTAGGAAAATAGACTAATGGTTACCAATTGCTTATGCTCGAGAAGTGGAGATTACATTGAGTTGTCGTTGTAATTGGGAATAGTTTGTTTCTTGCATTGTATCTCTCATGTTGGGGGGATCTTTCATTTTTTCATGGCAAATTTCAACACCATAACTTTTGAAAGCCAAGAAATGTTTTTTTAACTTGGGTATAACAAACCCATCACTTAACTGCAAAACAAAACATTGCCATTAATTTTGTACACCATCTTCTTTGATGTTCATGTATTCTTATATACATTTTGATGGTGGGGTCTTAATAGCATTTCTTGGGAATTATTAGGTTTAGGGGAAATATGTTCTTCTAAACGGCCAAGCCTTGCTGTTCTCATAAGAATAATAAGCCCTCCAAAAACTTCCCACTGCGCAAAAACATTCCACAAGCTTCTCAAAACATAAAACCTCACCCTTCAAGAGGATCACATCATAAAACCATTTTCCAGGGTTGGGAAATGCTCATGGTAGCTTAAAATAATAATATATAAAAATACCAAGAAAATGTTTTGCACTGTCCAAAACATCCTCCATTGTGCAAAATCACTGTGGAGCAAAGAAATGTGTGGTTAGAGGATTTTTTGAGTCTCATGTGATTTGAAAATTGCTCTTTCCCTATGCAAAATGACATTCTTTGTGCAATTAAATCTTCAGTGTGCAACAAAATATGCTTGGTGTCTTTATGCTTTTATGTTAATTGATTGTGAGTTTACCCACTTTTTAGAAGTTCTTTCCTTTTTTATCTTAGGGAATGGGGATTAGGATGGAGATGGAACCTTGGTTGTGTAGTTTAGGTGTCACATATTTGTGATTTTGATCAATTAGGAACGAAACATTGTTACTTAGTGCCAAATGTTGTCTTGACCACCAATTTCAGGATCTCTCCCAGAATGTGTGGACGTACCAGGATTGCCTAACTCCTCTCCAATCATCCCTCACAAGTTTGACAATGTCAGCATTGTTTTGTGCAATTGTTTTGTAGTGTTTGCAAAAAAATAACAAAATAGAGGAAATGTGATGACTGAAGATGTGTAATGTGCCGTACCTATTTGTAAATTTTTAAGATCTTTTTATGTGTGATTTTTATTTATTTTTGTGTGATCTTTCAGACTAGACAGAAAAATGTAGAAGGGGTTTTCAGTTTTCCTGCAGATGCGTTGCCGAAGCATACAATATAGAGCATATAACCAAAACCCAGAAAATATACAATGTAGATGAAGAAACTATTGACTGCCCAGATAGCAAAATGGCTAATAATGAATTACTATGACATACCCATGTTCAAATATGCAACTTGGTACAATCGCTAGAATGGACCAGCAAGTGGGTATGGCTGGAAACGCCTCAGATCACCATGGAATGATAAACAATGAACATGCAAGTGATATAAGCAGAGAATAAGGCTCTCAACGCCTCACAATGGCCAAGTTTGAAGCTACAATGTGAAAGAATGATCCTCTAAAGGACCCGCGAACCTCCTCCAGGCTGGTATGGCTGGCTGTAGGTGAAAACAGCCCCTCAAGTCACTGAAATCTCCTCCAATCTTTGCTGTAACTGTTCTGCAGAACCTTCTTAGGCTGGGAGACCGAGTTGAGACAAGTTTGGTGCCAGAAATCTCACCCAAACAGCTGCAAAAAGGGGTATGGCCTGATGAGGTTGTATGGCCAGCAGCTGAAATAAATGGCACTCTGAAATGTTATTACAGCACTCTCCAAATTGCTGATATATGGCTCTCCATGGCTGTATAAGAGGAATAGAATGAAGTATGCAATGAAATACATCAAAACCCTCTAAACCCTTCAACACTGGAATCCACTGAAGCACATTTGTGAGCATTGAGTGTATTCACCACAATGGCACCTTTGGGTGGTATTGCACACCTGTAGAATGCCGTCACTAATGGAGGTTTTTGTCTTCAAAAGCCTGGTTCGAATGCTCAAACCCTTGAAACCCTAGCAGAGCTCTCAATAGAAATTATCATAACAAGGCATAGTACAAATGAGCTTTCATTTCACCCTTTATTCTCCCTCCAAATTGGGCGTTGGGTTTAGGAGGGAACTTAGTCATATTTAAACTTCTTTTATTTCCCTAGGGATGGGCGCCCAAGGTCATAACTTGCCTTTTATTCTTCATTTTTCATTAAGTCACTTTTCCTTTAATATATTGTAAAGTCCAAATTAAATATAACATTAATAATTTTTGGACTTTAAAATAAATATGAAGACGGTGTCGGAATGTAATGATCTATAGCTCATCGGAAAGCTCTCGACGAGACGAATCTGACCCCGCTCTGAAAATCGCAAACCAACATTGAACCCGAACTTATTAAAAATAGTAAGTAATGAGCAAGAGCCAACAAAGCCAACACTGAGGGTGCCAACTGGATCCACTGAATATGAACCACCTCTCCATCACCGACAATACCTCCAAGGCCAACTAACTCCAGTTCCCTAACCAAATTGCTAGTCCACGGGAACTCAATGATGGACTAACCATGTAACACGAAGGGGACATTACAAGATGAATGGTTGTGCTTCTTGTAACTACCAAGATGCCCCTTCGTCTTCCACATTTGTATATTAGTGAACTATGACTATTCTTTGATAGGTTGATGAGGATTGATAAGTTGATGAAGGAAGATAAGTTGATAATGAGATGGTAGATACACATTTTGTGACACACGATTGACCTCTCCGATTCTGTACATAACTTTTGCATAATAAAATTTTGCAATTTACATTTCTCTCATAGCCTCTTCTCTTTGTTTGAATCATCCCTGTCTCTTGCACTTTGAGTGATATTCTGTGCGCCATCACTTCAATAATTTTCTTTTGTTAAGAACAAATTCAAACTAGTTTAATTGTGTTGCCCCTTAGCCACCCTTGGGCCTTGGATCAAAGAAGAGTGTAATCTCCGAAGAATGGCACATATATGTAAAGCTTGCTTTATATTGATGCATTAAGCTTGTTAATCATAGAACAAAATGGTAGAGGTATGAGTACAAGAAGCTTGGTCTCGAAACTTGAGTTGTGACCCTTCATTGTATGTTCCTTCATGATCTTGGTAGATGGCAGACAAATCCACGTCAATGGCGCCAACTTTATAGAATATGATAGAGAGCACCTTGCAATGTTGTAGAGATAATAGAGAAAAGTTATGTATGGGTAAGAGCTGTAATCATTGATTTCCTCACCAAACTTTCTCTATGTGTTCAATCTCCTTTTGACCTGTTGACTTCAGCACCAAATAGTCTGTTTAGAGCGTAGACATTGTATAAGGTACTATTGATGTTTGTTTTTGGAGAAGTCAACAATAGAGTGAAATACAGAGTATCTGACTCTTTGTTGAGCAAAGCCTCTCGAATGCTGAACGAAGTGATCAAACAAGATGACTCCAAGGTTCCTTTCTTATGATTTTATAAGAGGTAGCTCAGTGACTAAGTATGATTATGTTGGTAAACACAAAGGGACTTACACAATCGTTCGACAAGTTGTTGATTCAAATGAAAGAAGTAAACACAGGAATGTCTAAGTACTACAGTTTATGACTTATGATGTTGCAATGATGTTCTTGATCCTAACTTTAACCAAATTGATAAAAGAAAAGACAAAAGATGAAAGGTGTAATGAACTAATCTAATCCTAGATGCAAGGATAATTACTATTCAAGTGAAATCAAACCAAATCTTGCTTCGCCAAGTCAGACAACTACACAAGATTGATGCAATCTTCTAAGGTTTTACAAAATGTTTAAATCACTTATGCTCATGAAACATTCAACAAACATAGAGATCAAATTGAAGTTCAGTTTTGTTCAGACTAACCATACACTGCAATTTGCAAGCCACAAACTACAAATGGTGTGAACACAAAGATTTCACCACAAACAATAATGGAGTCTTCCACCAACTAACATAAATTTTAAAGAAAACTTAATCTAATCTTATTATTCACTTGAAGAAATCTAAACCATGCAACACTTAGAAACATATATAGAGTCACCAAAACAATGAGTCTTATATTATTCCAGAGAGCTCTTGCAACAATACGAGAGTCTTCAATCGTACAAATGAGAGCGAAAAAGCCCTTTTATAGACCTCAAAATGTAAGAAGGGTCAAGATCGATCGGCCAAGCCAATGGACCAGATCATGCCACATCACAAGTAGTTATAACAAACTCATGTCTTTATTAAATGAAAGAGGCTAACTTAGTAAATGAAAGAGGCAATAAAGGCACGCTTCCCAAGAAGATAAGGATGCCACATCACATCCCTTTCACATGATAGTACTATGAAATGCAATGAATCTAGACACAACTTGAGCAACATCTCCCATTGGTACACTTGTTGCAGCATTAATGGATCCTTTTGCTGTTGTCACATCTGACTCATAGACGCCAAGTGTCTTCTCCCAGTTAGCTATCCAAGACTTGTTTGCTCCAAGATGAAATGCAAGTGTGAATATGTTATCCAACTGTCCTTCATCAATCCTATCATCCTGAAAGTAGAATGCCTTGACTTGTTGCTTCATGTTTTCAATGGTGATATCTCCATAAGGATTGCATATTGTGGTCAATGAAGTATGTACATGATTCTGTGTCCTTAGAAGAACACTCCTTATCCTTGACATATCTACTTCAATCTTGTCAATCAACTGTCCCTTGTTGTGAAAGGAGAAATACCAAGTGGTGAAGTCGTGGAGTATTTTGATCAACCACCTTTCCTCGAACTAGATCTTCCATGGGAGTTTCCATCAAACTCTTGAGTTGTGGCATGTATTGCTCCTTGATGGGTTTGAACTCAGCACATATCTTTAGCAGAGCGTGAACTCTATACTTGAGATTAATGACTATCATAAACTTGCACAATCTCTTCAAGATAAGTATATGCTTTCTCTTCTGTCTTTTCTATCCATCCCTTCATTATCTGAGATGAAGTTTTTATATTTTCGACTTGAGATACTGTTTCTTGTGGAAGAATGGACGAAGGTATTGGAGTGGCTTCCTTTTGCTGGATAGGCTGCATGACTTGTTGAATGTAGTGCTTTAGTGTATTGAAATCCTGTTCAACCTTTAGCTTAACTTCTCTTTCTTGTTTTAACATGATTCTTACACTATTCACTGATTCTTGAAGTTCCTCCTCTATTTGTTCTCCGGTAATTAGACCCATGCCAATAGTAGTCACATTGTAATCTTCGGGTGCCATGTCTTCTAGATCCTTTTCAACTCTAGGAACAACTACATGTACCTCTCTATTTCCAGAAGAATCTTGAGTAATCTTTGAAAAGACCGTTGCTTTCCTCTTTTGATTACTCTTTTGTGCATTTACAAGCAATTCTTCAACTGGAGCAGGCTGATATGTTTCTATGATTGTACTTTCTTCAATTCTCTGCCTCAACCAAGGTGGAAATGCAGAAAGATCTTGTTGCCTTTGTACCTGATTATGTTGTACACGTGCTACTTCTTCATCAGATTCTGCTTGACCTTCCTCATCTTGATCAGCAACATCATCTTCCTCTATTACAATAGTTGGACTTGAATGAATTTCTTCAGATGGAATCAAAGCAGTTTCTTCCACTACTTCAACTTCTTGTATTGGATTCTGAATATCTGAAGTACCTTCCTGTAAACTAGATGAAGTAGATTGGCTGTTCTTCTTTTTAGGTTTTTGACTTGATTCTCCTTGGTCTTGACTAGCCTTTTCCTTTTTCTAACTACATTATCACCTTGATCACCTCCACTGTGTTGGAGTCCACTATGTACACTATGTTGTTCTGACTCTTTGTCATCCATCTTGTTGTATGTAAAAACTTGTCCTTCTTCATTCATCTCTTGTAACAGCTGAGTTATACATGCTTGTGTCATGGCTAAGACTGTCTCCATCAACTCCTCTTCGGATACATCCCTCCTTGACCAATCAACTGTATAAGGTAAATCCTTTATCTTTTCAAACTCATCTAACAACATAGTGTCATTCTCTATGAACTGATCCGGGATTCTGAATACTTTGGATGCTCTAACTAAATCCCATTTGAGTCTTGAACATTGGAGTGTTCGGAGATCATCTTCATCTTTCACACTGGCCCAATGGTCTTCCAACTGCATGACATGCTTGTACTCCCTGTTATATTTCCAGCAAACTTGAAAAGGATCAAAATTAAGCCTCTTGGTGCCATGAGTTTGTAAATGATATGCCTGAAGCTCTATCTCAGAATATTCAGCTGCTGCTAATGATGGACACTCCAGATTTTGCCCAAGAAGAAGTGGAAACTGAATCCCGCCTTTCCTTTTCAACTTTTGGAGCCTGATGAGTTCTAGGAGTTGCCTTTAGACTTCTAACATCACCATCCTGTTAGTTGGGTATCTTGGTAATCTGTATGGATAAGAGGTAAAACCTTGAATCCTTATGTAAGTGTACCTTTCATGCTGAGTATACCAATGTCCATATGCCACAATGAACTCCCTTGCTGCATTTGACAATCTTTTGTGGAACTCTCCTCTTAATTTCTTCAATATGAACATAGCAAACGCATCATTGAACCTTGTATAATGATTGATATTCTTGAAATGTAACTGAGGGTAACACTGATGCGACAAGTACTTATTAGGCCCAATTCCAACTTCTCCTTTTCTAGTCAGACCTGAATAGACTTCATTCCTTGCTAGAAGATAGACCACATAAGAACTCATATAGAATGATTTAGTCTTTGAAAAGTTAATAAACTGTTCATGTATGCTTTGACTGATGAGCCCAGCCCAATCAATCATCTTCCCTTTGAGGACTAGCTTGATGAAAGAGTACATCTATGATTGAAAAGTTGCGGATTGTGGCATTCCTATCACTCTATTGAGGAACATGATCTAGTATCCGATTTCAGGATGAAAGTCTATCTTGTGAAACTGTGGAGGATTATTATTATTGAACTTTATGGATGGATTAGCCATCCAATCCCTCTTCATTTCCTGCAACTTTGTCTTTGAATCAACATCATATTCTTGTTGACCTTGACGTATAGAAATGCTGATCATCCTGTCCTTAGTTGGAATGTTGAAGGTGTCTCCAATTGCCTCCTTTTGCAAATAAGCCAACACTGTTCCATCCTTGGCCACAATTTGCCTATTATCCATGTCATACTTTTTGCAACATTCAATGATCATTTCTGAACAAGGTAGAGCTGGTGGAAAACAAGCAGCTTCAATAGCTCCGCTCCTCATGATGGCTCTAGCAAGACTACCTCCAGTGGGTTCTTGAAGCATGGACTTAATATCCTCTAGATTGCTGTTGCCCATGTTGGTGTCTCCGACGTTTGTCCACCTTGAAACGAGCTTTGATTATGGAACTTTGCCCTTAGCATCCATGCGGATCCTTGCTTGCCTCTCCTTTGAAGTCATTGCCATGATCCTACAAACTGGACATGAATAAGCAACCTCAAATAAAATGATTGACAATCTATTTCCTAACAAAATGGGTGAACCCGAGGTGTTGCGAAACACTGGGATGGAGGACGGAATGGGATGTACTGGATTCTTGGCGCGTACAACCATCGAACCGGAGACCAAAGCAGGGCTCGGCGAAACGGAAAGTATCGTAGTACGCCATCCTTCCCTAGAATGGATGGAACTTTCGTGCCGGGGGCAGCATTCAAGTTGATCCATTACGAACGACCGTTCGCATCTCATTATCTCATTTGATCCGCGGCACTCACCACTGCGCTAAGCCTCCTCAATGACAATCTATTTCAGCCTCCTTAATGCATTAGACTTTTGATTTTTATCCTTCTAACATAAAGTTTTTGCAAGAAAATAATGACATCTAAACTCAAGGAAAACATTCTAAACATGCTCATCTTCCTAACATCTAGCAATTTTCAATGGCCTTATTAAAATAGAATAAATAAATAGATCAGGTATATTCAGATCAGACTTACCAAACAAGCTGACTTTAGATAGAATCTTCAAGATTTGATCAAACTTCAGTCCAATTTTGACAAAGTCAGATCTGCACTTTGTAAGAATTACCTTATTTTTGCTCTCCAGAGGTAAATTCGCTCCTTAATGATGATGAAAATGAAGGCAGCAGCAGGTATAAATACAAAATTTGCATTGGAATTTGTATAACTGCCTAGGCCGACCTTATTGAATAAAGTACAAAAAAACATTTAATTTGATCTCCTCTATATTTAATGTGATGCAAATTCTCATACAAATCTTGCTTTTTTTCTAGAAAATGTTGAGAAATCATAAGGGCTCAGTGGTTGGGTACAGCAGTTTCCTTCTTGCTATGAGCGCACTAGATTGATACTTTGAATTCTCCTTGAAATGATATTCAATCTTTACCTTATCTTCTAAATTGGCGCAAGAGTTTAGGATTTTGGGATCTTCTTTGAGTTTAGCGCACTAGATAGTGATGTTAGGATCCTCTTGTCTTTAGACTTCTAAAGTTTGCATCCTATCTTTGAGAGTTGTCGCATCACTTCATGGTTTTGAGATCTTCTTGTTCTATCCCCTATAAGGGCGCTTTGGATGAGGACTTTGAGTTCTTCCTAACAATCTTAACATACTTCAATCCTCTTATTGACCCCTGGCGTACTAGTTGGCACCTTCAAACTCCTCTATAACCAGCGTATTGGATGAAAGTTACAAGTCCTCCTGCCTATAGACTTCTCCAACTTGTACCTATTCTTTTAGAGCTGGCGCATTTGATTGAGTTTTCAAATCCCCTATATGGCTGGTTGGAAGATGATGCATAGGATTAACTTTAGATCTGCCTTCAAACCCTGGCGCAGCAGATTGAGATCTTAAATCCTCTATATGGCTGATTGCATTAGATGACCTCTCCAAAATCTTCCACAAGCTGGCGTAGCAGATAAGTTACAAAATCTTTTTCTTCTATTCTTGGCGCATTAGATCCAATGTTTGAGGTCTTCATCCCTTCTCCTTACAATCTCATGATCCTAAGCTTTGACATTTCAACCTTATTCTCCCTTTGGCGCATTTGATAAGAACTTCAAGTTCTTCTTGTAGAACCTTTTACCCTTTAGCGCATTGGATGAGGATAGTTGATTCCTCTTGAAAGTTTTAAAACACTTGCACTCTCCCCTCACATGTGGCGCACTGGATCCAAGATTTGAATCTTCTGAAGATCAACACAACAGATTAGAGTTTGAGATGTTTCTTATTGTAAACCCATCATGGCACATCAGATCAGATATTTGATCTCTCCTTGATTTAAGTGCCTTAAATCAAACTTTCAAATCTTCTAAAGACTTTCCTCTTCACCAAACCTGATTTCTCCTTATGGCGCACTGGTTAAGGATTTTAAATCTTCATGTGAAAGTGATCCAAGTGGTATATTGGACTGGGCGCATTAGATAAGGAATCCAGATCCTCTTTAAAGCTTACCTTGATATTGGACCAAACTTCCCCACAAGTAGCCCATTACTTCTAGATATTGATCTTCTTTTTCACTTAACAAATTTCTACATGACCCCTAACGCAGCAGTTCAAGACTTGGAATCCTTATATCAGCTAAGCGCACTAGATCATGTTATTGGGATCTTCCTGGATCTGGCACACTAGATTGGGGTTTTGAGTTCTTCTTGAAAGCCTTGAAACCTCCTTAACCTTACCTCTTTTGGGCGCATTGGTCTAGGCGCAAGAGATCATCATCTTGTTCTCTAATTGAAAGCGCACTTTATCAAGATTTTGCGCCACTATTATCTTTGTCGCACTGGATGAGAAATTTGCGTGCTCTCAGAAAATTTAGTCATTTTTCAGGGTCTCTCAGGGTAAAGGTATATTGAAAAATATTATACCTTTCAGGATGTTTGAGATAGGTCTCGAATCCACCGAATTTAACATGCAAAATCTAGAATTTGGAGGATCCACCAGATTTCAGACTTAGTCAAATTTTCAGGATTATCAGGGTTTTAGGCTACCAGACTTAGTCATTTTCAGGATCTCAAACATACACCAGGATTGATCTCAGTGTTCATTAATTGGATGGAATTTGATCAAGACTCTTCATTACTGCAAGTTCATGTTCCAGATGAGACCTCCAGTTATAAAGCAAAACCTTCTAGGAGAGAGACTCATTGTTGGATTGGCAGAGGAAACAAACCTAAGACAACATCCAAAACTAAATGAAAAGTATCAGAGCTCAAGAAAAGAGGGGGTCCCCATCTCCAATGGGGTGATGTGTGATTTGGTCACAACAGGTACAAGTCAATAGATATTCCTATTTTTGAAGGCAAATAGATGAATAGCTACTGCACTACCCATGAGGATTACATTGCAATGTAGATACTGCAATAGCTATGTTACCCAGAATTTTGTCTTTGCCTTATCCATGTAAAATCTTGGTTGGTCTGGGTTTAAGTTTGCTTTCTCCTTTTAAGTCTTTAAAGTTTGGTCTCAAAAATCTTGGCAAAGTCTTTGTTTTATCCTCTTTTCGGCGAAATCTTTAGCTGGCAAACCTTTTTGGTAGGTTCACTAGTTCGCAAACCTACAGGTTTGCCGAAAGTCATCTTCCTCTTAGTAATTTGTCCTTCTTTCGATAGATTTCAACTTTTGTGAACTTGTGTTTATCTTCACTTGTCTTTTTCGGCCATTTTCCTAGTTTGCTAACTTCCTTTCTTGCCGAAAGCTTCATCTCACTTTAATTTTCTTCCTTTTCAACAATTTTCTTAGTTTGCAAACTGTTGATTTTGCCAAAAAGTATGTGTTAAAAGTCTTTTATTTCAGAGCTTTTCATTGTTCGCGAACTCATGTTTTGGCCGAAAAGAAAGAGAGTCTTTCACTCTTCATTGTTTATCACAACGAAGTTGGCTGCCTTGCTCTATAAACTTAAACACTGTTGCCTTAGAATAATATATGCTCTTCATATATAGTCTTCTATTTGCAAACTTAAACACCAAATTTGAAGTCAGTCATAACATTGTTTTTATCTTTTGCAAAAATTTCTTAATAGAGACACCAAATCTGCCTTTGCCTCTCATAGCAACTATGAAACATAATTCGATGATGACGACATAGTGGCCTTTGGCCGTAGCTATATCTTCTTGTCACTAACACCATGTCTTCTGCATCTCTAGGTATCACCACGTAACTTATTCATTGAACATACTCCATCCTTTGATATCAATGGCGTTCTTTGACAATCTCTTCAACCTTTGACATCAAATGACAACACTTACTTTGACATTCTCGTCCATACATCTTGGACAACTAATCCCACAATCTCCACGACAAGCTCTTTGACATCACACTCTCATCGATACACTCTTGGCACCAATGATGATCATCTTGTCCATGCACCTTTGACATCAATGACAACATTTTCAACATATGTCCAATAAGGTATTTACCCTAAGAAAAATAAATCCAAGATTGGAAAATGTTATATCCACATTGCTTGATGAGCGAAATAAGCAACATGTATTAGAAGAAGAAGTGTTGCACAAAACAAGCCTAGCACTTCTTACAAGTAAACAAAACATGTGACAAAGCTTAAAAATGCAAAATTGCACATGTTTCTACTGTAACAAGCCAGGGCATGTTGTGCTGAATTGCAAACAGAGAGCACAAGACCTCCTCGATGGAAAGCTATAGGACAAGGCCATGATAATTGAAGAATATGCCTCTAATGATGAAGATGTTGCTCATCAAAGTGACGAAGAATATTTGTACTAATTATTTCTTTTTCTGTGTAGTTTTTTTCCTTACCCTATAGCAACACCAAAGGGCATAATGTTAGAAATTAGTGCATGACATAATAAATAATAAATATTAAATTACCATGCTAATGTTAATTTATTAAATAAGAATCTAGTATTTAAATGTTAGTTTTGGGAGTTATTTTCCCATTAAGTAGTTTTGTACGGGAAAGGAAGGCTTTATAAAGCCAATACATGTAATCATCTAAAGTGTGTAATGGTGATCAATCAAATTCTTTTTTGAGAGTAATCTCAATTTCATTAAAAGCTTGCTTCATATTGTAGCAAAATTCTATTGCAATGGATCAATTTTAAGCAAACTCATTTTGTCATCATTGTGAAAAGTTGTACACAACGAGAGCATGATATCAACATACTAATGAGTAGCATATTCGTGAAATTATGGTGAAAATTGATTTTAATTTTTTTTAAGAGTTAAAGTCAGTTCAGAAATAAGTTAATAACATGCCAAGATGATGCTTGTCTGTTCTAATGTGTGCAAAACAGAATAATGTTTATTGTAGTCAAAGGGAAAAGAAGAAAAGTGTGAGCTCTTCCATAAGATGGATGATGTGTGTAGATATCTATGAAAATGTAATGAAATAAGTTGCACAAGAGAAGAATATAATAGGAAATGTGCTGCAAATACTTGATAATAATAAGCCACTTTGAGGGGGCAAACCTCCAAATATCTCTAATAAGAACACAATTTGTAATATAATGATGATAAACTACCCACTAGCGCCTATTTATACTTTATTTATGCCTTGGATGCCACCTAGGCCGACTTATATACCTAAGTATAACACTTAGGATGACATAAATATCTAAATAAGACTATAATAATAATCATACAACTTAATTAAGCATTAAGGTAGCCACAAGTCGACTACTCATAACCTCCCCCCCTCAAAAGTGTTGTCTTCGATGTTGATTGATTGTGGTAACATTGACTGGTAATTACTTCCACTTAATGAGGTACTTTGTGATTGTCCCAGTCCTTAGCTTCTTTGTGAGTGTTTGGAAAACTAACTCAGGCTCCAAGATGGGTCTTCCCTCTACAGCTAGCTTAGGTAGCATTGTTTGTGTTAGAATTTTGCATCTATCCACTTGCCTCTTCATTTTGTTTTGTGCTTTTACCTTGTTCTTCTTGAGACTAGAGGGTACCTCTTGCTAGTGTTGAATGTATTCTTCTATTTCTCTAATCTTTTTGTGTACCTTTGATGAAAAGGTGAAGGATGGTAGATGGTACCCTAACATTGATAATGCATGGCAAGATGCTATTGGCTTGAGTTTTTTTTTTTCTCTATGTTTACCCTATAGAGCAAATTTATGAAAAACCCTAAAATTGCAATAACTTACTGAAAACAACTCCAAATGCCTCCAAATTAGAACTATAGGTGGATCAATGAGCCCTTGTTCAACTCTCTAGAAATTAAGAAAAACGTGGCTGATTTGCAGCCCTAGGAGTGGAATTGGGGGAAACCCTAATTTTGCAGTAACTCCTTTAATTCTGCTCCAATTGACCTCAAATCAAGATTGGAGCAGCTTCAGTATATCCTTGAACAACCATCCAAAAATCAATAAAAAATTCGTCAAAATGAGAGAGATATGTGGTTCCCAATATGACCTCCAAAATAAGAAAAGAATTGCCCTATTTCTTGCCTTCATGGTGCCAAGATCACGCTCTGATACCATTTGTAATAAAATAACTCGTGGAAAAAAAGAATATAGTAGGAAATATGCTACAAATACTTGATAATAATAAGCCACTTTGAGGGGGAAAACCTCCAAATATCTCTAATAAGAATGTAATTTGCAATATGATGATGATAAACTAACCACTAGCTCCTTTGTATACCCTATTTATGCCTTGGATGCCAACCATGTTGACTTGGATACTTAACTATAACACCTAGGATGACTTAAATATCTAAATAAGACTATAATAATGATCATATAACTTAATTAAGAGTTAAGGTAGCCACAAGCCGACTACTTATAACATATACACACTATAGGATTAGGGGTTGTAATGTCCCCTACTCGTCTGTAAGGTGTTCAATGACCATTAGCCTATTTTACTATGTTTTTCCATAGGCTAATTGGATGTTAGAAGGGAGAATTGATTTAAATAATTATTTAAGTTATCATAAAGTAACTTTATATTTTTTAGTTGACAGTTTTATAAGTATTTAAATAAAATAACTTTTCAGTGTGCAGAAATGGGATGCTAGGCATGGGGATTATTAAGTGACTTAAGTCAGCAACTTAAAAGGTTTATTTTATTTCTTTGATGAGAATTTGAAGGAGAAAGTGAAATTATTTTTTCCCTCCTATGTTGCCCTAAAAGTGCCTATTTAAAGGGGAGTTGAGCTCATTTCAGAGATTAGACTACCATTTGAAATTTGGCTATTGCTCTATGAGAGAACTTGAGTTCCTCCTTATTTCTCGAGGACGAAAACCCTCTAGAAATACTAGTTTCGAGGACGGAAACCCTCTTAGCTGGATTTGGTGATTTCACTCTGAGATCACACCTGTGCTAAAAGTGAAGTTTTTATGTGCTACTGTTGAAATGGACATATTTGATGTATTTTGAGACTAGTGTTTTGGAGTTTATGGTTTGATGCTCTAATATTGGAGATTTTGTAGTGTTTGAGGCAAGAAATGAAATCTTGATGAGGCTGTACCAATTCTTCACGAGGGCCATACTTCTAGTAGGCCGTACCAGTGCTGGCCGTGGGAGTTCTTGATGAAAATCGTTGTTGGTGGTCTCGAAATCAGTGTAAACCAGGCGCAAGGTCTGAAAGCTTATTTTGGAGTGTTTTAAGAGCAGATTTGCTTACCAAAGGGGGAGTTTTAGCATGCCGTACCAATATGGTACATGCCGTACCACTTCTAGAAGGGCGTGTTGGTTTAGGAGCAAGTCGCTTCTCTTTTCTAGCTCAAATCACCTTGTTTGGAGGCGCGTAGGACTGTAATTGCAGATTCAATGGGTTTGGAGGTGAACTCTATGGTGTTTGGGGGTTTAGGAGTGATTTGGGATTGTTGTTTGGTTCTTCGCCAGTGCTTCTATAGTGTATCAGGCCTGCAACAGTATGAAGTCAGAGGTTTCAGCTCATAATAGACCTTCTAGTTTCAGTTTGGATGGTATATTTCATTGCCTTTCAGTGTTGGTTGTCAATTCATGCTTTTTATTATATTTCCTTGTGATTTCAATGTGTTGCAACAATATATTCAGTTAATATAAGTTGATATTGCAGCTCATTTATCATTGTATTTACATTCTATAGTTGCAATGAATCTTTGTTTGTAAACCCTGGATGGTAGTACCGTCATGGATCATATTATCATGCATGATCATATTGTAAACTGGGTGGTTTACCGCCAGTATTTATAGCATTGCATACTCAGCCCCTTTTGGCATGAACAAGTTTGCAAACAATCGACCATGTTGGTCCGATCAAGCTTTAGACGTTTTGCCAGGGGCTTGCATTACACGCGTCCGTTGAATAAGCGGATAAGGTTGGCTATGCCACCTCGTGTGTTCATTCTATTGCATCATGCACTCCACTGAACAAGTGTTGTTATGGACCGCTTAGCCGCCTAGTGGGTTCATTTTGTGTTGCATCAACCATTCCGCTAAAGAAGCATAGATTGTGGACGGTGTGGCCGCCTAGTTGTTGCAGTGAGCATTGTATTGCATACTCTCTATAGCTACATTTGATAGTTTGTGTGAAATCAACACACTGTATGCTCTCACCTTGCCCATCTCAAGATCTGGGTGATTAGAAGGTGTTGAGGAGATTGCATGGTAGCATCTTGTTTATAGTTGAAAATCTAAAAAAAATGTAGGGTGGTTATTACAGTGGTATTAGAGTTGGTGATCTTGCCAGCCTGCGATTTCTAATCCTGTATGCATCACTTGTTCTATGCACAGTAGTGATAGAGCAAGAAGATACTACGAAAGAGAACAGAAAAAGCAACATCAGTTTCCTAATAATCTGGTCGAAGAGATTTTTTTTGAGGTCATGGCTGCTCGTTAGTTTCTTGTAGTGGGTACAAAGGATATTTCATAGAAAATGACAAAGAAAGAGATGGGCACCAGTGCACCAGAGAGTCCACATGCCAGAATAGAGAGAAAATTTGATACCATGCTTGACATGATGGTTGAACTTCTTCATAAAATGAATCAAAATCAGAATGTTCCACAAAAATAGAATGAAGAAGCTAGTAGTTCCAAGAGCAATAATCATCAAGACAACAATGGCCATTTAGCTAGAACTTCTATTGGGTTTGCTGCTAGACCTCTCCAACCTACCTTCACTTGTAGGGAGGAGGCTAGGCTTGAGCAAGTAGAACAAGTTCCCTTGGTTGATGAAGTTATGTCCAGCTATGCAGAGTATAGAACTCTTCTTGATGAGGTTCGCAACATCTTAACACTTGACCAATTCACGAATTAGAAGAAGAAGAGAGGACGGTGGAAGGTATGAAAATAGAGGGCAAGCTATTCAGAGGGTCTATCAACAAGCTTTGGGAAAGGTAATCCTTTCTCACTTTGATGTAAGTGAAAAGAGCACCGCTCATGAATGGGTCCAAAAGTTGGACAACTTTTAGCATTGAGACCAATGCTGGAAGGTGAGGCAATTGAGTTTGCCACCTTGCATTTGGATAGAATAGCGCATGAATGGTGGTATCATGGGTTGGTAACCCAAGGCCACAACCTTATTGCCACATACAAAGAATTCATTAATAGGCTCATTGAGAGGTTTGATAAGAGGGATCCCGAGCAACACTGAATGGAGTTGGCACAATTGAAGCAACAAGGAACAATTGATGCTTACATTACAGAATTTTAGAGACTTTCGGTTATGGGTCTCGATATTTCGGAGGGGAGGCTTGTATTATTGTTTGTTGAAGGGCTATCCAAGCCACCTAGAGGATGGGTTAAGGCCCTTGATCCTCTCACCTTGCAAGATGCAATCAAGAGAGCTAGAAACATGGAATTCTCAGCCCCTAAAAACAAATTTTAGTCCAAAACTTTGCCTCACAAAAAGGATAAAAGACATTTTAGAAAATATTCTAATCAGCCTAAAACATTTCCTTCAAAGATGGATGAAGACCTCTGTAATGAGCTAAGGAGGAAGAAACTATGTTTCACTTGCAAAGAACCATGGGCCCTAGGCCACAAGTGTTTTGAAAAGGGTCAAGTGTGCCAATTGGAGGTGTATTCAGCTGAAGAATCTGAATCAGAAAATTCAGAACAACAGGCTGGTTCGGAGGAAAATGAAGGAGAAGATGTCCTAGAAGAGACCGAAGATGAGAAGGAAAATGAAGGTGCTTTGGCACAACTCTCTAGTCATCAAAAGAATGACCCTTTCAAAGTTCATGGAGTGCTGTTTGGGCAGCGAATTGTTGCCCTCATTGACACAGGAGCTACTCACAACTTCATAGATGAAGTTGTAGCAAGAAGAGGCTTAAAAACTGAGGAGTTTGAAGGATTTAAAGTCATGGTTGTAGATGATTTTACACTTTCATGTTCACGAAGAATCCCTCAAATGAGTTTACAATTGCGTAATTATGAAGTCAAAGAGAGATTATTTTGAAGTAAGATTGTTTTGAGAGGAATGTCTAATGGTGGTCCTCATGTTGTCACAACTAAGAGGATGGAAAGAATGTTGCTTCAAGGACAAGTTGAGTGGGCAGCCCGATGTGTCATCATGCCTACTACTTCTCATGAAGGGAAGAGAGAATACCATATGGATGTGCAAGCTTTGTTGACCAAGCATAGCAAGGTCTTAAGTGGTTTACCACCTGGAAGACCTCCTGAAAGAGGAATTGAGCACGTTATAGAGTTGGAGGGAGCTAAACCTATCATCTCAACTCCCTATAGACACCCTAAGAGGCATAAAGATGGGATTGAAAAAGCTATCAAAGAGCTTTTGGAAATGGGGCATAATCGTCCAAGCGAGAGTCCATTTGCATCTTCCGTGGTGTTGGTGAAGGACAGGACTATGTGCATGTGCATAGATTACAAAGACCTCAACAAAAAGACCATCAAGAATTGGTACCCAATATCGAGGATTGATGAGCTCATTGATGAGCTACATGGAGCTGTCTATTTTTCAAAGATAGACTTGAGGTCGGGTTATCAACAAATCCGAGTGCGTCAAGGGGATATTGAGAAAACTGCTTTTAGATGCCACTATGGGTATTTTGGGCTTCTGCAACATTTTAGTCATGTATGAACCAAGTCTTCAACAATCAGCTCCGTAAATTTCTCTTGGTATTTTTTGATGACATTTTAATATACAGTAAGACTTGGGAGGAGCATATGCACCACTTGGATGAGGTGTTGGGAATCCTTGAAGCACAATCTCTATTTGCTAAGGAATCCAAGTGCAAGTTTGGTATGATCGAAATTCTGTATCTTGGTCATGTGATCAGTGCTAGAGGGGTTAGTGTTGATTATGATTAGAGCCATTTTGGATTGGCCTCCACCAAAAAATCTCACACATTTGAAGGGTTTTTTGGTTTATGAAGCTTCTATAGGAGATTTGTGAAGGGATTTTCTCAGTTGGCAGCCCCTCTCACTGATCTCACCAAGAAAGGGGCATTTAATTGGCCTAATGCAGCACAACAATCCTTTGATCAGTTCAAGAAAATCATGAGCAATAGCCCTGTTTTGGCCAATTACCGATTTTCCCAAGACATTCGAGCTTGAATCTAATGCTTTCGAGGAAGGAATAGGTGTTGTCCTAATGCAGAACAAGCATCCAGTTGCTTTTGAAAGCAGGAAGTTGAGAAGTGCAGAAATGAGTTGTTCAATTTATGACAAAGAGATGCTTGCAATCATGTACGCCTTGGTGAAATTTAGACAATATTTGGTTGGTGGGAAGTTCATTGTGAAAACATATCACAATAGCCTTAAATACATCCTCAATCAGAAAGACCTTAATGAGAGACAATAGAAATGGACGAGTAAGCTTCAAGCTTAGGATTTTGACATAGTTTATGTCAAAGGGAAAAAGAATGTTGTGGCTCAATGATGGAGATTACCGCTGATTGGAAGGAACAAATTCTTGTTGAGTATGCCAAAGCTTCATTTGCTACTAGTATTTTAGAAGGCACTTTGCAAGATGAGAAGTACAAGGTGGTGAATGAGTTGATCATTTACAAGGAGAGGATCTTCCTAGTACCTGATTCTAAGGTCAAAGACAAGATTTTGAGGACTTTTCATGATGCTCTTTTGGCTAGTCACCAAGGATTCTTCAAGACTTACAAGCGAATTCATGAAAGGTTTACTTGGAAGGGACTAAAAGGTGACGCCCTTGAACATGTTAGAGAGTGTTCAGTATGCCAAAAGTGGGAAAGTATCTCTCAATGCACTTCATCATCGGGTTATCCAGAGTGCAAGGAAGAGATTGCATCTATGTTGTTGACTGTTTGACCAAGTTTGCACACTTCTTTGCCATATCTTCAGAGTTTAGAGCAGCTCAAGTGGCTGAATTGTTCTTCAAAGAGGTGTTTAGATTGCATGGCTTGCCATGGAACATTGTTATTGACAGGGACAACAAGTTCCTAAGTTTATTTTGGCAAGAACTTTTCCGTTTGAGTGGGATTGAACTCACTCCAAGTACAAGTTATCACCCACAAATTGATGGGCAAACAGAGATTCTCAACAAGTGGGTGGAGGGGTACCTAAGAAACAATGTTTTAGGACAGCAAAAGGCTTTGGTTAGATGGCTTCATTTGGGAAAGTATTGTTACAACTCTACCTATCACATGTCAATTAAAATGTCTCCTTTCATGGCACTTTATGGTTATGAAGCTCCAAGCTTTGCTGATTTATTGTTTGGTGATTGGAGAGTTCTCCAAGCTAAGGATTTGTTGTAGCAAAGCCAAGACATCCTGAAATCCTTGAAAGACAACCTTCAACATGCATAGAATCAGTAGAAGTTGTATGCTGATTAGTACCATATAGAGCACACATTTGAGGTTGGTGATATGGTGTATTTAAGGTTGCAACCTTACAGACAATCTACTCTCAAGAAGAGTGGATCCGAGAAGCTAAAGGCACGATTTTATGGTCCAGTGAGGATCAAAAGGAGGATAGGAAAAGTGGCTTATGAGTTAGAACTTCTCGAGGATAACAAAGTTCATATTGTCTTCCATGTATCTCACCTCAAGAAGGCGTTGGGTCACACTGTGGTTGCCTCTTTAGAGTTACCTTCTTTGGATGAGGAATGGAAGCACATCTTGGTCCCTGAAAGGGTGATTGATTTCAGGGAATGCACTTTGAGGAAGAGGAGCATTAAGGAGTATTTGGTTAAGTGGAAGAATCTTCCTATGGAGGATGCTACTTGGAAGAATGAGCAGATATTGAAACATCCGGAGTTGCAATTACTCAAGGACAAGCAATTTTGGGGAGGGAGGACTGTAAGGTGTTCAGTGACTATTAGCCTATTTTCCTATGTTTTCCCATAGGCTAATTGGATGTTAGAAGGGAAAATTGATTTAAATAATTAATTAAGTTGTCATAAAGCAACTTTACTTTATATTAATCAGTTGACAGTTTTATAATTATTTAAATAAAGTTATTTTTAAGTGTGCAAAAAGGGGGTGCTAGGCATGGGGATTATTAAGTGACTTAAGTGAGCAACTTAAAAGGTTTATTTTATTTCTTTGAGGAGAATTTGAAGGAAAAAGTGATTATTATTTTATTCCCTCCTATGTTGCCCTAAAAGTGCCTATTTAAAAGGGAGTTGAGCTCATTTCAGAGGTTAGACTATCATTTGAAATTTGCTTATTGCTCTGTGAGAGAACTTGAGTTCCTCCTTATTTCTTGAGGACGAAATCCCTCTAGCAATACCAGTTTCGAGGACGGAAACACTCCTAGCTGGATTTGGTGATTACACCCTGAGATCACACCTGTGCTGAAAGTGAAGTTTTTATGTGCTATTGTTGAAACAGACATATTTGATGTATTTTGAGACTAGTGTTTTGGAGTTTATGGTTTGATGCTTTAATATTGGAGATTTTGTAGTGTTTGAGGCAAGAAATGATGTCTTGATGAGGCTGTACCAATTCTTCATGAGGGCTGTACTTCCAGCAGGCCGTACTAGTGTTGGGTGTGGGAGTTCTTGATGAAAATTCTTGTTGCTGGTCTGGAAATCAGTGTAACTCAGGCGCAAGGTATGAAAGATTATTTTGGAGTTTTTAAGAGCAGATTTGTGTACCAAAGGGGGAGTTTTAGTAGGCCGTACCACTTCTAGAAGGGCATTTTGGTTTAGGAGCAAGTCACTCCTCTTTTCTAGCTCAAATTACCTTGTTTGGAGGCACCTAGGATTATAACTGCAGATTCAGTGGGTTTGGAGGTGAACTCTATGGTGTTTGGAGGTTTATGAGTGATTTGGGACTGCTGTTTGGTTCTTCGCCAGTGTTACTATAGTGTATCAGTTCTGCAACAGCAGTGAAGTCAGAGGTTTCAGCTCAGACCAGACCTTCTAGTTTCAGTTTGGATGTTATATTTCAGTGCCTTTTAGTGCTGGTTGTCAATTCATGCTTTCTATCACATTTCTTTGTGATTTCAGTGAGTTCCTATGTGTTGTAGCAGTATATTCAGTATTGCAGCTGCTTTATCATCGTATTTACATTCTATAGTTGCAATGAATCTGTGATTGTAAACCTTGGATGGTACTACTGCCATGGGTCATATTATCATGCATGATCATATTGTAAACTGGATGGTTTACCGCCAATATTTATAGCATTGCATACTCAGCCCCTTTTCTCATGAACATGCTTGCAAACAACGAACCATTTTGGTCCGATCAAGCTTTAGACATTTTGCCAGTGGCTTGAATTACACACGTCCGCTGAATAAGCGTTGATAAGGTCAGTTGTGCTGCCTTCTGTGTTCATTTTGTTGCATCACGCACTCCATTGAACAAGTGTAGTTTGTGTGAATCCAACGAATTGTATGCTCTCACCTTACCCATCTCGGGATCTGGGTGATCAGAAGGTTTTGAGGATATTGCATGTTAGCATCTTGTTTACAGTTGAAATCTAAAAGAAAAACTTAAATGTCTATAGCTCTTGTTACAAGTATGTCTTTCAACTCAGTTTTTCAACAAGTATGTTGACATGTTAACATGAGTTTGTAAGCATTGCTCACCTTGATTGTCAGTTTCTTGGTTTCTCTAAGAACTTCTGGGAGAGCCTCTTTTAATATATTGATAAGTGTAAGAATTGGTTTTTCTATTTATATATGAATGAATTTTTATGTGTGTTTCATGCAAAATTAATAATGCTATGAATGTTTTGGAAAAAAAATTGTTTATACTTCCTATTCATCAAGGCGCTGTTGGATCCTTTTTTTTTTTTTTAATTCCTGTGACTTCTCTCTTTAGTGACCATGGGGATATGTTTGATGGGAAGAAATTTTTCATTCTAAAGCTTTATATTGATCTCCTTTGCCCCTTTGTGCAGTATAATGACCATTTCATTATATGTAATTGAATTATTGAGAATATTTAGAGATAACAATAGTAACTTTGGCAGTTGATTATGTGTTCTTTCGGAAGTTCTTTGGTGACTTGGTGGTATTGGTCTTGCATGGGCATGATGGATTGTCCAATAGATTATAATTAATTTTCTTAACATTGCCTATGCATTCATGTTTCCATTGACATGCATGCACTTTTAGGATAGAATACCAGTTTTTGCATTATGTTCTCCAAATTAAAACAATTAGATTGCGTAGGGTTGTAATTGCCATATGACTACAATATCTATGAGGTTTCTTTGCTGGATTTCATGTTACTCCTTGTATTGAAATCAACCATCAACTTTTCAACAACTGAGTAAAGTGGAGTTTATACATCATTATTTGGCTTATTTTCACTGAAGATGGCTACATGGAATTTTTTTTGAATGAGCTTTTGGTGTTGTAATTGCCATATGACTACGATATCTATGAGGTTTCTTTGCTGGATTTCATGTTACTCCTTGTATTGAAATCAACCATTAACTTGTCAACAACTGAGTAAAGTGGAGTTTATACATCATTATTTGGCTTATTTTCACTGAAGATGGCTACATGGATTTTTTTTGAATGAGCCTTTGGTGTTGTAATTGCCATATGACTACAATATCTATGAGGTTTCTTTGCTGGATTTCATGTTACTCCTTGTATTGAAAAATCAATCATTAACTTTTCAACAACTGAGTAAAGTGGAGTTTATACATCATTATTTGGCTTGTTTTCACTGAAGATGGCTACATGGATTTTTTTTGAATGAGCTCATTTTCACTGAAGATGTCTCTGTATGTGGCATTGCTAGTAAAATTTAACACTTAAAATTTTGGCAGGCAAATAAACATGCTTACTAAGTATATTGTTTAGTTTAGCACACTATTTCAGAAATGTCTCTTGCGATGTTGCCTGGGAACATGTTTCTCATAAACTCTGAAATGAGACAGTACTCTACAGGGATGATTGAATTTATCCTTCTAATTCAATCGTAAGGTTTAACCTTGGTCTTGCTGATAGACAGATTTTATCTCGTAAATTAATTACTTAATGGCTTGTAAGTCAATTCACTCTGTAGAAAGGTTAAAATTAATTATGATTCTTTTTAACAAAATTTAATTAGATTTTCCACCGGTATTGTACTTGCTTGAAATAGCATTTGCAAACACATGCAAAGTTCAAATATTAAAAACCTTGAATGTTGCTAAGATCCGTTTGTTAAGGTACAATTTAGGCCTTTCCTTTGCAAACTCAAAATGTATTATACTACAATAGCATTTTAATATGTTGATAAGAGCCTTTTCTGGATTATTCTAGCCACTGATTTATGTCACACTATCATGGCACAGCAGTGGATATTGTTCAAGGCAAGCTAGAAGTTTTAATTTGTGTTTTTCTGATCTGTATAGTTTCCATAAATAGGCCGATCATTTTTGTAGATCATAATTTTTTCACATCAAAGCATAGTTAATGACCATTTTCAATTCTCTTAATACTTTTTTGCAGGCTGTTGATTTGCTAGTGATGATGAATTCATTTCTTCCTAAAGGTGGTCATATCTTGTCCGTAGGTGTTTATCCATCAGAATTTGGGTTGAAGCAGATGGAAGAAGAAGCAGTTCGTGGTCCTGATCTTTTTGGAAGTGATGACGAGTCTGATGAAGATGATGAATCTGAGATTGACAATGAGAAGCTACGCCAGTATGAGAAGGCCAGGCTTAGGTAGAAGCTTCTAGATGTGATTGAATGTTGTTTCTGTTGAGATATTATATAGATGTTTCAGGTTTTCTTGTTCGTAATATTTTACATAAAAATATTCATTGAAAACAATGAAAAGCATAATTTCACAAAATAGAGCTTCATTTTGTTGACTAAGATCTATATCCAAGCAAATTGCAAGCACAGACATGTTTAGATATACCTGTGAAAAGGATAAAGGCAGACAAGGCTAACTATGTTTTCCAGATTTAAGGTTTCAGATTGTTTCCTTTATGTGAGAGAATTTGTTATTGGATTAAAAATATCTTCAATATTAGGCAAGTCTCTGAAGTTAATCATCAATTACATCTTATTTATCTTGGGTTTCTTGCAAGATAATTAGAGGTTGGAGATTTGGGTAACCTCCTTGTCTGCTTGGTATGTTTAGTGATCAGATATTCCTTTTGGATTTGATTTAGAAATGATCATTGCAAGAGATTTAATAATATCCTCCTCAATATTTTAAGCGTGCACATTCATACTTTTTTTCTCTTTTAAGAAAAGATGTTTTGGAAGATATCCTCCTCACGTGGTACTTTTCTCCTTTGGACAAGGTTTTTCATAGTAAGTATTTGGTTTTCTAGCAGAACCCTTAAGTTGAGGGGAGACAATATGCAAAACATGTCAATTCCAGATGGAATCCTTGTAATCCAGGATTGTTTTGCTTTGGTCCATTCCCGATTTTTCCTCACACAAGTAGATATAGTCTTGTTTTCCTCTATTTTAGCAATCAAAATGAATTTTCTGAAAGTATTCCAAATGATTGTTATCTGCTTCTTCCTAGAAGTGCTAGGGTGGGTTTGATCTTTCTTGTTTCTTGTTAGGAAGTGTCTTGAAGGAAGGTTCTTTAGGGATTGTATGTAGTATGTACTGTAGCAGCAAAAAAATGTTCTTGGGACATTAGAGGGCTACAAAGTTTCAAAAAATCAAATGTAGCTAATGACTCTTGCAGGGACGTTTAGGGGACATCCCCATGTCCCTGAGACGGTCAAGGGATGTCATTCGGTTGGGGATTTCCCCGAGACGGTCAGGGGATGTCATTCGGTTGGGGATGTCCTTGACTGTCTCGGGGACAACCAAACGTTCCCTAGACTATATCGTGACAAGGAGCGTGCCAGGGGTGCTGACCTCGGACCCCGTGAGGGGTGCTCCCCTTGTCCCTGATAGGGGTGCTCCCCCCAGACCCCTGCTAGGGGGCGGTGCCCCTCGACCTTGCTTACACTTCATATACATATAGTTAATCAAGATGAATCAGCTTACCACTTGACAATTGGAGAAGTTGGCGGTTGTGCATAGTGCCTTGTGATGTCAAGATCAACATGGTTTTGAGTATCATTATACTCCAACCACATGTTGGGATGTTGATCTCGAAGATGCCACATAGTCTCATAGGTTGATAAGGAGCAGGCACAAGAGGGATTGATTGGGGTTCCATTGGATGAGGCAGTCCCTCATAGTGGTAGTGGCTTAGACTTACTCTGATTTCGATGCAATGTTAGCAGATGTTGATCACGGGCAGCGGCACATTTTCTATGTTTTTTTAATTTTGTAGTTGAAACTTGCAGCCTTTGGGCATTTTGTTATAATATTTATATAATATATATGCACATTGACAATCAAAGCAATTAAATTTTGTTAATTGTTTGTCGACTCTGATCTGAACTCTCAATTCAACTCTAATGCTATGTATTAAGGATCTATAATGTATATGATGAATGCCTTATCAATGTTATCATATGAATATTTGAAATTTTTCTATATTTTTAAAATTTTCCCTATTTTTTATATAGCCATCCCCTTATCCCCTTTGCTGTTCCTTGCCATCCTCAAAAATAGCCCCAAAAAAGTCGTCCCCGAAATGCTGTTTTCTGTTAAAACTATCCCCTTCTGCTTGTTGTCTAGGAAGATTTTTGTTGTATTGTAATGCTTGATTTCTAGGATCTTGCTCTATTGTCACTTTCTCCTACCATGGAGGAATATCATTGAAAGTTTTTATACTCTTCTCTTGTTATAGTAATATAAAATTTCTCCTTATTTAAGAAATAAATGTTCACTTTATAGATTTGTGGTGGGGAGATTATGGATTATGGTGCAAAAAAACCAAATTGTCAAATCCTAGCCATCCACATTTTGTGCCAACCTTGTAATGTTGTTAGGTGCAAATACAATCTGAGCAATTAAATCGTCAAATCCTAGCCATCCGCATTTTGTGCCAGCCTTGTAATGTTGTTGGGTGCGAATACAATTTGAGCATATATGAAGAAGCACAATAGTTTTACTCAAAAATGCCATATTGATCTCATTTTTGTATAATACAACCTCTGTCTTCATGCCAGTATAGAGGAGGTCAAGAAGGCTCATGTTGCGATTCACTTGGATGACATTGAGCCATATTTATATTAGATTGCTGAGAATGTGGAGCTCTTGTTTGCCAAGGAGATCAGTAAATTTGAGAGGGAAGCAGTGCAAGGGGCACTGGAAGCAGAAATGTAGGCATAAGTGGAAGCGAAGTATCAAGAGGGGCTGCACTACATGATGATATTCTTGAGGAGGAATCTTTACCATCCAGCTCAAAGCTGCAGCCAGTGATGAGCTTTAGTTAGAGGAGAAATTTGTAAACTTTTTTATGGTTTTAATTTTCTATGATGATGATCAATCATCATATGATACCATGATGTGCATTGGACTCCATTTTGGACTTACATTAATAGAAAAATATACCCATGCGTTCTCTAAATTCAGTTTTGATGCTTTTTAATAATTTTTGCATGTTATTTAAGTTTATTTTAAGAATTATGTATTCTTTTAATATGCCGAGTTTGTGCTGAGTCTGAGTTTTAAGACTATGGCTCACACACAAAGTGGGCATATCCCACTAGTTGAGGATTTTGCTCCACTATAATACTTCTAATTGTGCAACGGGTGTGTGTGTTAGTTGTACCACATATATTACAGTTGTAGGAAAGAGGTTGTTTATAGGGCATTATACACACCAAAGGCTTTGCCAAATTGGAAGCATGAGTTTGGGGGGAATTCTTTAGGTTGATGTGTTAGTGTCTCCCTTTGAGTTACTAAACATTGCTAGTGGTTTCCAAGTAATGCCCTGTGAACCTTATCTAGCTTGTGGTTGTTATTGTGTGATACAATTTATGTGTTCCTAATTTACAGGCAGTTCGTGAACAAAGTGGCATATCCCTCTAGTTAAGGATTTCATTCTTCTGTAACCTTAACCTCTAAGAATAATTGATTTTGTAGTGTGAGGCAAGGGTACTACCTTTTGCCAGTGAATGTTGTACTGACATTAAAATGCTTAGAGCTTACAGCCACCTATGTTGTATGCTGTGTTGACAGATATTATTACGCTGTTATTGATTGTGATAGCTCAGCAACAGCAGATTACCTTTACAAAACATGCGATGGAGCAGAGTTTGAAAGAACATCGAATGTTATGGACCTGCGTTTCATTCCGGATGATATGGAATTCAATCACCCTCCTCGAGATGTTGCAACTGAGGTAATTTCTTTATCCAAAATAATGGTGTTCTCTTCTGCATTATACAGCCAAATGCATTATGGCCAAATAGGCTTAGTTTGAATGACAATTTTGAGTTCAGGAATAAATATCTGAAATATTGTTAGTTAAATTCAAAGTTTTTTTTAAGGAATTGCTGTACTTGAACTTTTAACTTCGTTTCTGAAACTTGCCTCTTGTTTGCATGACCTAGATGCATATATTAGTCATTAACAACAGAAATAAATATTTTATTTTTAATGTAAAATGTATAATGTACATTGAGGGACATGATACCAAACAGTGTCTTATTTTATGATTATGAGTTTCAACCCAAGATTATGAAAAAACATATTAAGAATTATGCACTCGACATAAGCCTTAAGGTCATATCTGTTAGGCTCGTTGTTGTCAGGGGATTAGTTTACTAGTTTGCATCTTTTGGTTAATGTTATCCCAAATTCTCTCTTTGAGCAATATGTTCAATTAGAAAGGCCTCACTTCCCTGGTTCCATCCTTATTGAGTCAGGATTCCTTTTAATCTTCACATGTTATAAATACGACAGGATGAATAAACTTTTTGCCATAGTCTTTCATGTGTTGGTATATTTTTGTGGTTTCTTTTGACTTCAATTTCTTTGTTGGTTTGGTTTTCTCTCTCAGTTCATCCTATGTAATGAATGATAGGTTTGGGGCTTTGCTCAAGCTTTGAGTTTTCTCTTTTTCCTTTTTTTCATCTCCTCAATATCCGTCCATTTTGTAATGTACTCGTTCACACTGGGAATTCATTCAATTTTGTTTTGTTTGAATGATTCTTCAGTTCTGACTTCATTTAATTTGTTTTTTCATTCCCTTGATATTCAGGTTCCTGATTTTATTGCTCCCTACCTAGCATTGTAGATGGGTTGGGATTAATACTCAAAATGTGTTTGGTGCAGCTTATCTCTCTTGCAGCTAGTGAAAGAGAGATTGATTTCCGTGATTAGTAAAATATAGTGGAAATTTGATTGAGAAGGCAGAATATGTTTTGAAGGTGAGGGGAAATTCTGGATTTGAGCTTGAGAAAGATGTTGAAATTGCTCTTGCATGACTTGAAGAAGATATTGAAATTCTTCTGAAGTATACTCTCCCAAATGTGGAAGTGCGTGAGTAGAATTTTGTAAGGATCCCTATTATTGTAGAAGTTCAAGTTGTTATAGGATGGTCCTCAAAAAGCTCAGATATGTCAATGGTCTTCAATCAGTACCTATGTTACCGAATTGGAATCAGGTACGGATATGGGTACGTGGGTACGATATGCTGTTGCCACAAATTTTTTCGGGGAGGGTACATTTTGTGTGTGTCCGTACAAAAAAATATAAAAATCCTATATATATACAAAACCATTATAAATTTCAAAATTTGAAAAAATATTCTAATTCATATCAATTTGTCAAACTTGAACGTCATGATAGATAATCATTGTTCAATATTAAAATAATACAATTAGTAGTCAGTATCGTATGGGTATGTAGATTAGGAGAACCACATCATCATCATTAACATTAGATGATGTAAGTAGATTAGGAGAACCACATGGAACCCCACTGTCACTCAGACTCAAAGTATGTTGGCTACTCGACTCCTAAAATATTGAAGATTGTGCAACAAAAGAAAGATCCAAGTTAGTTCGCTCTGGGTCTACATCCCACAACTTCGTTGCCCCTTCCTTGTACTCATCATCTTTGTGAGTAAGAAGGTGCGAGTTGCAATGCACGTAAACTAGCTCCTCTGTTTACTTGATGCCAATTGGTTGTGTTTCACTGAGTGAATGAAGGAGTATGTATTCCAATTCCATTCAGATGAAGAACTAGCAACCTATTGAAGCAAAGTGAGCTCTCGTTAGAGCTGTTGAATTAATAAATTGTAAATCAAACTTTAGATTTGAAAATAGTAATTATTAAAATGAAAAAAAATCAAATTTAGAGAGTGGGTAAAAATTAATAAACTTACCTGCGATAAAATTTTGATTGCAAGAACTTGGAGGTGTGGCAATTTATGGCCATTGAGGTACCACCAAGAGTGAGCATCCTTCCTATACTTGTCACGGAGAGCAAAAACACTTTGACCAGTAGAGGTTGCAAAATCAGCAAACTCACTTGTAACTGCATCCTCCATATCAAGATTAGGGTAGAGTTTAGTGAGCACTTTTTAAAATCCTTTGCTGACTTCTGCATCATGGTATGGTGGCACCCTTGTTAGCATAGCAAGGATCTCTTCGCTGTAATGTTTGGGAGTCGATGCAAAGGAAAGAAGATGGAATGGGGTGGTCATTTTGTTCCACCGCTGAACACAGATTGAATGCACCTATTTGAAGAAAGTTTCTTTAAGGTCTTGCTCTTTTGCATTTATGATGGATTTTGTTTTCTTAATCATTGAGTTGATGCCACCATAGACCTCTCTCAAACATGGTTTATCCATGTCAGTAACGCAAATCATATTGATGATGGGCTTGGTGAAACTAAGAAGATATTCCACGTGATCCCACCAAGTGTCATCTAGGATCATTTACTTTACATTTGTTGCTCTCTTGCTGTTGGATTGCCTCCATATGGACCAAGATTGGCTGTTGACCATGCCAGAACGTGCCTCTCGCACCTTCACAAGTCATCTCAAGACGATTGTGTTGGATGCAAATCTGGCCTTAGCAACCTATTTGAAAATTAAAAATTAAAAAATTATAAACAAAGAAGAATGCATACTTAAATTTTTAAAAATAAATTACTAAAACATAAGATAAAAATATTGCATTGTTTGAATTACCTTTAGGAGCTCTAATTATTTGAATGATCTAAAAATGGCCTGCAAACTGTTTTACTTACGCTTGAACTTGCGACTTGGAACATGGCAGTTTTTGGTGAGTACTCGATGAATTTGCCATGTGGACTTGGCCGAACGTAGGATGATTGTGTATGTGGGAAAAAGGCAGAAAAAAACACTTTTCTGAGGTCTTTTGCTCTATTTAAGTATATTCACCCATGCCATTTCCTCACATAGCAGTTGCAAGTTTGCTTGAGTGAATTTGAGCAAGCTTAGAGCAGATTTGATGATCAAATTTGTGCAATTTTGGGATTCCAGGTCAATTGTTTTTTTTTTTTACTTTTTTCTAAGCTAATTTCTTTTCATTCACAAGAATGTAATGCGAGTTTGTTTGAGGCCATTCACAAGGAGAAGTGCAATAAGTTGACTTAGCACTGCCTCAATGACTTAGTTTTTGTGCAATAAAACCTTCTGCTACGGACAAGAAAGGTGGACCTAGTAGTGCTCAAAAGTGTTAATTTTAGCCATCAGATTAACAGTAAGGAACAAGAAAACACAAATGCACACATAACACAAATATACCCTGGGAAAACCTCTCTTAGAGGTGATAAAAGCAGCAAGAAAATCTCAGATCCGATTAGATTAATGGTAGGGGTAGATTACAATTTTGCCCAGCTAGGGCACAAAATAAGACACCAAGAATACAACTTGTCTGAACTTTAGTTCTGAACTGAACTGATTATAATGTTTAGAATGAAGTTCGCTTGCACATGAGGTGATTGCACAGTAAGCACAGAGGTTCAACAGCCCTGGATAATCCTGAAACAACTTCGCCCATGCAAGATCAGATTCGCTTCACCAAGTAGCAGATTCGCTGTTGATTGCAGATGAAAGCGGGATGAACAAATCAGTTATCGAACCACTGAACTGGTTGAACCATTGAACTCCTTGAACCGTCGAACCCTTTGAACAGTTGAACCTGTTGAACCGTTGAACCTATTGAACGGTTGAACCGTTGAACCTATTGGCAAGGCAACTTACTAATTGCAGATGAATATTGCTGGACTTGAAGTAGATTGCTGATGGATAGTTTTCTCAGAGCAGAATTCTGTGTGTGTTGCTATGAATTGCGACTACAAATCACTTTACATTTATAGGAGATCACACAAACAATAACCTTGGTCGGCCTTATACAGTTTGGTGCCAAGTTATAATAATTCAAATAATTACATACAAGTTACATTGAAATAGGTCCTGACCTATTTGCAATTACAAGATACACATAATGAATTCGCCTAAATAGGGCCTGCCTTAAATCGGATAATACAACTGAGATTCTCAAAATGCTAAGGCCGATAGGCCATTTAGCATTTTATGACTAGATCGGTCTCTAGGAGGGATTTGACCTAGCTACCAAAATCAACACTCCCTCTTAGCTAGGGAGGATTCCTTCATAAGGATCAAGTCACATAGTGACTACCACCATGGCTACTCCCATAGGTGAAAACATAAGTGCTTATTGTCATCTCCACATGATGTTTACTATAGATACTCCTAGAGGGTGAACAAGCACATCATGGAATTTCTCCCATGATATCCACCATACCTACTTGCAGAGGGTGGATCCACCATGCCTACTTGCAGAGGGTGGAAGAGGGCTTTCACCTCAAACTTCTCCTAGAGAAGAGTGCATTACCACCATGCCTACTCGTAGAGGGTGGATCCATCATGCCTACTCGCAGAGGGTGGAAAATACAGTATAATGTATCACTGATGCTGAGACTCCCTCTCAGCTAGGGCTTCATTCTTCACAACTCCAAGCTTGTCTCGAAAATATGCAAGCTTTACTCGAGCAAGAGGTTTGGTGAGAACATCCGCTGTTTGCTCATCAGTGCTGATGTACTTCAGCTGAATAGCATTCCTTTGCACCATATCCCGGATATAGTGATACTGAGTTTCCACATGCTTTGATTTGTCATGAAACACAGGATTGGCAGAGAGCTTCCCACAGCTCTGGTTATCACTATGAATAACTGTAGGCTCCCAAGGTTGTCCAAACAATCTTGCAAGGAGTTTTCGAAGCCACACTGCTTCTCGAGATGCCACACAAGCTGCAATATATTCTGCTTCAGCAGTACTCAATGCTATTGAAGACTGTTTCCTGCTGCACCAGGATATCATGGCGGATCCCAAGCTGAAGCAAACTCCAGAAGTGCTCTTTCTATTAGTGACACTTCCTGCCCAATCAGAATCAGAATAGCCTTCCAAGGTAATGCCTGTATTGGAAGAGTACTTCAATCCATATCCAACTGTACCACGCAAATATCTCAAGATATGCTTGGCTGCAACAAGATGAATCTGCCTTGGTTCACACATGAACTGGCTGAGGGCACTCACTACATAGCAAATGTCAGGTCTAGTGTTAACTAGATACATCATGGATCCAATCAGCTGCCTGTATTCAGTAGGATCCACAAGATCAGACCTAGCTGCAGATTGACTCAACTTCTTTAAGTTAGTTTCCATAGGAGTAGGCATAGGTTTACAATCTAACATTCCAAATCTCATCAAAATATCAATGGTATATTTTCCTTGACTTAGAATAATTTCATTGGGTCTTTGCCATACTTCTAACCCTAGAAAGAAATGCATGAGACCTAGATCTTTCATTTCAAATTCTGAAGTCAATTCTTGCTTACATCTAAGAATGAGATGATCTTCTCCAGTTAGGAATAAGTCATCAACATATAAAACCAAAATCAACATTTCACCATTGAATACCTTGAAGTAAAGGTTAGGATCAACATCATTCTTATAGAAACCTAGGCTTACCAAGTACTTGTCAATTCTTTCATACCAAGCATGGGGGGCCTGCTTAAGGCCATATAATACTTTCTTCAATCTGCATACATGAGATTTTTTCTTATGGATCACAAAGCCTTCAGGTTGCTCAATGTAGATCTCTTCTTCATTAACACCATTGAGGAAGGTTGTCTTTACATCCATCTGATGCAACTTCCATCCCTTAGCTACAGCAATAGCAATGATAGTCCTGATAGAGGTATACTGAGCAACAGGGGCGAAGGTTTCCTCATAATCTATGCCTTCTTTCTGAGAGAAGCCACGAGCCACAAATCTAGCTTTGTATTTCTCAATACTTCCATCAGCAGCATGTTTAATTTTAAACAACCATTTGGAAGATACGACAGACTTACCTTTGGGTCTAGGCACGATATCCCAAACATCATTCTTGATGATAGACTGATATTCTTCATCCATAGCATTCTTCCATGCTTGTTGTTTCATGGCCTCTTTAACGCTGGAAGGTTTAGTCTCAATGAGGTTGCACATCAATGCAACATAGTTGGAGAATTTCTGAGGTCTCCTACTTTTTCTGAATGTGCCACTTGGAGCTGCAAACTTTTTTGCCTCTTGAATCCAGAGAGGTCTCTTCTTACTCACGGTAATGTCCCTAGGCCCATCGGTAGGATCCAAAGGTTCACTTGGATCATTATGATTTTCAGATTCTGTAGACTCTCTGAATCTCAGTATCATGCTCAATATCCATGTCTTGAGCGTTATCATGAACTTCATTGTCCATCTCTATACTTGAGCCTTTAGATCTTTTGAGTGCAATATTTTCTTCAAAAGTGACATTTCTACTAACCTCAATAAACTTTTGACCTGGAATGTAAATTCTGAATGCTTTGGATGTTTCGTTGTAGCCCACAAGAATGCCTCTTTTGCCAGAAGGTTCCAACTTGGTTCTCTTCTCCTTGGGTACATGGACATATACTGGACTCTCGAAGATCCTCAAGTGATTGATATCATGTTTGATCCCTGAAAATGCTTCTTTTGGAGTCATATCTTTCAATACACGGTGAGGGCATCTATTCTAAATGTAGACAGCGGTCCTAGATGCTTCGGCCCATAGGAAAGTCTGCAGATCCTGATCATAAATCATAGCTTTTGCTGCCTCAACTATGGATCTGTTCTTTCTTTCTGCAACCCCATTTTGCTGAGGGTTGTAGGGAACACAAAACTCCCTCTTGATCCCTGCCTCAACACAAAAATCATGAAAACTACCTGAGGTGTATTCACCTCCATTGTCAGACCTTAAAACTTTAATTCTTTTTCCAGATAGATTTTCAGCTAAAGCTTTAAATTCTTTGAATCTACTTAGGACTTAATCAGATTCTTTTGATTTGAGAGAGTAAATCCAAGTTTTCCTAGAGTAGTCATCTATAAAGATTACATAATACAAGAATCCACTTGGGGAAGCAACAGACATAGGTCCACATAAATCAGAATGCACAAGAGCTAATTTCTCTTTAGACCTACTTTCACTTTGATGAAATGGACTCTTAGTGTTTTTACCCATAGCACAACCTTTGCATGTATCATGATGAATATGACTAAGTTTAGGCATACCTCTAACTATCTTCTCAAGTGTAGGGAGGGCTCGGAAATGGAGATGTCCAAGTCTTCTATGCCATAGCTTGCTTGACTCAGGTGCTTCATGAATGAGAGCTTGAACTGGACGTGTTGAAAGCTTATATAGGCTCTCATACCTATTCCCAATGACACAAGCTGATTTGATGTTGGACTTCTTATGCCATGCAAGCACTCTTCCCTCAGAAAATGCAATCTGATAACCCTTATCTTCTAGTGCTGATATGGAGATAAGGTTTCTTTTGATTCCCGACACAAACAAAATATCAATGAGATGAAGAGAAATTCCAGAATCTAAATTAAGGGAAGTAGTACCAAAACCTCTCACAGAATAGCGAGCATCATCACCAATGACCACATGAAGATTAGACTCTTTCTCCACTAAATTTGAGAGGTGCTCTCGATAGCCGGTGATGTGTCTAGATGCACCACTATCAATCAACCAAGTATCACTGTCTGAGGGTACATTGTTTGACAGAGCAGAAATGAAAAGGAAGTCTTCAATATTAGACTGATTTGAGACTTCATTTAAGTTTGCTTCTTGTTGCTTAGGCTGGGATAAACAATCCCTTGCATAGTGACCGAATTTGTCACACCTGAAGCACTTGATGTGAGACAGGTCCTTTTTCTTTTTCTTCGAATCATGAGGTGGATTAGACCTTTGATCTCTATTCCTCTTGAAATTGTTCTTCTTCCAGTAGCCTCCTTTCTTCTTGAAAGACTGGGCAGCAAGGACATGATTGTCTTCATGAGTGTTTTTGATAACTCCTCTAGCAGCCAGTCGAGACTCTTCTTGAATACAGTCAGCCCTTAATTTGTCAAACTTGGGCAGATCAGCCCTTGCACTAATTCCTTGAATGTAGGATTCCCAAGATGCTAGAAGACCATTGAGGGCTAGCATAGTTAAATCCCTTTCATCAACAATCTTTCCAATAGATGAGAGCTGATCTCTCAATTCAGAAATCCTTATGAAGTAAGCCATGACGGATTGACCTTTAGCCATCTTGATGTGATGAAGCTGCTGCTTCAAAGCTAGAACACGACTAGTGTTGTTGATTTCATACATCTCCAAGGTTTTGAACATTTTGCTTGCTGTCTTCAACTTGGAGATGATGAGAACAATGTGGTCCTTTACTGAATCAATTAAGATCTTCCGAGCTTGAAGATCTTTCTTCCTCCATTGGGTCTTTTCTCCTTCTTCCTCAGGCTCGGAAGATTCTTTGGTCACAAAGTCTGCAAGGTCATTTTCATTCAACACAAGCATGATGCAGACTCTCCATGATGTGAAATTGGAAGCCCCATCCAGTCTATCTTCCACCCTGAGATTGAGAACCATCTTGAAGAAATGATAAGGGTTAGAAGTAGATAATTTGTTACTGGAAATCCGATTATACTAATTCGAACTTGGCTCTGATACTATGTTAATTTTAGCAATCAGATTAACAGTAAGGAACAAGAAAACACAAATGCACACATAACACAGATACCCTGGGAAACCCTCTCTCTTAGAGGTGAAAAACCCAGCAAGAAAATCTCAGATCCGATTAGATTAATGGCAGGGGCAAATTACAATTTTGCCTAGCTAGGGTACAAAATCATAGACACCAAGAATACTTGTCTGAACTTTAGTTCTGAACTGAACTGATTAGAATGTTCAGAATGAAGTTCGCTTGCACATGAGGTGATTGCACAGTAAGCATAGAGGTTCAGCAACCCTGGATAATCCTGAAACAACTTCGCCCATGCAAGATCAGATTCGCTTCACCAAGTAGCAGATTCGCTGTTGATTGCAGATGAAAGCGGGATGAACAAATCATTTATCGAACCACTGAACTGGTTGAACCATTGAACTCCTTGAACCGTTGAACCCTTTGAACTGTTGAACCTGCCGAACGATTGAACCTATCGAACGGTTGAACCTATCGGCAAGGCAACTTACTAATTGCAAATGAATATTGCTGGACTTGAAGTAGATCGCTGATGGATAATTTTCTCAGAGCAGAATTCGGTGTGTGTTGCTATGAATTGTGACTACAAGTCACTTTACATTTATAGGAGATCGCACAAACAATAACCTTGGTCGGCCTTATACAGTTTGGCGCCAAGTTATAATAATTCAAATAATTACATACAAGTTACATTGAAATAGGTCCTGACCTATTTGCAATTACAAGATACACATAATGAATTCGCCCAAATAGGGCCTGCCTTAAATCGGATAATACAACTGAGATTCTCAAAATGCTAAGGCCGATAGGCCATTCAACATTTTATGACTAGATCGGTCTCTAGGAGGGATCCGACCTAGCTACCAAAATCAACAAAAAGTGTATACACTTGGATGCAATTGATCCACACATAGATTGGACTATGCAAGATGAGAACACTGCTATGTTTATAGAAGATGAGATTGCTGATTTCGAGAGGCAAGCTATGGACGGTGTAGCTACAATAGAAGCAAAAGACATTGGATTGGATGACATCATTGTAGATGATGTTGAACATGAGGTAGAGGAGGAGTCATTGCCATCTAGTTCTAGGGTGGAGCTGCAACCTTCTAGTACAAGAGTGGAGCAACAACAAATTGCGAGGAGTAGGTCCTTGCCCCAATTTTCCACTAGAGCGAGGAAGAGGAAATTGTAAATTGCAATAACTTTGCATGGATATTCATTTTTTGATGATTTTCAATGACAATCATCATAAATTCTTAATACATATCATATTTATCCATTAGCAATTGAGTTTGTATCGTGATGTGATATTGTACTCTTTTTGTATTCAAATCTGATAGAAAACACTTCCCCAACATTTTACAGACTCATTTGATACATTTTGTAATTATATTATGCATAAACTTTATGCTTTTTTAAGGAATTTTAGTATTTTTTTAAGTTGTCAAGTTTTCCTGAGTCGCCAAGTCCAAATCAAATTCGGGTCTGTTGAGTTTTTGTGGAGTTTGAGTTTTTGCAAATTATGGACTGATTAATATTTAAATCACGCGTTTTAAAAAAAGTTGGTGTTCTTGCCTATTGCACCCCTACGAAACTTTCAAGGACAAGTCTTTTCTTGCATGCTTTGTTGTGCCCGTCTATCAAAGTGTTGCATATAGAAGTTGAATTCATGATTCAAGTCTTAATGCTTGTCTAACTGTAGGTCAGTCCAAGGAAGTTGTGATATGATAGGTGTTTTCATCCAAGTAAGAAATCTGTCCAAGAGAAATAAAGTGATGAAGGATTGTTCATTTGAGGTGAGCAAGAGAGGAGCACACTTCCAGGGGGCTTGCCAAGGTAGAAAGATATCAATAGTGCACTCTAGGTGACAAGGACAACAAGCAGGTGCGCCTGGTGTATCCCTGTCCAAGTCTTAAATGTCAAACATGGCCAAGAGGCACACCTAGACTGTGATAACATGTTTAATGACAAGAAAGAGGGAACGGTACACCTGAGTATGGAGAAGGAAGACTTAACTGGCAAATGCAACCAAAAAAAGGGCACCTAATTAGGGAAGAACAGAGAACTGAACTAGCATGGACTGAAAAGCATGTCTACAGGTGGATTCACATGGCTTAAGTCAAAGGTGATTGGGAGGTGTGCTTAACCTAGTTTAGCAATGGTTAGGTGTCAAGGGTGACCAAAATAAGTGCCTGGATGTGTCTTGACATGAGTGAAGTGGCAGAAAGGCATGAGGAACATACTTGAGTAGAAAGGATATTTCAAATGGCAAGGATGGCTAAAATCTGTGTTTAGGCTTATGAAGTCATCCTTTGAATGCAGGAGTGAGATAAAGGTGGACTTGAATGAGTCTAAACATGTTCAAGTAGCAGAAGCACCAAGAATAGGTGTGTAGACAGTCTTTATGTGACAACAACCACCTAAAGGCATGCTTGAATGTCATAAACCAAAGTCTTAAGTGACAAACACGACTGAATGAAGTGCCTGACTTTGTTACAACTTGTTTTAAGTGGTAGATGCATTGAAAATGTGTGCCCAAGTGTTAAAGGGCAAAGTTCGAAGTGGCAGGAGTAAGCTGGGGGCGCGCCTGGGCCTATTATGATGGGTTTAGGTGGGAAAGACACCTGAAATGAGTGCTTGAGTGTGACTTGAAAGAAGTTTAGAGTGGATAAAGTGCTGCAGGTAGGCACCTCTATGTATTTTGCCAAGTTTTGAGTGGCTCAGTCCACAAAATCAGTGCACCTAGGGTTAATAGTTAATACCAAGATCCAAGTGTCAATCAGCTACACCAGACAGCTGGAATCTTCTTTTTAGTGGTCAGAACAGCAGGTTGCAACAGTTTTTCAACATTCTCCTAGGTTTTGCATGATCAGTATTTAGTATTATCAGTTCAGCATGTGTTTTTGTAGCGATTGTAAATTGCTTGTTGTAAGGCTCAAGGCTGATTTTTACACTTGTTTCCATCATATGTTTCCAGCCACCTAAGATATCATGTGTGTTGTTTTGTGATCAAAATCCTAGTGTTTCAGGTCAAGTTTCAGACATTGGGAGCAGGAATATCAGCATGTTGTTCCAGCTGCCTAGGGATTGTGTTGTATGGCAGATTTATGGTAGAAATCTTAGAGTTTCTCTGTGGTTTGCAAGTGATGGTTTTCAGCTGTCTGAAAGAGGGTATAACAGCAGTGTTGCAGCTGTTCTTGCCGCAAATTACCACATGTTTGATAGATCATTTTCAACCTTGTCAAAACCCTAGGAAGCAGTTCTTAAGTTGACAGGTTGGATCAAATTAGTTAGCGTTTGTGAAATTGTCCATAAAAGGACTTAGGCTTGGAACACTAAAATTTGTTTTCTTTTCAGAAAGACATCAGATTCCAATTACCAAGAGTGCTTGGTGAAGTTGTCAATGGCTCTAGTGAGGGTTTTAGAGTTCTTAAAAAATATGATATGTTTCAGAATTAAAGAGCTACATTAGAGTTACCAAGGGCATTCATGCGTCAAATTGCTATTTTTGGCCATGACTATTTTTAGCAGTTGCCCTTCTAGTGGTTCTATTTTTGGACAGAAGGCTAAGGCCTTCTTTTAGGTTGCTTTAGTTGTATTTATTTTATTATTAGTTTAGCTTAGTTCCTTACTTTAAAGTTATTTTTTCTTTCTTTTTAGAAGCTTTAAGTGTTTATGGTTTAGAACATTGATTTCTGGAATAAAATTATTATTATCTTTAGTTCCACAAATTGGATATTTAGCTATGTACCCTAGGGACATGTCCCCTACATTTTTAGACCTGTACCCTATAGGGGACATAGGGACGGGTCGGAAACATCCTCACTTGTACCTGATTTGCAGAAGAATTATGAAATGTCCTAGGGTGCCTTTTTTTCTCAGGAAACATAAGGGACAACTAGGGGACATCTAGATGTCCCTTGACAGTCCCGGGGATGATCAATAGTCCCTTATGACCTAGCAAGAAAAAAACAAATTAAAAAAAAAAAACACAAAACTGAAAAAAAAGGGATGGGCCCCCCACAATGATCCCCACATCCTTTTATTCCAACCCTAAACCTAGAACAGTCACGCTAACAACTGAAAACAAAAAAACAAGTTCATTTTGCCATTTTCCATTTTGTAAAGAAGAAGACAAAGAAAAAGAACAACTGTGAAAGGAGAAGATAACAAAGAGGTAGTGAGGATGAAGAGTGTCAAATTCAACAAAGAGGTTGTAGAGGTACTATTGGGGTTCTTTTAGGAGTGGGAGCGTAGCATGGATTGTGAGTTCAAATAACCCATTTAAATGTCCTTCTAAAGTCCTCAAAAAATATGCAAAGAGCTCATTTAATCCAAAAGATCCCTTATACAATTTGCAACAACAATAAACAAAGACATTTTTTTTATTTGAATAGTGTATGGCTATGTAGGACAAGGTAATTAGGTTGTACATGAAGGGTGAGGAAAGAAATAATGGAATGCCAATAGATACAATGCAACCTAGTATGCCATTGTCTACCCAAACTATGGATGTTGAGAATCAAAGGGGAGAGAGTTCTATCAAGGGAAAGAAAAGGGCTACTAGTGTTGCGGGGATGCTCAATATGCAATCATGGGAAGTTTTCTTTGCCCATGCCATTCCACTTCATGTGGCACATTCTCCCTATTTCAAACAAATGTACAAAGAAGTAATTGTTGTTGGTCCTTCATTTGCTGCCCCTGGAGAACATAAACTATGTAATACCCTTCTTGATATAGAGTATTCTAACTTGAGTGTGGTGATCAAGGAAATGAGGCAAACTTGGGTAAGGGAGGGCTCCTCTATCATCATGGATGGGTGGACCAATATTAAGCACGAGCCACACATCAATATCATTGTCATATGTTCAACTAGCTTGTATTTTCTTAGAGCTATTGATTGTTTTGAGAAGAGAGAGGATGCAAACTTCCAACTTCAAAATTGATTGTTTTGAGAAGAGGAAGGATGCAAACTTCCAATTTCAAAATTTGAAGGATGCCATAGAGGAGGTTGGGCCCTCTAATGTTGTACAAGTGGTGATTAATTGAACCCATGTATGTAAGTCAGTTGGCTTGATGGTGGAGGGTGCTTGCAAGCACATTTTTTGGACCCCATGTTGTGTTCATGCGTTGAATAACACATTGAAAGAAATTGGGAAGATAGATTGGGTGAAGGTAGTGGTGGCAAAAGCTAGAGACAGACAAATGTTTATTTGCAACCATCACATCTCACTTGCTTTGTTCAAGACTTTTCCAAGGAAGTAATTCCTCAAGCATAAGGATACTAGGTATGCTAGCTACTTTATTTTGTTAGAGAGGAAGCTTGAGCTATAAGAGCCTCTACAATTAATGATGGTTAATCCAAAGTGGAGTAGATGGCTAGAGGCAAACACAACAGAGGGAAAAAGTGTGAAACAAAAGACCCTTGATGATGATTGGTGATCCATAGTGAGGTAAGAAATTGTTTGATTTTATTATTAATTTATTAATGTTTCTAACTTGTAAACCATTTTCATTCTTTGTAATAGCATATGCTCGTTGTCATTTCAGTCTTAATCTTCTTTGAAATTTTAATTTTTGTAACTTGTTTGCAGATATATTTGCTCCTTCATTTGACTTGTGTGTGTCATAATATATGCCAATACAAACTTTCCTAGTTGTAAAGAGATTTATGAGACATTTGACATCATGCTTGGGCAGATGAAGCAAGCCATTCATAGCAGGGATCTTAATTTGGGATTTTGTGAGGAGTATATTAGACCCATTATAACGTGGCAATGGAACACTATGAACACTTCGTTTCATATGGTAGCCTATGCTCTAAATTCCAAATGGTATGCATCAAGGCCTAGGAGAGTGCCTCCATCTAATGATGAGAAGGTGAAAGGGCTCATCAAGGCCCTTCGAAAGATATATGCCAATGGGGAGTCTACTCTACTTCAAACACAATGGCTAGCCATTGTTGATCTTTGTGGTCCAACATTCAACAAACCAGAGGCAAGGATAGATAAAGATACATTAGCTCAAATCAACCCTATTAAATGTTGGATATGGCATGGAAAAGATGCACCAGAGTTGAGAATGCTTGCCACTTGCCTCCTTTCATAGGTTGCTAGTTCCTTTGTTGCAAAGAGGAATTGGTTCTCATACAATTTCATCTAGTTAGTCAAAGAGGAATAGGTTACCTCTCAACGAGTGGAGAAGTTGGTGGCTATGCATAGTGCCTTACGACTTCAGGATCGATAGACTCCTGAGTACTGTCAAACTCTAACTACATGTTGGGATGTTGATCTTGAAGATGCCACATAGATTGATGAGGAGGCACAACAGGGATTGGTTTGGGGTTCCATTGGATGAGGCAACCCTCATAGTGGTAGTTACTCAGACTTAAGACTTTGATTTTGATGTAGTGTTAGTAGATGTTGATTAGGGGTAGTGGCAGATTTTTTATGTTTGTCATTTTGTAGTTGAAACTTGCTATCTTTGGGCATTTTGTTGTAATGTTTATATAATATATATGCACATTGACAATGAAAGCAATTGAATTATGTTAATTTGTTTGTTGACTCTCATGTGAAATCTTGGCCAACTCTAGTGTTATGTATTAAGGTTCTATAATGTATATTATGAATGCCTTATCAATGTTATCATATGAATATTTGAAATTACTTATATTTGTAAAAATTTCCTACTTTTTTAATTGAAGTCTGTCGTCATCCCTTAAATATGCACTCTTGAAAAATTTGTCCTGAAAATGCGTCCCCCTATCCTCTATCGTCTCCACCCAAATACTTGGTGTAACATAGGTATTTTGTAACCTATAAATAAGTGCTTTGAGCACAAGAATTCTTATTGATAGATGACACTATGCTTATGCTACTAAAATATTGTTCCATTTGTTATCTTTGTATTTGCATTATTGTGTTTGTGGTTTCATTAATTAAGTTGAATTTGGATAATAAAATCAAGCGTTGGATTGAAGTTATTCGTTCATCTAGGTTGTAGATTTCTTGGAATCATGTGTTATCTCATGTTGAAGTCATTCCTTTTTAGATATTTTGTGCATTAGATGGTTTCTACTTCAGCCAATAAGGACGTGTTGTCAACATTGAAGCAGAAATTGTAAAAAACCACAAATCGTTGGGTTTTGTGATCCCCCCCCCCCAAAAAAAAACACGATTTTTGAATAAATCACAGTCAACGTTCATTTACTTATTTTTCCTTGCATAATCGTGAAAGATCACAATAAAATCACTAAAAACATGTTATTTTTTATTGTTTTTAATTGATTTTATCTTCAAAAGGCTATTTTTTGGGTCAAAATAGGGTTTTAATTTATATGTTAAAAGGGTTTAAAAACAATAGAGAAATTTGATAAAGCCACGTGTGTTGTTTGTGTTGTGTTTGAATTGGCGGGGAGAGTGGAAGAATGAAAAGGAGGAGAATGATGACACACATCTGCTACGTTCTGAAATTGCCCTATTAAACAATTCATGCCCTTTATTCTTTATTGATCATTTTTTGCTTTTTTTTGTTTTTAAATATTGTTGCCTTCTCATTTTAAACAAATGAAATATGATTTTTTTTTCTTTCGCAAATTATGAATATTTTTATATAATTAAATATTAAAAAAAATTATATATACCTACTCATACAAAAAAAAGAAATATATATATATATATATATTCTGCAAATTATGAATATTTTTATATATTTTAAATATTAAAAAAAGTTATATATACCCTATCATTTTAAACAAATGAAATATTTTTTCATTTGCAAATTATAACATATTTAATATATTTTAAATATTAAAATATATCTATCTATCTATCTATATATCTATATATATATATATATAATAAAGTTGTATATATATATATATATATAAACCCGTTCTTGAATTTGGCGGAATAAATCTGTCATATTGCATACCCAAATTTTCAACTTGTACCCAAGTTCGAACCCAAATAGGCAACTTATGTTTTAACATTTACACAAGTTCTTTTCATTTGTTTCGAACGTGTTTTAACTTCTCTGCATTGCATTTGTCTAGAGTGGCAATGATGACTTCAAGTTTCAATGGCTACTCCTTCAGACTTTGGCTCCTTCAAACATCCAAGTTTAGAGTTTGGCTCCATCATCATAGTCTCGTCTATTTTTTGTTGTACGGTCCATACTCGATTTAGTTGGTTGAGTGGGGCTACTAGAGTTGGTATTTATCTGTTGCTTATTATAGCAGGTTTCACTGTAAACTTAGGATTAAATAGTTTGAATCCATTATGGTTTGTAATTAAACCTGAATGCATTTGCCTCAGCTGTTTGTTAAAAAGTCTAGTAAACTATATTCCAATGCATTGAATTGTAGTCAATGTATGAACATAAATGAAAAAAAATCTATATTCCACAATTTATGGACTAAAATCTCATTTTTGTTTGCTCTCTATATCTCTATGGTATTAAAATGCCTTTAGATTTAAAAAAACAACAGGTTTTTCACTTTTTTTTTTTTTCATTTTCTACATTTTTTTGAAAATCCAATTTTTTTGAAAAAATCCTAATCTTTTGGTTTTCTGATTATTTCCCAAAAGATTTTTTCTGCTATGGTTGTCAGGATTAGAGATAGTTGCTTTCATTCGTTACATTTATAAACTCTCGCTTGTGAGACAAGTGTTGTTACTAGTTTTGTGCTCATTCCTGAGGCAAAAAGACAAGCATATACTTATTTTTATCTGTGTTTAACGACATTTCGGGGACGGGGGGACAGCAGGGGACACATTTTGGGGATGGCAGTCCGAAGGCCATTTTTTGGGGACGGCGGGGGGATGACGATATATGAATTTTTCAAATATATATATATATATATATATATATATATATATATATATATATATATATATATATATATATATATGAGCTTTTCAAAATATATTATATAGAGAGAGAGAAAGAAAGAGAGATATGACAATAATTAATAACAATATATATCTATATATATGAGCTTTTCAAAAAATATTATATAGAGAGAGAGAAAGAAAGAGAGATATGACAATAATTGATAACAACAATATCAATATGTGAATAAATCATGAGTATGACAGCATTAGTGTAACAACAGTATAAACTTCAATAAAGTAGTAAAACAACAGTATAACAATAGTACAACAGCAGTATAATAGTAGTATAACAACAATATAAACTATAAACATTAAACAGTAGTATAATAGCAGTCTAAAATTAATCATGAAAGCAATATTAAAGCATTTTGTTGTTCAAATTCTAAAATTAAAGTTCAAAATTAAAGTTATTGTTAAACCCAAAGTCTCAAACTTCAAAATACAACAATCTATGCCTCATTCGGGCTATCAACATCAAAAGAACTATCTGTGTCACTATCACTCTCTGCCTGAATTGGAACATCCAATGGAAGCCCAACCATTCCTGGTTGCACCTCCTCCTCGTCAATCTGCCTAACATCATCAGGATCAACAGCCCAACGTGCTGTTGGAGTCTGTCAATACTCAGTAGTCTGTCGATCCTGAAGTCTCAAGGTACTATGAACTGCAAATAGTTTTTTTTGCTCGTTTCGAGGTAAGCTTGTTCCTCTTGATCGAGTGGATGAAGCCATATGTGGACCAATTCCTCTCTGCAGTAGAGGAACTAACAATCTGTGAGAGTAAACGAATAGCAAGTTGCTTCAACTCTGGTGTGTCCTTCCCATGAAATTTCCACCATCCAATGGATCTTTTTTGTGCAATAGTGACCCTATCCGTCCTAGCCTCTGGTTTGCTAAATGTAGGACCCTGAAGATTGGAAAATTGAAGCCATTGCTCTCGAAGTATGTTGGCCTCCTTAGTGCCATACATCTTATGAAGGGCTGCCAGAATCCCTCCATTACCTCATCATCCTTAGAAGGAAGCATTTGGCTAGGTCTAGGTGCATCCACTTCGGACTAAGAGCATAGGCAACCATATGAAGAGGGGTGTTCATTGTGTTCCACCCCTTTGTTGCAATAGGCCTGATATGCTAGTCATAGGATTGTAATTGAGGATCCTTGTCACGGATTGCTTGCTTCATTTGATCAAGCATGCTATCAAAAGTCTCATAAATCTCTCCAAGGCTAGGAGAGTCTGTATCTGCATACCTGTCACCCCCATAACAGGTGATATGATAGAGCAAATATATATGCAAACAACACTTAAAAATTGTAAGACATTAACAATTTGAATTTAACACTAGTAATATAGTAATACTAATTATTTAAAGAAAAAGCGAAGTAGAAAGTTAGAAACATATGAAGTAAAAATTTCTTACCTGATATTGGACCACCAGGTCTCATTAAGCACCCTGTCTCTCACCTTCTTTCCTTCTTCTGTATTTGATGAAGCCCACTTTTTTAACTCTCGACAAACCACCATGGATTGTAGAGCATCATGCACCTCCAACATCCTCTCCAGTAAAATAAAATAGCTAGCATATCTAGTCTCAACTGGTTTGAGGAATTCTTTCTTTGAATAGGATCGAAATAATGCAAGTGAAGTTTGATGGTTGCATACAAACATTTGTATTTCTCTATCTTCGGCCACTGCTATCTTCACCCATCCTATTTTGCCAATGTCTTTCAAAGCATTATTCAAAGCATGTACACAATATGGATTCCAAAAAATATGTTTGTAAGCACTCTCAACCATCAATTCAGCCAACTTACAAACACGAGCTGAATCTGTCACAACTTGCACAACATTAGACGACCCAACCTCCTCTATGGCCTCCTTTAGAAGGGCAAATTGGTAATCAGCATCCTTATTTTTCCCAGAGCAATCAATGGCTCTAAGAAAGTATGAACCAACAAGACATGTAACAATAATATTAATGAGTGGCTGATGTCGAATATCAGTCCACCCATCCATCACAATGGAACAACCAATCCTAATCCATGTTTGTCTCATCTCCTACATTATTATGTTCGCCTTTGAATATTGTTTATCAACGAGGGAGGTACGCAATTTATGTTCTCCAGGAGGAGCATAGGAGGATCCAACTGCTGTTGCATCTTTCAACATGTTTTTGAAACATTGGAATGCTCTCCAACTGACTGCATTCTAGATGAATGCTTCCTACTCTTAGGAGTAGTAGCTGCATGTTTTTCCTCACTCTCCCTTACCAACTTGAGCATTTGAACCTGTTCTTCCAATGTTATACTTTCACAAGCTCTAACCCCATGGCCAGACTCACTCAATAAATAATGTTCAACCTTGCTATAACTCTCATGATAATTGTATTGCAAACATGACACAACCAATGCTTGTTGCCCCCTGAATTGTTAGCCTTATTAGTGGTCAAATTGGTGGCAAATTGAAGCAAGGGTTTTTTTGCGTTGAAAGGCCCTTTTGCATATTTTTGAAGTTTGGTTGAAGGGCATGCAAAATGGTCTTTTGGAACTGCACTTCCAATAGAACTTGTAGTGTTTTGATTTTCAGAATCTACTCTATTTACTTAAACCTCGTCTTCACTCCCCATCTCATGCACATTTTGATTTTCCTCATTGCTGCTCATTTTTAAATTTTTATGTATTACTTTGAGTTTGAAAGGTTTTGATTCTTTGATTGTTTGAACTTTGTATTTTGAGAACAATGAACAAATTGAAATAAAAAAATTTAAAAGTTAAAACTAATTCCAGATTTACAAACCAATACAAACAAAAAAATCAAAAAAACAAAAAAAAAACACTCAAAAGAGACATACCAAGTTCACAACCAGTTGATAATGCAGCTTAGGATGGAGTGGTGTTTTGTATTGCAATGAAATGAGCCTTCAACCTCCAAAAATCACCTATTAAAAACCTTTAGCTGAGTGCAGTTTTGAGTTCTGTGTTTTCTTAGTTTTCCCTTCTAGCGGTGGCTTGTTTTTCTTCTCTATTATTTGGCTTGGTAAAAATGTTTCACATGACTTGTTTTAGGGTGTGGAAGGGTTTGTGGGACCCCCACACGCCTTCCACAACCAATACAATTGTTAAAAATGTCACTTTTTTTTTTTAAAAATTGCGTTTTAAATTTGCTTTTGACACAGGGACGTCTGGCCGTCCTCGGGATGGTCAAGGGACGTTCGGGGACGTCCTTGGCCGTCTCGGGGACGGCCAGACGCCCCCATTTTTTTCCTTGCCATTTCCTGTTCGGGGGCGCGTCCCCGGAACATTCCTGTTCTACAAATTTTTTTGGGGACCACAGGGACGTCCCCTGTCACGTCCCCATCCCGGAAACGCCATTGGGGATGGGGATGGGCCTGTTAGGGTTAGGGATGCGTCCCCGTGTACCCCAGGTTTTTATTGATTCAAAACCTGCCAAGAAAATATTGTATAATGTTTATAATTGTATATTTTGTCTATAGGTTAGTGTTTAGGGTTAGTTTAGATCTTAGGGAACTTCCCCTTATAATTTGAAAAGAGGTTTTACCTCACACATGTAGACACCAACTTACAAATATTAATCTTAGAAAATGAAAGCTAGAGTTGACTGTAAATTAAGAGCAAATTAACTAGTAGAAGGAACAAAAAAAGAGTTAAACACCATATAAATAGACTAAGATACCCTGGAGAAACCCTTTTGGGTAAAAACTCTAGAAAACTGAGTATACACTAAAGTACTTTGATGGCTTAAACGATTGATTTTCAGCCCTTAGATTAGCATAAAAACACTCAAGAACACTAAAATGCTCTTCCCAAGGCCAATTACAACTCTCTCAACAAGATTATGTGCCCTCTTTGCTACAATAGTCATGAACTATGAGAAATAAATGAATAAATCTTATTACAAAAGCCCTCAATGCAGCTATGCGATTCTCCTTAATGTTCAATTTGAGCTTACAATGCATATATATAATTTCACGACCTAGGAAACCCTTGGATGTTGAAAGGAATACAAAAAATGAGGCAAAAATTTGTAACGTCTCAAGATGTTTTTTTGAGTATAGTCTAAAGTGCCAGTTTCAATAGAGAGGTGGTTGTGAAATTGTCTCGATGGTTGCAAAACTGCTGAGTCTCGCAAAACCACCCCGACAATTGCAAAACTGCTCGAGTCCTTCGAAACTGCCACGATGGTTGCAAAACTGTGATTGGCACTTGTGAAACAGCCCCTGCTGGCAATTTTTGCTCTCTAACCTTTCAGAAGCCATAACTTCTGCATACAGACTTGAATCAAGGTGCCATTTTTTTGAAATTGCACAACTTTTTGAGAGGAATCTAAATTGCAATAAAAATAAACTTTTAATGCCATGAAGTACAAAAACTGTATCTATTTTCTGATCATACCTCCCTATTTAGGGGGCTTTTGGTTCGTTAAAGATTAGAAATTCAATGGGCGAGGGCAGAAGAGAAACATGTATGCCACTTCAGCTTGCACCACAATATAAAATCAAACCGGGACTTAATACTATTCTTTCTCCACCTGTCTTGATGATACAATGAAAATTTGCTTGAACGGCTTACATTCTCAACATTGTTTTTCTCTAATGGAAAGACAAAAGTGCTGCCACTCATCTTCCCATGAAGATTGAGGATCTTAGAAGACAGTCCTTTGCCATGACAAACATACAACATGAAAGATTTTGTCATTCTTGATGACCCGGTATTTGTTCCCCCTCCTATAGAAAACTGCTTTTTCTGTCATACAAATAGGGACTGCCAAAAACAAGTCCACAAATGTTTACAGGAGCAACATTTACCAAAACCTCATCAACAAACTAACCAACAACAGACTTTGACTTACACTGCTTATCAACAGGAATTTGATTACCTTACTTACCAACCCAAACCATAGGGTTTAGCCTTTTAGGGTGCTGAAATGTCTTCAACCAAGTTTTGTTACCAAGCTATGAGCAGTCAAGTTAGTTTGGGATCGTGAGTTGAACAAATCATCAACCTTAACATCATTGACACAAATCTGAATGCTAAACAATGCTTCTCTATACATCAAGTTAGATGTAAAATTTGACATCTAGCTCAGTTCATTCATCTGTAGTTGTATATCTTAGGTTTCATTGCAATCACTCACAACTTATAATGGTTGGAAGATGAACTGTTTCATTTTCTCCAGTGGTTGTTCTTACCTTAAGTAACAGACAAGAACCATGAAGATAAATATTCATACAAAATGAGGAAATTTGAAAGGAAGTGAATGGGTGCAGCTTGCAACTGAGATGGTCAAGTAGTTAAGAAGTCAAGCTATGTGTAAAGTGTGGGTTTATAATTTGAGTTTGGATTTATGAAGTGTAAATGTGATTTTTAAATTTTTTTTATATTCTGTGCAACATTTGAAGTAATGAAGTTCTGAGTTGTAATCAACTTCTTGAGTATGATTTCTCTAAGTTAGTTATTTTGTTTGTGCATTTCTGTAGAGTCAATAAAGAGGAAAAACTTTCTGAGTGAATTTCATTTCCATATTTTGTTTGTGCACTGACTTGGCTGAATAGTTGATAGTTGCTCATTTGATCCTTGAAATGCATTAGACATTTGAGGTTGTAATTCTTATTGGATGATAATATGAATATAATTTCCTACATGGGATTAGAGTATTATACATAGTTCTAATTTTATATGATGTCAAAATTAGAAGTATAACAGAGGCCTCAGCTAACGCCTTCTTTTCTGAGTTCACCATGTTGAAATTTTGGAAGCAATGACTAAATATAGATGTAAAAATTATCTATTTTTAGACTTGTTGTTTTGTAAGTAAGTAAAATTTTTTATGGTCTATTATTTTGCATTTCAGGTTCCAATTGGGTATGAAGCTCCAGACTTCCATACTCGTGCATTGCAGCATAGCAAAGTGAATATTTCTTGGGATGATGATGAACCACTTCGTGTTAAGACATTGAATCGGAAATATGACCCAAAACAGGTTGGGGAGCATTTACTTAACATTATTATTATTTGGGTATTTGGAAGGCTTTGTCATTCTGGACTATTTATTTGGAATCTTTATTAGGCCAATTTCAGGAATAATTGTATACAAAGTTTGAAGGATACAATTTACGATAGTATGGGGTTGGGATGAAAAGAAAGATGGGTAATCATTTTGGTTTATTTTCTGTTTACTTTTGTTTTGCAGCTAAATGAAATGGACTTCAAGGCATATCTGGCATCAGATGATGATGTATCTGATGCTGATGAGGATGAAGAGGGAGAGGATGTCGTGGATGATGAGAAGAAGAAAGACTTGAGAGAAAAGTACCGATCCCTGCTTCTCGATTCTGGGGATCCTTCAGAAGGTGGGGAGGATAAAGATGACAAAGACATGGAAATAACTTTCAACACTGGTCTAGAGAAGCTAAGTAAGCGGATTCTTGAAAGGAATAAGAAAAACAACTCAGAAGAGACAGTATGGGAGGCTTATCTGCAAAAAAGAAATGAAAAAAGAAAGGCAAGGAAAAACATCACAACAAAATCATCTGAAGACGAATCTGGTAGTTCTGACGGAGAGGATGCAAGTAATACAGATCAGGGTAATCAGTCTGATGATTTCTTTTTAGATGATGACTCTGGGGATAATGGAGAGAAGATAGGGGTAAGTATTACTGGGTCCAGGGTAGAGAAGGCTGCTAAAAAGCATTCAAAATCAAAAACTTTATCAAGTGAAATAAAAAGAGAAGAAGATGCAAGTAAAGCTGAGCTAGAGCTATTGCTTGCTGATGATCATGGGTTAGAAAATTGTGTTCGAGGATATAATTTAAAACCAAATAAATCAAAATGCCGAAAGCTCAAGGAATCTGCAATTGAGGACAAACTACCTACTGTTGATACTGATGATCCAAGATTTTCAGCTCTCTTCACATCTCATCATTTTGCCATAGATCCAACAGATCCACAGTTTAAGAGGTATATTGTGAGAATAATAGGAATATATTGATTTGAAAGCTTACTGCCATCATTTAATGTTTTTACTGTAATATATGAAAAGAGAAGGCCTCATATTTGGTATCCCAAGCAAATTATCTGAACATTTTCTTTGTTAACTTATTCTTGCAGGTCAGCAACTTACAGTCGTAGCATAGTTCAAAAGCAGCAAAAGAAGTTTGCAGATAAAACAATGGATGATTCAAAGCCTATTGTGCAAAATGAATCTAAAGTTCACGATTCTTCAACTAAAAAGAGGAAGACTGAACTTTCATCCCTAATTAAATCAGTCAAGCGAAAAGTTGGAACATTACAGTCCTAACTTATGTAACTGTTTTTCTCCTTCAAGATTGTTGATTGAGCTTTTGAACTCTAGTTTTCTCATTCGTTTCTTCCTGAGAGAAAGGGGTGAGGAATTGGTTAGTGTCTAACAATAATCCCTGTAATATTCGACCTTGCTAGCTATAGCAACTGCTAGTGGTAGCTTCTCTTTTTGAAGCAATAAAAGCATTGTACTCAGCCATATCTTATGGTGAGGTGAAACTTTTGATTTGGACAAACATTAAAAAATAGTGTTAGTTTATTTTAGTAATTGCAATTGATGCATGACAGTTCACTATAGAATTAGATGTAACAAGTTTGACATCAGACCAAAAATGCAGAAGGAAAGAATTTGTTAATGTTTCATTGAACGAAGGTTGTGTACAAGTCAATTGCCATGTGAAAATTAATGGATGGGAGCATTACTAATAGAGGTTGCTTCTATCAGTTAGACAGGTGTCTATGGTTTCATCATAAACTTTCTATGAGTGGCATATTTTTGTAATATTTTTAAGTTTAATACGAAGGGTGAGGGTCCAATCCCACAATTTATTTATTAAAAAAACTATAATATGTGAAATAACTTCACTAATTCCCAATAATGTTTTTGATAAGCGTAAATAGGTTTTGAAAGGACCTAAAACCTTGTACAATTGCAAGATAAAGCATTAAGAACAAGCAGGACAAGCTAGCACAAAAGCAAGCATTAACACCCAGTGAAGGCCAAACACGAGGAGCAAAAACCACCAATAACCAAGGGACAGCAAAAGAGCTTGGCCCAAGCAAGAAACAATGACCAATAGTCATCAGTCAAGACACAGCCCAAGGCTTGAACTCTCGATCCTTCCCAGGGAGGTTTGAAACCGAATTTCTCCATAGTGCTCTAAAAAGCCCCCAAAGCTTGACCTTTTTTCATAGGCGTAATCATAACTATAATTTTTTTTTGGGTGGATCAGGGTCAACAACCCCAACCGTTGAATCTGACTTCCAAATATCCTTCTTTGGTGAAGCTGGCATTGGGGCCACCTTATCCAACAACTTAGATTTCTCAGAAAAGTCAACCCTACTTGCACTTTCCAAAATATCAGGGTCATTCATAACCCCTAGCTCTTTTGAAGGACTAGCACAAGGAGGTAGCTTCTTGCTTTGTTTTCTTTTCTAGATACATTGTTGCTTTTTGTTAGCCTAGCATGAAGAAGAAGTGTGACCAACTTTCTAACAAATAAGGCAAGCCATCGAAGAAGACTAGATCTAAATACTTTGTTCCCATATTCCCAACTTAGAAGATAATTTGATCAAGAGGGAATCATCAAACCCACCTCTACACTCAACAACCATGAAATGGCCACATGGATTACCAATACCTTGAAATATATCCTCATCCCAATGCTCCAAAGGGAGGCTCGGAAGTCTGATCCAAATTAATACCCTAGTAGAATGTTCATTCGTTTTGATTAGGTTAAGTCAGTTTTGAAGGGACCATAAACCTTGTAAAAACCTCAGGTTTTGACAGGACCTTGAAACCTAACAAAGCTGCAACCAAGATGCTTGTGGGAATGACATACCCACAAAACAAAGGGCCAACCTACACAACTGGATCCTGAACGGGCAATCAGCATAGCACACCCTTGACTAGGGGGTGAGAATTAGCCATCAAAGTGGGAAGATTCTTCTTCTTGCAATGCACAACCGTTTAGGAAACACCATTATCTTAATCATCTGATCGAGGAGAGAGGAGAGGAGGATCCTCTACCACATCCTTGACCAAAACTACCTCCCATGAGGGAGGAGAGTGTCTAACCATGGAGGTCGAACGTCAAGTAGACTTTGAAGACAACTGGAGTAGGGGTCTCGATGCAATGAGCCAGAATGGGAGCCGTTGCAGGGGCAACCATAGACGGGTTAGAAGAAGAGATCTTAAGCAAGAATTGAGGGAGTCTCCACAACCACATTACCCCTAGGGGAAGCCGCCATAAGGATTGTCATCTTGAGAGTCAAAATCACCCACAGTCAAGTGGTCAGTGCAAGCATTTTGCCACCACGAAGACGTGTTCGCCTTGTGATGAGGACAATCAAAAGCCATGTGTCTGATGCAGAAGCAACACCTGCAGCGGAAGGGGAGACCCTCATAGTCAATCGATTGAGTACACGACCTATCCTCCACCAACAAAACAACCTCCCCAAGAATTGCCTTGGAGGTGTCAATTTCCACTAGAATTCGGGTGAAAGTAGGATGGCTCATGAGAGTGGTGGTATCAACAACCTTTAGAAATTGACCAACATTGATCTCTTGGATCAAATCCAACCCCTTCTAACTTGCAGAAGGGTCAAAGGAACCCTCTGGCTGAACAATGTTGCCAACAGGAGACCCCTACAACGACATCTTGCCTTCGATGTGTGCAAATCTAGTCGTCTTTCAACTCTTCCTTGTTATCCACTGTGATATGTACATCCTTTCCTGTTCCCTCATTTGTACAAAAATGATCAGTTGTGGAGGCAACCGAAGGAAGTGAACAACCTTTGTGAAACAGTAGACCCACATAACCATGCAAAATAGGCTCTGATGGAGGCTGGCTTATTGTGGCCCGCCGAGTTGAAACCAATTGTTGCACCTCTAGCCAATGTCCACCAACCATTTATCGCCATCCATGTCCCACTCCTCATACTCATCTAGATTTTGATTGTTTGCATTGTGTCTATCGTAGGATTTGTCCTCTGCCTCCTACATAAACCCGCTTGAGAGGAGTTCAAAAAAACTTCCGTTCTTGCTACCGCTCCCGCTTCCAATCATGAATATTTATCAATTTGCCAATAATATTGTGCATCATATTTTATGTTTAATGAAAAAGAAAATAAGGGGGCTTGATATTTTGGAGGCCCCTCATAAGAAGGAAAAACATTTAGAGCATATTTATATTGTATATTTTTGTGAAGGATTGATATTCTGGAGGACCTAGTTAAGAATGAAAAACATTTAGAACATATTTATATTGTATATTTTTGTGAAGGAAGGAGGAAACATGTAACTTAAATGAGTTAAAGCCACCAGTGATTATTGAACCCAACTTATCAAAAGCAAAACACATCTGGTGAGAGATTGTCCCCTGTAATGTCCCTTTTTTGGAGCATAGACTTTTGTGCGCATTTTTGGCTTGTTCTTAGTCCCTTAGTGGCTATCCGACATGTTTGGGAGAACTCCAATGTTCTTGGAGTGGCCACAGATCAGTTTTACAGAGCATTTGGTTATGGCTTTGAGCTCAGATGGTGCTTATGTTCATTGTGACGCTTTCTAATGTTTGATCAGGTTGCCGGTTTGCTCTCCAAGATTCTTGGAGAAACCGTCTATTTTTGGAGAAATAGATGAATGTTTACTTGTTTGCACAATGTTTTAATTTGTAATCTAAAGCACATTATGCTCTCACCTTGCCCGATTTGGGATCTTGGTGATCAGAAGTGCGGAGGAGTTTAGTTGTGCTAACACTGTTTATCATTGTATGAAATTTTGAAAAAAATTAGGGGTAGCATATTACATCACCATACTATAAAACTATAAAAACCATATGGAAGACGCTGTCACATCTCTCATTGTATGAGGCTAAGAAAATAAAGAACTCCAATTAAAAGATGATGGGGACAAATATTAAAGACGTTGGTGGGTTGATATGGACATTCATTGACATAGACAATTATCTCCTCTAGAGTGAAGCAGAGATGTGACGACAGAGAAGGGTCATCTGACACACCATGAAAGGAGGTATGACACTCCACTAGATGCATTAATAAACCAAAGGACGAGTAGGAGGCAGACAAATTAATGGCACAAGTATAGGTGCCAGGGTGGAAAAAGGTCTGACCATTCTCTTCTATCATTTCTACCATTGTGCCCAATGTTTGTTTCAGTTTCTCTTCAATTTAATTCCATGGCAAGAGTGAATGAGATTGCCAAAGCATTTAAGGAAATTATGCCACCACTTGCATCTGCATTGTCTTCAACTCCAACATAAAGTTGCCCTACGATGAATTCATAAACCATTGTGGCTCCGACACCAAGTAAGTGCTAGCCGCCTCTATTATCATACCCTCAAAACCATGGGACTTAAAGTTTTCTTAGATGAATCAAAGCTTGAACTTAGTGATTCCATACCATCTCAAATACAAGATGCCATGACTGCTTCTTTCCTTCATATTGCTATACTTCCACCCAGATAAGGAGAATCCACTTGGTGTTTGGCCGAGTTATCATTTATGCTCGTAACTAAAAAGAAAATTCTTCCTATCTTTTAGGATGTTGATCCCAGATAGATCCCCTGGATTTGTATGGGAAAAGGAATCTATGCTGAAGAACTTTCCAAGCATGAAGCCCGGGCTAGATATGCTTCAGACGCTTGAGAATTTGGTGCAGAAGTGAAAGTGGCGCAGCTAGGAAGGAATGGGAGGACCAAGGGCATGCGAGTTACAGGTCCAAGAGAGTTTGAAGAACAACAAGAAAGCTACATGGTCAAGTAGTCTTTGCTATTGTGACTGTTATTACAGTTAGTATACCTTGTTATTTGGATGTAACAGTTAAAACTGTTGACCACATAGTAGTGTCAGTCTGAGATGGCTGTGGGATGTGTAGGTAAAGATTAATCAAGAAAACCTACAATTAGGAAGAGTAATTGAGTGTTCATCTAATAAAAAAAACAACCTCTCTCGCTCTCATTCTTCCACGCATTATATAGTAAATATGTGTGAAAAATGTGGAATATATGGCTTTGTTAGATGAATATTCAGCCCCTCTCTCTCTCTCAAAACCATATTTTCATCTAACAAAACCATCTTCAATCCCTCTCTCTCTCTTATTCTTCCATGCATTGTATAGAGATGAAAACCATACTCATCTAACAAAATGCCTAAAGTAATAAGGCGTCAGGGAATGCCTTGGTAGCAGGGCATGTTCAAAAAGGGTTTGTTGAAAAGGCATTAGAAACAAAAAAAAATAAAAAAATAAAAAAAATGTAAACCAACATCCTATCTGCTACGTACAATTGGGAGCATTGGGAAAGAGGTTTCCTAATGGTTCAAAATGGGTTTGTTGAAAAGGCTTTAGAAACAAAAGAAATGTAAACCAACATCCTATCTGCTAGGCACAATTGGGAACATTGGGAAAGAGGTTTCCTAATGCCACCACTTATGCTAAGAATTTAATAAAGGAGAATTTATGCACAACCTTTCTGTTGAATGCTTTAAAAGGAGCTTATGTTTTGTGAAATAGATTTGAAGTTCCTTATAGCTTCCTAGTACATCATGTTAGGAGGAAGGTATGGCTCCACTAACTTATTGAGATCTATTTAGATTCTTGTTCTTTGATTCTTGATAAAAATCCTATTGATATTTTAACTTCTTCTAGGTCTCTTATATGCCCACATCCTACCTCGCTCATGTTTGAGATTTAACCATTTGTACTAGGGGAGGCTGTGTTTTTTCTGTCAGTTTCTAACATTGGAGTGCTCTGTCTAATTGGCAAGATATTAATTGATGTATGAAGTTGTTTATCAAGATTGATTTATGTACCTTTATTTTGACTATAGCGGCAGGGAGATAATGATAGGCTCTTTTGGTGATAGTATTCCATTATGGCTATAATTGTTAAGGCCATTGGGGCCTTATGGGGTAGCAAGTTTAATAACATCTTGCATGGTATGGTGATACAAATGTTATCAACATGCCTTGTTCGGCGATCTTAATGTAATAGTAAGTTACCTCAATGATTAGTTAATAGTTGTCTTGACTAAGTTGTTGGCAATAGTATATTCATGAAAACACTTTATTTGGTTGATTTGAGCTCTAGCTAAAGGATAAGGTTGATATGGTGTTGTTAACCATGGCTTGTATCATATTTCTCACCCTTTAATTTATAATGGATGTTTCATAAAGGCAGAGGTATTTGATAAGTAAACCCATTATGTAGTCTATGTTTAAGATGAGGGTTGTGGTGTCTCATACCTGTGTTTTGTTAGTTGTGATAAGACATGTTATATGTGTAATCTGTAATTAGTCTGAAATGTAGACTTGCTAACATATGATTTGCATTTCATAACATCATCCTCACACCCTCACTAACACATTCACTAAGGAAGGGTTGTGAATGTAGAGTGTCATGGTGAAAATGACACCTTTAAGTGCTCCAAAGGTAGGTTTAATGGGAAAAGCAAAGTACTAAACCAAGTAACATTGGGCCTACAGTGTGTTGCTTTATCTTGTTGATCTAGAAGGATAAAACCTTTAAAGGTTTGCCTCTAGTTATAACTTGTCCTTTACATTTTGGATCTATTAGTGACTTGGATCATTATACCTTAAGGTTTAAAGTTAAAATGTTTTGATTGGGACAACATTGCCATTGATTTAACAACATTGTTCATGTAGATAAATATCCCTCGTATTGTATTGAACCTATCTTTAATGTTGCAAGTCAATACTTTTGATAGTCCACTTTAGATCTGGGGGTAAAGGCTTTATTGAATACATGATGCTCAATGACCTCTTAAATATAAGAACCCTGATATTAGAACTATCATGTGAACTAAGGTAAGGGTACTATGGGTGTATCAGATTGCTATATGATTGTGTGCTAAATGGAAGGCGGTCTATCTTTTAATATGATGATCTATTGAAATTAGCACGTTACTAGCAATAGTTATAGGACAATAACATATGATACAAAGTTTGGTTTCATAAGTCAAAGCATAAGCCTAAGATCAGTATATGAGTTTATATATTAAAGAACCATGTATAATATGGTTGGTATCCCAACATGAAGTGTTCCAATTATGAACGATGCCATATTATAATATGATTATAATATTTGACAAGAATCATATTACAGTAGGACATCATTTGGAGCCATGTCAACTCTTTGCATATATGTTGCATTATGAAGATATTATGTATATTTATGTCATGTGCTCTATTATGATTGGATTTATTTTATATTGATTATGTTGTTATGCATATTTAGGTGCATAAAGTTGTTTTGGGCAATTTGTCCTCATATAATGCTATCATCTAAAGTGTGTCATTTGAGAAGGGTTCTAGCATGTCTATGCAGAATTACAAATCATAATAGTGGAGAGGTCTAAACTAAAGATTTCGGTGTCCTTGGGTGGAAGCTCTATAGTACAATCTTGCTATATTATGAACTTAATTGGGTTTCCCGCCTACTGTTAAGCATTATTAATTGATGGAAATCATTAAGAGGAACCTTGTTGGAGTATGCTATAGTAATTAATAAAACTCTGTGAGCTATGGTTTTATTTTGGAATGAGTGTTGGTAAATAGTGATTTAATACACTATTTGGTCTTAAACCCTTTTTATGGTTTTCCTCCTATAGTATTCCTTCTATTTCAATCTGAGGAGGAAAATTACTTGAGAGGTTAGGTAACCCTAGGTATAGGAACATGTGCGCATGTTCTTAGGGAGAAAATTGTGAGGAGAACTATATGTGACTTTGATCTCTTTTGGAAGTGGGTATGAAGGTAGTTCTTGGGCGAAGGATGCCCCTAGACCTCAAGTCTGTAGGGGAGGGGTTTAGGGAATGACTTTGAGGTATGGGGTGTTCCTAAACTTGATCAACCTTCCCTCTTCGGTAAATTTCAAGCTTGAGGCTAAAACTACATCAAATGACTATGAACTCACCTTCCAATCAATAAGTCCTCACTATAGAGGCTTGAGCTAAGAAAGACACTCTAACAATACTAAGCTCATCTACTCTAAGGTTGTTGGGTTAGGCTCTTTGAATACGCTCCAATCTTGGATAAACTTTTAGAATCACCACCTTCATGGTTTGTTTCTAATGTGAATGTATGAAGGTGCCTTTGGACTTATCTGGACTAAAACGAATAGAGTTTTATGTATTGAACACTATGGGCAAGTAATGGTGAGAATCACCAACGATGTATGGTGTTTTTCCTAGACACATGGTGGATAATTGTATGCTAAGATTTGTGATTGGTGTTATGCAAATGTTACACTTAGAAATATAATATTGTCTAAGATTACTATTGTGGGTTTGACTTCTATATAATGCATATTGTGTTTCCAAGTAACAAGATGTTCCTGTATGGAATGGACTTGAGATTACTTTAGAAGTTTGTATGTATGATTAGATAGAAACTAGACCATGTTGGTCAAGGAGTTACTTGTGTGTTGACCAATAAGTTAGATCCTTGGATGTCTAAGACCATGTGTATTGGTTTATGGACCTCTATGTGGCATGTAACCAAGTCAACCTGACCAGCGTTTGTGAATCCCATTGATTTCCTAATTATGTGTAACTGGATATAAGATGACCCTACATGTTGGAATTAAGTTTGATATAGGTGTGGATAGTTAACTATCACCAGTACTTTCTAGGTGACAAATGCCAAGTGCTATCTGTCATATCTTAGGATGAGCCGATTGTCACCAGTAGCATAGAGTTGATAGATACCAGGAGCCATCCATGTTATGATATAGGTGCTGTTTAGCTAGTTGTCACTAGTACTATGTAGGTGACGGCTTGTAGGTTCTATCTGCCGTATCTTAGGGTTAGCCGATTGTTGCTAGTAGCATGGAGGTAACATATGCTAGGAGCTACCTAGTGGTATGATAGGGCTTAGTCGACTTTCACTAGTACCATGTAGGTGACAAAATGCTAGGAGCTACCCATATTAGGTTGGACTGACTTTCACCATTGGCATGGAGGTGATAGATGTCAGGATCCATCGACTCGAATGGTTCAACGAGCTGTGAAAATCTTCTTAATGGCCACATGTGATGTATGTTGTTACACTTGCTCCCTTGCTAGTGATGGCAAGTAGTATGGGATGCTTGTTGTCATCTCAGTTGGTTGTGAATGGGGAAAAGGACAAAATCTAGGGTGTAGCATGAGATGCACTGGCATTCCTTTTTCTCATAGGGGGTATTTATGAGCTTATGTATTAGTAAACTAGGTAATGGGAAGATGCATGTAGTAGGTTGCATCCACTTCCTATTACTAGTTGGTCACTACGTATGTGTGAGTCAATCACGGTGTGCATTTGTATTAAGGACCTTATGTGTTGTGTATTGTTGCACTTAAGCCCTTGCCAATGATGATCACAAGTCGTATGAGATGCTTGCTTGTCATCACAGTTGGCAGTGAGCGAGAAAAATGATGGAAACCATGGTGTACCATTAGATGCACCGACAATCTCTTTTTGGCTAGGATATATTTGAGGGCTTATGGGTTAGTGAATCAGGTAAATAGGTAGATGCTTGTAGTAAGGTCGCAATCACTCCCTTTTGCCAGTCGGTCACTATATGTATTTATGATGTGCGTATGAACCAGTCACATTATGTAGATGTGATGCTTGCACGGGCTATTCACATTGTGTATATGTGAATAAGTCACACTATGTATATGTGTTATATGCAAGAGCTAGCCACTTTGTGTGTATGTGATGTGTGCACGAGTTATTTACACTATGCATATGTGTTCTATGCAAGAGCTAGCCACTTTGTGTGTATGTGATGTGTGCATGAGTTATTCACACTATGTATATGTGTTATATGCATGAGCTAGTTACATTGTGTATATGTGACACATAGATGAGTTATTGACTTTTTGTATATGGGTTGTACCCATGAGCTAGTCACACTTGTACATGTGACCCATGTGAGAGATAGTCACATTGCGTGCAAGGAATGTATGCTTAAGCAAGTCACTATGTGTGAACAAGTAATGTTTATATAAGCTAGTCACTATGTGGTTTTGTGTGTTTTTGTACATTGATGTTGACATTGAACTAACATTTGACTGGATTGCATTTGCTATCATACTACTACATATGAATAGAATTGAAATCATAGGATTTACTTAAAAGCTATGATTTAAAATTGAGACTAGAGATCTCATATCAAAGGAGAGGATGAAGACTCTATTGTTAATGTACAAACTATAGAGCCTTTGATTCCCATGAGGGGATATGTAGGCAGGGCCATTATGAATGAACCCTTGAGGTTTAGGTATGGGTCTAGGGATGATCCTGACCTTGGGAGCTTACCATACTCTAGTGAGTATATGAGTTGTGGCATAGAGTTGTTGCCATGACTGTGGTTGGTAAGTCTATGTAGATGGCACTTGCTAAATCATATAGAAGATGCTTGGTCGATTAAGTTAGTACTTGATGTGTAATAAAAAAAAAGTAGTAACCATGGTGGTTATTACAGATGCAGAAATAGGTACTCCCAAAAACATGTAACATCATTTTAGAAATTAGTAACATCATGTAGTCAAAGTTGTATTAGGATTTCAAAAATAAATTGTTATAATAACACCAATTGTTGAAGACCGCGAACCAAAAAGGTAATACTTGGCTATGCATGACAAACATGGAAATGCAAATAGGCCATAGGACTCAAAGCTATGGAGATTCACTTGCATTATGTTACTGTACCTCCATAAAGATTCAAATAATTACTCAAACCAAGACATATATTCCACAAGAAAGCAGAGTTCTAAAGTTTTTTCTTATAAAATAAGATTGATATTAATAATTTTTTTCACCAATGCATTGCATGGTACAACTTTCTTTCTAATCAAGATGAATATAATACAAGTCAATACGCTATGCACTACATCTTCCTAACCAAATGGTAAGAGCTATCACATCTAATTGTGCTAAAAACATATACTTCCTAAGCAATCAAATTGTTCCTACTCAGAAGATAAAAGGATTTTGAGGTTGAAAACATGCAAAAGTAATGGAGCATGAGCGTAAAGGTCTCCATGGTAAGGAAAATACTATTTGCAAGTGTAGGTAGATTAAGGGAAATAATATTTTATTTAACTAGAAATTTTAAAAGATATTCTAGAAAAACAAGCTACAAGTTTGGATTTGATTGTAATTGAGTCTAACTCTTTATCGAACTAGGTGGAATTCCTTTAACATAAGGGATGCCATTTCAACCACCACCATGGCCAAACAATTTAACAACCACAAACATTGGTTACACCTACATTAGCCAAAATTTCAAGCCATTAGTGAAATGGCAATGAGGAATTCAAGTAAATGATGATGTTGCATCTTTTAAAAAAGAAAGAGAACAAATTTATATTCGATGTTGAAAACATGAAGATTCAAGGTTGAAGTCCTTAAATCAATACCAATTTCATTGTTTGTCATATGTGGTAGGGATGATGTTGTAATTCTATTTAATATACCATTTTAAGTTTCTACATGCATTCCATATAATTGGAATGAAAATAAATGTTTTTACCACAATTTACTTAGAGTAAATGATTAAATAATAATAAACCTTAGGGATATGAACATAGGTTGATATCGGATATTATAATTAACACAAAAAATAAACTAATGCAAGGGATATTTAGCTATTAATTCAATTAAAAAAATTGTTGTAGATGCCACAAAATGATTCACCAATGTACTAGGAAATTTGGACTTATTAGACAAAGACCTTTGAATGAGAGAAATTTCTATTGGTTGACTAGTTCAAGGTCGTGACTATAGATATGATCTTTGGGTGTGTAAATGAACTTTGGAGGTGCATAAATGAATTTCGTGTGCACAGAAGTGAATCTAATGTACATATCTAATCTCTTTGTGGAAATGAATTAGTAGACATTTGATGATTGAAAGTGGATTTCTTTTAATGTCTAAATCATAGTAAGGGACTCGTGGTGTTTACAAACACATTTGGGGAATTTGTTGAATTGTGAAGGTCATGTTGTTCTCAGTTAGACCCCTAGGTGGATTAATTCAACAATGATAAACATTGATCAAGGACAATAAGCAAGTGTGCGATATGCTTCTAATATGCTGATGTAATGCTTTTTATTCTTTTTGTAATTGAATTCTAGATGCGCTTAATATATTCCTAGATGCTTTAGATGAATTAGAGTTAATCTTTAAATACACCACCTTAGCATGTATTTGAAATAATTTGTGCTTTAGTTGGCTCATAATAGCTACTAAGCGAGGAAAACATGGGCCTAATTCATGAAATTTGAATTTAAAAGTTTGCGGTTTAGATCTAAGCCCATGAAAACAATCTAGATCAATTTTGTACTTATGAAAATGATTTCTGCAACCATAAATTTGAACTTGGGGGTGAATGGTGGATTTAGTAGGTGAATCCAAACTCTTAGGATGTGTGGAGATGGGGATAGGTGGGGATATTGTACAATCACTGTTAAGATGCCAACTAGAATATTTCAAAACAATGACTATGCTTTGAGGACTCCTTGATAATGAATACAAAGGCTTCTTAATTCAGTCATAGATAATCTTGGATAATACAACTCATCAAGGCAAGGAGAGGCAATCAATAAATCATTCCACTTAAAAAAAATGCAACCAAACTTAACACCTCCCCATCCTTGCTCCACATGCCACTGAATTGAGCATCGAGGGGTTTCACAATCAATAAAATATAATGAGGCAAATATATTTTGCTAGTGGAGTTCATAATGTCAAGACATATATTTAGAAGCTCTAGAACACTATATTACAAACTTACAAGGAAAGGACTTGGATTCCCACATTATTTTCAAAATCATTTCCACTATGATATACATGCTAAATACAAACATAACTTGAGAAACATCTTTAGATTAAGAGAAGCAACAAACAATCATTATCTCATTGTTTGAATTTAGTTCAAATATAATCATATATATAGCTTTACAAGATATTAGGTTAACTAAAGGAGACAAGTTCATTATTGGACATAAGTGTAGAGAATGACAATTTCCTAGTTATTCACCCTTGAAGACACCATCATCTAAACAATAACCTTTCCATTTATCGGCATAATAAAATAAAAAGAATCTTAACAATAAATATAGAAAGCCTAGAAACTTACTCAAGCTCTCAAAGACAAGAATGAGATTTAAAATTGAATTTGAAGAAACTGCACTAGTACAACATGCATACCAATCTAATACTAGCTTCAAAGATGTGAAAACTTGGTATGAGTAAATAAAACAATAGAAACTTTGTTATGAATAAATAAGACAATAGAAACTCTTAGATCTTAGCCCACAAAAAATGCCCCCCAACTTCCTTCTCCTTCCCAACACTTAAACCCTAAGCTCCACCATAAAACCATAACGATTAAGAGGTGGTTGAGGATTTCCAATCCAAAATGGCTTTGCCTGATTGGAGGCCTTCACTCTTTGGCATTGAGCAAAAGTGAAAACAATGAAACTAAAATCCATTAACAAAACCCAAACCAATTCAAACCTTAGACTAACCCTGAGTAAAGCATGGTTTGCTAGCTTCTCAAGAAGGCTTTATTAATTTTTATTTTTGACTAAAGTAAAAGTCCATCCTTTTAAGGACTTGGGTTAGTAATTACCCAAAACTGTCTTGCTTGAGCCAAAAAATTTGGCAATCATGAGTTTAGGTGAGAATAATATATGTCCAAGATAAAGCTCAAGGCCCCATTCGAATGTGTGAAGAAATAGCACATAGATAAATGCCTTAGGAAATCATGTTAGGTCTTAGGTTTAGATTATGTTGCAAACCAAGGTCCACAAGTACGACTTAACACTCAAACTCAAAGAAGCAAGAGCCCACACTAATATCGAACAAGCACATAATGACATCACTAAACATCATACAAGGAATAAACATAACACCAAACCATGATAACCATAGGAACTTTAGGGAAACCATTCTATTGTTGCCCTTGACTCTTGCACAATACCCATGCAAGTCTTTTTTGCTCCTTTGAGGTCTTACAACCATACACGAGTATCAACAGTACTAATTTTGAAAAGGATGCTCAAAATGATATCATATGGATCCTTATTCAATATAATCAATAATGGATGTTCATATAAGTAAATCATCCCATAATCAAAATTAAACAAGATGTCCAAATTATTGTTGCAACAATTATAACCTTAAAGATGCCAAAAATTAGGGATGTTGCAGAGTAGTTCCAAAGTATGAGAGAATCAAATAGCTGTGTGTCTAGAGAAGTGTTTCCATGGATTTAGGGTGGAGAAATTCTAGTACCTATGTTGAAGGAAAGATACTAGGATACTTCAAAAAAATAAAGTTTAAATGTAACACTTAGAGGAGGTGGATTGAACAAGGAGCATTTCATCCCTCAAAGAGTTGGGAGAAGTGTAGGAAAACCAAATTTTGGTGGATGAGGTCAAGATATAACCAAACTCTTCATCTTGGAGTTGGAAGAGATGAAGTCCTTGAGGAAGTAGAAACTTCTTTCCTAAATCCTACCTTGATATTGTGGGTGTGCTAAGGTTGGGTCACTAGCTAGAAGAGTGGTTTTGCCACTTAGACCTAATTTGTGAGCATGAAACTCACAACATTGTCTACTTGGGGTGTTTGATTTAGAAGTATATTAGGGGTTGAACAATCTAGCATCACCAAAAAATAAGTTTTCTATTTTCCTTGTGTTCTTATGTTTTGTAGGTATTTGAAGTTCTGGTTAAAATTGGAGTTTGAGGTTTTAACAATATTTTGCATCAAGCTTGATTACTATTTTGTAGTAACACAAAGCAATTTGTATGAGCCTTTGTGTTAGGATTAAGGTGCCATCCACCTTGTAAATCCTATGTAATTAATTACTCATAATATTGTTTGTAAATCATTCATAAGGGATGAAGTATTCACCAAGTAGCGATCTTGTTTCAACCGCATGTTTGATCCCGGTACTTGATAGATGTAGGTTATTTGGGGGGTTGCAGGGGGTACCCCCCCTACGAGGTCCGAGGGGATGGCCCCCCTCAGTGGGGGGTCTGGGGAAATGTTGCTGGAAGCCACATTTTATATATAAATTACCATTGTAAATCTTGACCGTTCATCATTAGGTCACATATCTGACAGTAGAGATTTTGTTGGTTTATCTTGCCCTAGAAGGCAACCCATTTTATAAGGATATGGTATTACTGCTATATATCTGAGTATTATAGGCGCTGGTGGATTGAAGGACTGAAGAAACATAGGAAGTGCATGTATTGTAATCTCATATTTGAAGATAATACAACTTGAAGCCTCTTTTCTTGGTGGAGTTTTTTTATACCTGAAAGGGTTTTCTCCATGTTACATACTACGTTATGTGTTCAATTTCTTCATGCATGTTATTTCTATGTAGTGGGTTTTATTTCTATTGCAACCTCCATTGATTCTACATTGTTTAGAGGACATAAAAAAGGTTAAAATTAGATTTCTGTTGTGTGGTTTGCACCTTCATTTCTAACACTTTGTTGCCACACAAGGTAGATATTGAAGGAAATTTGAACCCATGCAATATCACCGAAAATTAAAATGCTCACCTAATGGTTGTGTGCCAAATGTATAGTGTCCTCTCTAGTTCATACTTGACATTCAGGAACACCACAAGATTACAAAGGGTGAATCATTTGTTCTAGAGTCTTGTATTAGATTTCTCTATTCCATAACTTATGGAAGGATTGGTTGATTAGGAATCATCATCAAATGAGATGAATTACACGTTTGACCCTTTTGGGCTATCATTAGTCTTTATGGGAACTTTTATCATGGCATTAATTCATTAGAAGGCCTAATTAGCCTTTGAATTAAGAACAGATAGTTGTGACTTATAATTTACGCATGGGAGTTTATCTTTCTTCATTGGGAGTGTGTAATGAGGTTACTATATATACATATATAAATAGTAGTAAAATGGGAACCCAAAGAGGAAACCCTCATTCAAGATCTTTTTTTTTAAGCAAGTGTGTGGTTTGAGGAGGCTTGTGGAGTTGATATCAAGTTAGTAGAATTAGTGATTATAGAAAGGCTTCAAGCCCTCATTGTAATGCCAAATGGCTTCATGTATTATTGTTGCTCAATAAAATATATCATTTCAAACATAGTTGTGTCTTTCTATTGTGTTGATTGTTGGGCTTCATTTGTATTTCCGTTGTTTGAGTGGATTGGTGTAGCAAATATGCTTAGTTTTACAATATATGATTGGGTTCTCAAATCTCGCCTTGCAAACATGCACATCTATATTTCTATGAGCACCATGCTATGGAAACAAGTCTAAGATAGGCAAAACACTATGCCTAATTGTCATTTTTGCTCCATCTCAAGATCACATGAAGCTTGCACAGACTCTTATCACTCTTGCACATGGTCCACTAACTATGTGCATTCACACACATACAATGTAACCCATATGTGTGTATTCCACGATTTGTGCATACCAATGATCCTCATGTTGCAAAGTGAATTCTGACATTACCTACTCTTGGGTGCATGTTGAATAAATGAGTGATTAAGCCATTTAGAACTCATATAAATTTGTTAAGTCCTCATGCACAAATCATTTTGCACCTATCCATGTTCACATTCAAAATCTAGAAAAAAAAGTTCAAACACACAAACATACACCTAAACACTTTGTTACACACAAATAAAAAATATATGCCTATTGATGGGATGTCTTTGCACAAACTTGTGCATGCCTCTCTTTTGTGCATATAATCCTTTGCAACAATTGAGCATTGCCATGCACCATTGATTTCCTTGTGTGGGTCATTTCTGATCCATAAAATCAGGGAATCTATGTAGCACTTTGGTATATCACATATGGATTTGAATTGACCTTTGCATGCATTTAACCACCATTAATGGCTGCCTACGACATATGCAATAAATGATTAAATTAGAAAACATCTCAATGCAAAAAAATGAACCTGCATCACACACAAAAATAAGCAACACAAGTACACTCTAGATAAATCCTCAACCGAGAAGAAAACTTCAAGAAGAGTGAGCTATGCTCCCCATGCCAATAACCTATAGTCTATAGGTTATTGCCTGTAATGTCCCCATTTTTGGGTTCTCTTGCATTGTAGTTGGCACTAACCTTGTGGATGTGTTCAATGTTATCAGAAGAGTTATTTATGATTCCATTGAGCTTAGGTGGCCTAGAGGATTCATATGCCACTTTCTAGGGTGATTTTTGACTTCGCATGTGCTCTCCAAGAATCTTGGAGAGGGCATCTATTTATAGTAAGTCATCTAGTTGGATTCGTTTATCATTATTCTTCATCGGGATCACTCCAATGCAGTCAGTTTTTGATTCCAATGCATTCCGACAGTTTCCACAAAATGGGTGTATTAGTGGTTTTATTTTAATTATTATACTAAGGTCACTAAATATTATTTAAAATATTTTAAAAACGCCTTAGTGTTATAGCTCGTCGGAACTAGAATGAAAAGTTTTAAATCATGGACACATAATATTGGGACCTTGCAAATCAAATATTATCATTATTTTGATAAAAGGTCTTTTAGAGCAAAAAAGGAGCTTTTAATTAAAAAATGAATTAAAAAATAAAAGCTTCTGGAAAGGTCGATGGGAAAAAAATATAAAAGGACGTTGTGTGAGTTCATTTCAAGGGATATTCAGAGGTTTGTTTATGATCCTTTGGAGATTTGGGAGATTGTACCTATGGCCAACTCTTACTAGTGGGACAAAAATGCCAATGGTTTCTTGGTTGATTGGACGAAAAACCAACTCAACCCACTTGGTGGATTCACTCAGGGTTCACAGTTGTGCATATTGGTTTGGAGTTTGAAAAGTTCTTGTGTTGGAATAAGATATCATTGTAGGATTCGAGTATTTTCTCTATAGGCAGCCATCTTTGACAAATTTATGATGTTCGCTGTGCAAATACAAATTTATTGGGGTATTAAAGATTTTATTGTAATAGCTAAAGTTTCAATGAATATTCTATTGAGTTTTTGAGGAGGATTTTACCCTATTGTTCAAACGCTATATTTTATTATGGCTGATGTTTGTGAGTACCAAATCATATTTAAAAAGTAGCTGCAACTACCACTTTAAAGTTTACAATCCCTAAATATTACTACCACAACCTTTGGTTATGATAAAGGGGCCTTATTTAGCCACAACATTGTGGAGGATAATGTAGACACCTAAAAATGTCTCAACCCTTCGACCACCCTCCAACATCATCCATACCACTAATTTCTCATCTGATTAATTAATTAATTAATTAAATTTTTAATTAATTAATTAACCTAGCCAACCCCTGAGCCATCCATTCATCCTTCATTCATTAACCCCTGAAATTGAATTAATTTAATTAATTCAACATTCACATCTTACTAACATCATCCTACTTAATTAAATAAATATGCAAAATATTTGTTTGGTTAATTTGTCCACATTCCTAAACCCAATTAATTAGGTAAATCATACTTATCTAATTAATCTTCCCTACTAATTAACCTACACCTAGCCTACTTGATTACATAGCTATTATTTAATTAACTACCCTAGACTACACTACCCCTATACCTAGATTAATTAAATAAATCATTATTTAATTAATCCTAAACCCTGATTACCCCACTCACTAATTTTTTCTAGCCACATTAACTAAGTTAATCACCCTGATTAACTTGGTCAAATCATGCTTAACACCTTCTCCCACACCCACAAATTAAAAATTACAAAATATACATAATCCCTCCAACTCATTTTTGCCATTTTCATGCTAAAACATCTTCCACATTTTTAGCTTACAAATGTAATGCCCCAAAAATGTGCACGTGTCACATGGCCTTCACGTTTCGACATAAAATGGAATTTTTAATTCCACCTCCTCCCAAGGAAACTAATTTTAATTTCCTCACACATCAAAATCACATTTAATGCTAAGTCCTCCCCAAAATGAATAAAAGATTCATTTTTATTCTCTACCATCCAATTTTGATAATCAAATCCTAGCCCTCTATCTCACAATCAATATCATCCATTGATTTCAACATCCAATCTCCACCGTTGGATCAAAATCCACTCCATTTTGCCTCTAAATACAAGCCTCCACAAGCCATTTCATCGTCTAATTTTAGAGTAATCTTATTATGCTAAACTTTCTCTCAATCCTCATCTGTCTTAGCTAGGTTATGTTGCATTTTGCATTGAAGTTGAGAGCATTTCACATTTCCAAGTATTAGTTGGGTAAAGCTAGGAGCTCAAGGGTGCAAGTTCCTCAACCCTATCAAGGAGTGAGGAGTTTGGGAAGCATTGGAAGTTATAAAGATTTCATTTGTTTTGATTTGTTTCATGTTTTGATGTTTCCTAACTTTCTCATCTTCATTTGGCATGCCCGGTGGGAACCCATGGTCCCAAACTAATCCTTTGTTTGAGTGTTTTTTGAAGGATCTAAGCAAACATGAGTTTCAACGCTATAGCCTTGCAGTTTAGTGCCATATTTTAGCAGAACATTGCCATTACCCTCTGTTTTAGCACCATCAGGTGCTATTTTAGCGCCCTATTCTTACGACAGTCTATAGTGTTTTTGGGCCTTCAAGATTTTTAATGCATATTTAGGGTTTTTAGCACTTTCTACTATATCTTGCTCTCTGTTTTTCATTAGACTATGATAGGTACAGGGGGTCCTAATGGAAAAATGCACCTAGAAATGCATTAGGAATGATTTTTATATGACAATAGGTTATTTTGTTATCAACTAAACTTGCTTTTCTCATAATTTGACCCATGGTGTTTTTTTGACAGGAGATGAAGCATTTTAACTCGCACATGACTTGTTTATTTTGAGGTATGAGCTCTTTTTGAACATATTTTATTTGATCTTCGTGATTTAGCACCATCACCACTCAGAACAACACCACTGAGCCAGGGGACAACAGGTAAAAACAGGTTAAAATTATGTTTAGCGCCATTTTCTCATAAATCAATGCCATGATAGAATTTAATGCCTTATTTCTAATTTTTAGTGCCCTGTCCATTTTAGTTTTTGCTGTTTGTCTGATCTGTGAAATTGAAAGTTTTAGTGCCATCTTTTCTATGTTTAGCACCATTTGTCTATTCCTTAGTGCAATTTAACTCTTTTTTAGCACCTTTATAATCTATTTTAGCGCCATCTATCTAGCAGATTTTTGGGGCCTATGTAGGGTATTAACATCTTTTTGCAGGGAAAAGAATGCAGACCAAAGACATTTATTGAAACAACTAATTGGTTTGATGCAGGTTTTCGTTGGTCAAAGATTTTGGTTTCTCACTAGCTTAGTGGCATTAAATTAGTTAAAGGGTTAATGAACACTTGTGTGCTTTGTTTGGTCCATTTATAGATGTATGCTCTCCCCTCACACCTTAGGATGATCTTGGGGATCAAAAATCTATTTGTGGGCATTTTTCATGCTTTTAAGTGTTAACCTGAAGGGGCTACTTTTCTTGCGTATGCTCTTCCCTCGTGCCTAGTGCGATCTTGGGGATCAAAAGCAAAGGGTAGTTTCTTCTTAGGAGGCTTGTTTGGGGATTTCATCACCCCAAGGGATGACCTCAACCACGTGTTTCGACACGGTATATAAGCAGTGCAATTCAAAAAATAGATTTAAAAGAAGGACCCTCTCGCCTCTAAGCAATAGACCTCTAAGACCCTTGGCCTGCCAAGACTTGAGAGGTTGAGCGTCAGTCGATTGGGACACCCCTGTTCACGAACTTGTGCCTCAAGTACCTTGCGTATGTTAGAGAACTCCCCTAGAAGCTCGTAACTATCCTAGCTTAAGACCTTTCGATTGTATGAGATTGTAATGCAACAGATACCAGTTAGGCCCATGAAGTTACTCACTGCACAAGCCACATTGAATTTATTGCCAAGTGTAAAGCCCTCTTGAAACAGATGTGCATGCTGTGTATGCTCTCCCCTCGCGACATAATGAGTGATCTTGGGTGATCAAAAGTGATTAGTTTCCTCCTCATGGGACTTGCACGTTACACCTTGATATAAAGGCAACAAAGTGGGCTTATGGTCTCATACACTCCTACTTGAATAATTTCTAGGATGTTCATGTGCTTGATGAGTCTTCATGTTATACCCTGTGAAAGAAAAAGTTATTTTGATACATTGAGTCAAAAACCATTGTGTTTTCTTGTTTGATTTGTATCTACTTGCCAAGAAATCTTATCAACTTTGTCCAAAATCATTTGAACCTTTGAAAATCAAACATTTGAACATTTGAACCTTTGAAATCAACCATTTGAGCCTTTGAAATCAAAACATTTAACCTTTGAAAATTGAAAGATTTGACCCCAATATCCAAAAATTGTCAAAAGTTGTCAAAACCCTAGACAAAATCCTAGACATTCACCGATTAGTGCCATAACCTCTCTGTTTGGCACTATAAAATTCCTTGTTAGCACCATTTTCTGTGGCACCATAAACTTGTCCATCAACACTATTTATCTCTATTTTGACGCCATCCTTCACTATTTTAGCACCTTAATTCTAGGGATTGGTGCCATTTGAGGGCCATATCTTACACGTGTCCTCCAAACTACTTTGGGATTCTTGAACTTTGTCTAGTCAAAATCTATGCTCACCTTGTCAAAATTCATCATAATCAAAATCCACCCTTGACCATATTTTCCATCCATGTAACCTTTTGTCCAAAGTCCATCCACATCCCTTTCATTTAGGCCTTAGAGAAAATCATTTTGATTATTGGACCCTTGATCATAGCCCATTCATCTCAAATACCCAATCAATTGTTAAGTCTAACCTTTGTCCAACTCAATTTACCCCATCCCATTTGACCTTAGATAAACATCATTTTGATATTTGATCTTTGGTCATACCTTGTACACCCATTAATCCTTTCATTCCAAAATCCCAATCCAAATTCATTATCCCTTCATTATTCACTTAACGTTAGGTGAACATTTTGATTTCCACCCTTGGACCTTTGCACATACATTCCAAAGTCCATTTTGAATCCAAGTCATCCCAACTTTAGTCCAAGTTCAACCAATTTCATTTTCCAACATCCCCAAACATTATCGAACATTATCCAAATCCTATCCATATTATCCAAAATTCAACATCAACATCCAAAACTTAAAATTCATCTAAAAATAAAAAAATCAACCACCATACAAAACCATACCTCAAGTCAATTTTGTGCAAGAATTAAATCTAGATCTTATCATCCTCTAGTTTATAGGGTACTTAAGACTTTTTATACCTTAACTTGTGCTTTTATAAATTAGCCTTTATTAACCTTTGGAATAATTGATTTAGGAGCCTAGACAACTTCGAAGTTGGTATATTCTAAGGTATCCCATTTTGCTTGGTGGTCATTAGTCTACCCTCAAGTAAAATAATCCTCCCCTTTTTGCTTAAGGTCATTAGTCTACCTTGAGTGAGAAGGGAAATCCTTTTATAATCCAAAGATCTAGATTTATTCAAGTTCTTTTATTTGAAAGTCCTTTTTCAAACATCATCAAAGTCATCCATCATCTTTAAACATCCAATCCCATTTATCCAAAATCATCTAAGGTTTCCCTTGGTTGATTATCATCTAAATCATCCTAAGTATACCTTAGTCATCCATTTCTAAATCATCATCCCTTTCAAATTCATCCTAAGGACATCCTCAAAATCATTATTCACCCACATATACATTTTCACTTTGGTCCAAGAAATCCTTTTGGGATTTAATCTCCTAAGGTTATCTTATACCTTTATCCCAAAATCATTTGCCAAATTTCTAAATTCATTATCCACTCCATCCATCCTTTATACCACATTTCAATTTATCCTTCCACCCATCTATCCTTTTAGGTCCACTTTTTTTTAAAATTAATTCATCCATTTATCTTTGAGGTCTAACCTCTAAGGTTCCTCATCTATCCTCATACCTATTGAAATATAATGGATCACTGAGAGGTGGGGGAATGAATAAGTGATCTGTTAAAACTAATTCATTTATCAACACAACAGATATGAATGCAATCAATGTCAACATGTCAAGGAGATAGAGAGCAATAGAATCATAGAAATGAAAACATGACACTAGATGTAAATTGGAAAACCCTAAATAGGGAAAAACCACTATCCAACCTCACCTCACCAAATTCTATATTAGGTCTCACTGACGAAAATCTCACTAAATACATATATGCCTCACTAGCAAGGATCTCACTGATCACATCAACTCCAATCTCAAAACAAGAAAACAAATACATAGTACTACTATGTTTACAATGATATCAATGATTATAGATGAGTTCTATAACTCTCTTAATTAAGCACCTCTATGTGTAGATGTTCAAAACAATGCCGCAATCTTTTTTGACTCTTCAAGACCATTATATGTCCAATACATTCAAATCAAATCTCTAAGAATACCTCAAAGACAAAGAGGACAAACAATCAGCTTAACAATCTGCCTATGAAGACATCAAGAACTCAAATACAATATCTGTAACCATTCATGCTTTGCTACCCTAGACACGTACATCTCACTTATTCCTTCTTGCACAAAGTGATCATCATGTCTTCCATTACAAAAATTGACATTCATTTACCTTCAAAGACAAAATAATCCTCTGCAAATGGTTACCTAATCTATCTTGCAAACATTCACTTTGCATAAACATATGTAATACCTGTTAACATACCTCTGCTATTGATGTCTGCAATCATCGACATACTCTCAGCCATTAATGTCTTATCATCATTATTTCCAAGAACATCATTCCTCTGTATATGCTATCCCCATCTAACATATTTGTACTATTATAGCTCTTTGTTACATCTTACAGAAACTTGCTAGGTCAATTGCTTATGTCATTGACAAAACAATGTTCTTATGTGATTGAATCAAATATACAATCTGCCTCTAACTCTGCAATACCTCTCTCCTTCAATCTCTTGTATTTGCATCTATCATCTCTCTCTGTCAAAAGTTTTTCTTCATTCAAAAGAATTACTCTTCATTTTCAATAATCTCTCAAAAAAACATACCTATTCACCACCGAACACTATCTACAATCCTTTCTCATAGAGGGTTTTTTAATTCCAAAAACATAGAGCACTATGTTGGTGATTGATGCTCTGCAATCAGTTACTAATTGCAACTATATAAATAGAAGAAGTAGGTGCCACATACTTTGTGCATGTCCAACATACAAATCTACATTAGGTTTTGTTATATTAAACCTTTCAACCACTGACAAAACCCACTCAATGCACTGATTCCATTCATCAATCCATCACTACCACAAAATAGTTATAAACAACTAACATAAAACTATTACAAACGAAGACACTTGTTCACCCGTCAATCTTCAATCATGAGAGGAGACTGTGTAGGTTGAAATATTAACCACTTATCAAACCCTTTGTGCCTGTTGGATTTCTCCCAAATTGGATGCTTCTTCCCAGTTATCCCTACAAGGTTGCCATCATTGATCAATAGGATTCCTGGGCTAGGGGCCAACAGTACAAGAGATAAACTCTATAAATATCTCCTCTTCTTCTTTAGGCTCTGCGGAACCAAGGGGGGTATTCCCTATTCAACATCCATAAAATATGACTGTATACTGACTGGGATGTTGACACAAAGCAGATAAATCTTCTCTTATGCAGACCAAAACTGTGAAATAAGTGCAAAGGGGCTAGCTCTGGGCCTATACTCAGTTGTGAGACAGAGGATTCTGATCCTAAAACTACTTCTAATGTCCCGAAGGTTTGTATTTGAGGTTTAAGTTTGATTTGTATTTTGGAAGCAAGACTGGGACTTTGGGTTGTAATCTCAATACAAGACTAGGCTGGTGCCTATCCGGGGCTAGGAGTCAATAGACATACACATGTGGGTGATTATCATAAGCTTGAATCAATGACTGAGGTTCAAGGGGAGATTTCTAGTGTCTGCCTTACAGATACTTCCCAAAAATCAAGTGCTTAGTCATTCATACTTGATGGTATCCCTGTTGCAACATACTTTCTCAAAGATCAACCTGAAACATTTAATTTGTTCCTTGAACAAAGGTAGGAGATTGAACATTCAATACAGAAAACCTATATTCCTGAACCTTGAATGACCCTTAGCTATTTTGATTCAAAAGAAAATATGCCCACAACTTGGAGACAAATGATTAAACACATGCAACAGAGCATTTCTCATATAAAAACAACATGAAACCATCTTCTTACCCTTTTTGTATTCATCTTTTTGCATTTAGATCCCATAACCTTTTTTTAATTTTTCATTTGTATAGCTCTATCTATCTTTTAGTTCTTTTTATATAATTTATGCTTATACACATTCTTTTTCACCCTTTATATATATATAACTTATCACCTTAGGCCTTTTATTTTTTCCCACTTTTTCTTTTTCCTCCCTCTCCAACTGTTATCCTAACTAGTTTTTAGCACTCTGTGCCTACCCTTCCCTCTCCCCTCTCTTTTTAAAGTCACTATCTTTGCAATTACAACTCAATGTTCTCTCTTTTCTTCTTGATGATGGATCATGGAGTATGATCCGAAACGTTGATCCTAAACAAGCTACACACAGTTTTCCCAAAAGCTCTAAAACAGTATCATGGATTGTGGAAATATCATGTCTACTAACATGAAACCAGTTAACTTATGCATAAATCATACAACATGAGATTCATAAACTCACAAGACACCCAGAACAAAGCCACCAATGAAGTTGTATCTTATCACAACACCTCAGTTTTTTATCCAGTCTTCCAACCCTTCAAATAAGTAACACAGTCTGCTATATACAGGAAGAAAGGTGCACTCAATCATTAATTACATTGCAAAATTCAAAATTCACCAGATACAATGCATTATGGGAAATGGTGCTTAGAACATCAATGCAACAGGTAGAAAGAGAGCGAGGAGCAGTTGGACTCGAGCCTTGCACCGACGTTTGGGGATTTTCATCATTAATTGGGTGGTTGATCCATCAATGCCTTCGCCCATACATCTGTCATCAATGGCATACCAACCCGCAGTTTCTTGAAATGCAACGGTCGCAAGATCTTTGAAAATTTTCCCTGCCAAGATGTGTGGCCTCAATTTGAACAGGCGGGCTGCTGGCCAACGAAATCATGCCACATGGGAGCCTCCTGCTGATCGCTAACTTTTTGAATTATGTGGGAACTGATTGTCCCACATTCACCCTGTAATAACCTTCCCAATACTTTATAAGCATGACCACACTGAAAGATAATCGTCGGTGATTTTGCTCCCGACGACGCCAGTTTAGACCCCATCGGGGTAGCTCAAGCTGCCAGAGCAACACTCCTCACCTGCACCGATACCACCTGTCATACCGATGATCCCCTCAAACAATACCCTATCAGCCAGACCCCTTACATAGGCAAACCTCCTGCTTTCTCACCTGATATGCAATATCACCCCGATATTGAAATATCACCCCGATGTTGAAATATCACACTGATATTGAAATATCACCCCGATATATCAGAGGAAGATCCTCCTGTACATATTCATGTCCTCATCGGTGATTGGTGGGACCCCTAACATAGCTACCGATAATAACCATCATGCCAAAGACCATATGATGCATCCCATCAGACTTAGATGACGTCATCGTCATGTTGACATAGGGTGATATTCATAAGATGACTGATATTTGAAATATGACCCTCCACAAGATGTATGAAGTTGTTAGACAGGCAGATATCGACCCCCATGTAAAATTGACGTCTGCACTTCGCGGATCAAGCGATTATGAGGTGATAATGCAACATCAGGGTGATCTTCCATCATCAGGGTGATCTTCTCTAAGATGACTGATATCTGAAATATGATCCTCCTCCTTCAGAATATCAGGCCTGACTAAAAAATTGTCATAACATAACTTTTGCTTAAAAACCAGACTTCATGTGGGCACCACCATTGGCTCCGACTGGGGACGTGCAAGCGTAAGGCTGTAGCGAGAACCAGACCACCTCCGGGTAGATTAGGCAAAACACAAAAAGGAGCATTTATAGACAATTTACAATCCTGCACATAAGATAATCACTTATGAAAAATAAAGCTTAAGGAATTGACCATGCACAGGCAATTCCAGTATTTCACCATTTAGGGCCTAGAGAAAGTAGGAATCCTCTCCATGAGTATTGCGGATTTGGTATGGGCCCATCCATAAAGGGCTCAAATTTACCATGCTTTCCCCTATCTTGGCTCCTTTCATTCCAAACAAGGACTAAATCACCTATTTGAAATTTCCTTTCTGTAGTTCTTTTATCAAATAGGAACTTCACTTTCTACTATTTCTTGACATTTGTCTTGTGTGCCTCCCTTCTGACTTCATCTAATGCAACCAGCTGATTTATCCTTTCAGTCATTGAATCTTCAATCTCATCATCATTTTCTTGTATGAATCTATAAATTGGCAAGAGATTATTTACAGGCAACCTAGCTGCTGCACCATACACTAGCTCAAAAGGAGACCTTCTAGTTGATTTCTTCACTATTATCCAGTCAGCCCATAGTGCCATCTTCAGCTTTGAATCCCATGCTCTTTTGTTCTTGCCTACCATCCTTTTGATGATTTTCATGAGGCTTTTGTTACTTGACTCTGCTTGACCATTTCCCTGTGGATGATATGGTGATGCATATGACAAATTAAACCCATATTTGTTGCAAAAATCAACAAATTCACCAGATCTGAAGCACATGGCATTGCCTGTGACCACTTTGACTGGCACTCCAAATCTGATAATAATATGTTCCAAAACAAAATCCATCACCACGTTGCTCGTAGCTTTCTTATTTGGAATGGCTTTGATTCATTTGGTGAAATAGTTAGTAGCAACCAAAATCCAACTATGTCCTCCACTTGATTTTTCTAAAATTTCCCCTATAAAATCAATTCCCCACTGCTAAAATGGAGCCTCCACAGTTACAGTTCTAAGGGGGTAATGCATCTTCATACTTTAGTTTTCCTAAGAACCTTTGACAAGGATCACATTTTCTTACCATCTTTTGTGCATCTGAGAAAAGAGTTGGCCACCAGTAGCCTACTCTAAGAATTTTGTGAGCTGTGGATTTGGCAATGCAATGTCCACCACACATCCCTTTGTGCATGTCACTTAGAATGCCATTAGCCTGATCTTCATCCACACATCTGAGTAAGACACCATCAGGGTTCTTCCAATACAACTCTCCTTGAATAATGATGTACCTGATTGCATGTAACTTCAAGGTCCTTTTTTGACTATCACTGAGATGGGAAGGAAAATTAAAATTCTGCAAATAATATACAATATCCTTGTACCATTTAGATTCTGACATATTAACACTTTCATTTTAAACTACATTCACTTGGCATGCTTCCAAATTTGACTGTGTCATCATTTTAGCCAAACCTTGTCCCCTTACCAATTTTGTGATCTGTATCTCTATGTTGAATTCTTGTAATTTGTTTATCCACCTGCATCTTCTTCCTGTTACCTCATGCTGAGTAAAAATATCCTTGATTGCTACATAGGGCACATATGCAACTATCTGAGATCCTACTAGATATGGCCTGAAGCTTTTGACTGCTCTAACCAATGCATACGCCTGCTTTTCCATGATATCATACTTCAATTCAGTTGCTTGCAATGACATGCTAAAGAAAGTAATAGGTTGCTCAAAACCATCCTCATTTTTCTGTAATAAACATGCAGCAATAGTATGAAAAGAAGCAAATGAAAACAACTGAAGGGGCTTAGAAAAATCAGGAGATTTTAACACAGGAGCCATCTTTATAGCCTCTTTGATGTTCTGAAATGATTTAATTGCTTTATCGTCCCATTTGACAGTTGCACCCTTCTTCAACATTTTAGAAATATTCTTTGTGATCTCTGCAAAGTTGGGGATGAATCTTTTAACAAAATTAATCTGTCCAAAGAAGGATTGAATACCTTTCACTATTTTGGGAACTTGAATCCTATCAATTGCAGCAACCCTTTCAGGATCAATCCTAACTCCATCCTTGGAAACAATGTGCCCTAAAAGCTTTCCTTCCACCACCCCAAAAGCACATTTCTTTGGGTTGAATGAAATGCCATATTCCAGTTCTCTAATAAAAATTTGTTCTTAGTGCATGTAATGATGCTCCTCCTTTTTTGAATAGGCAGTGAGATCATCCTAATATACAACCAGAATTGAGTCAATCAATCCTGCAAAAGCAACATCCATAGCCCTCTGAAATGTGGCACCAACATTTGTTAGTCCAAATGGCATTCTCACATATACAAAAGTTCCCCATGGAGTGGTAAAGGTAGTTTTGTATTGTTTAGATTCTTTCACCTTCACCTGGTTGTATCTTGAAAATCCATCCATAATGGATAGAAGCTCACAACTAGTTACCTTCTGCAGCGTAGCCTCCATGTTGGGCAGTGGATAACTGTCCTTTAAAGAGGATATATTTAGATTTCTAAAGTCAACACAAAGTATTATATCACCATTCTTTTTCCTAACTGGGACAAGATTAGATACCCAAGTTGAATGTCTAATAGGCACAATTATTCTAGCCTCCCTAAGCTTCATGAGTTCTTGCATTTTTGGAGCCAAAGTTGGGTTGATAGGTCATTGTTTTTGTCTGAATGGATTAGCTCCAGGTTTCAAAGGGATTTTATGCTGGAATAGGTCTTCTCTATAAGCTTTCAGGTCCTCATATGACTAGGCAAAGACATGCTTATATTTTTTCAGCAATGCAATCAACATGTTCCTGATATGTGGTTTGAGCTGTTTGCCAATATATACCTTTTTGGGGGCATGAGATGTCCCCAAGTTTATCTCCTCCAAGTCATTCTTGTTTGTACGAGATGCTTTTGAAACAAATTGGTCCCTATTGTCAAATGCCCTTTCTAAAGCAACTAACCCTCTGGGGATTTTATTTGTCTTCAGCTGAATTACCTCCCTCCCCATAAGAGTTTCCTTTCCATCCACAACCTCTACAAAACTCTGGAAATCAATCTCCTAATTCTCATATTCATCTATGTAGTGTAAAAATCTTAACAAATCTTTATCATCATTAAATACTTGCCAACTGCATATATTTTTTGGTACTGCAGGTCTTATCTTAACCTCAACATTTGTAACATCAGACAGAGTAATATCATTTGGCCTTATGGCCACATTAGCTAAAAAATCTGCCATGACATTTTTTGATCTTTCTATCCAGTTTATTGAAAAGGCATCAAACAATTCAATTGTGTCCCATACAACATACTTATACTATTTTAACCTATTATTTTTTGAAGCATACTTATCTCTAGCCTGGGAAACAATTAACTCTGAATCTCCAAATACTTTTATCATCTTAATTCCATGCTTTCGAGCAACATTCAATCCTAGTAACAGAGCCTCATATTCTGCAATATTATTTGTGCAGGCAAATCTTAACAGGAAAGAAAACTTTAGAAGCTTACCAGCTAGAGACAAAAACACAACCCTAGCACCAGAGCCTTCCTTTGAGAAAGCTCCATCAAAATACATAGTCCAGAGACCCTATTGGTCCAGCTCTTGAACACAAATGTCTTCCCCTTTGTTTCCTTGATCATTTGAGACAACCCTGAAATTTCCACAATCAGTGTCCACAAAACATATATGTTCCTTTGAATACTGATCCTCAACTGTTTCTAGTGACCTTTCTTCTCTGACCAGTTTAACATCTTTTCCATTCGTTGGGATCATGACATATGATAGATCTAGTTGCATGCTTCCACCAATCAATGTTGCCCATCTTCTTGACAGCAACATACCATATTGTGGCTTTATGCCAACCACTGTTATGTTCACTCTATATGTTTTTTCTGGATATGCTGCTAACCTGAAATCCACATCCTTCATGATTTCAATAACTGGTACCTCCCTAGCATCCATTGCATAGCATTTTCCACATGCTTTATCTATTTTCAATCCAGCTTGTTGCATGATAGCCAAAGGCATAATATTTGTTGATGCTCCAGAATCAAGCATACAATTCTTGATTGTTTTTCCATTAATAACAAGGGAGACATAAAATGGCTCAACCTATGAAGGGAATTTTGTCATGGTCACCCCCAGATAAACTTCAGGAACCTCATCCTCTTCAATACACAAGGCCTGTTTCTTTCCCTGAGCGTCAACATTCTGCTTAGCTTGACAGGGCACTCCTAAAATCAGGGACAATGCTTTATTTCTAAATTCCTCAACCTTCATCAACTCCATCAATGGAACAAAGACCTTTATCTGGGACAAGACTTGAGCTATGTCAAAAGGAGCATAGTTTTGTATAACAGTTGTAGCCTGATCCATGGTTTTATTTTTATCCTGGGATGATCCGGCTTTAATTTTTGTGGCCCCTTGACTGTCATCCTTGACCTGAGCACTCTTGCTCTGATCCTCATTTTGGGGTACTGTATCGTCTGGTCTTTGAGGATCATGACTTGTTTTTTGCTTAAAATTCTGCTTATTATTGCTCCATTGTTTCTTTTGTGATTCGGCCTCTTTATGACTATGCACCGGTTGGCTCACAAAAGTGTTATCTGGTTGGTGCGAGTTGCTTACTTGAGCCTTACCCCTAAGGTTATAATTACTTTTGACTTGAGCTACTACTGCAGCTGTGAGGGCTCAAATCTCTTCATCAGAAGGCCTTCTCAAGTTATTCAGAAAAATATGTGAGTCCTGAGCATAGGCATAGCTATCTTCATCATCTTCACCACAGGAAACTTGCTAGTAGAACTGAATCTCATTATTTGTATTTGAATCAGCATCATGAAAAGGATATTCCCTGTTTGTGGACAGCATATTGACATTATCATCCTCCATACAATGTGGCTCATTGCACTCATCATAGGCAACAACATTATTAAATAAAGACTGAGCAATCATACATTGTGACTGTGAGTGAGGCATTTGACATATTATACACCACAGGGTGTCATCAACAATATTAATAGCCTTCTTCAAAGGATTAGGAGTTTCCCTTGCATTTTGAGCCCTTTGATTTGTGTTGTTGTTTGGGAGAATGGGTTTACCATTATGCCAATTAGTGTTATATGGCATATCATGTAGTGATGGTCTCTTTTCTTGCCTTTGGTAGACCTGCCTGTCAGGACCTATCCCTTTTTCATTTTTAGCCATTCTATAACTCAGGTCCTTGACAATAGTTGTCAACTTATCTAGTTTTTCCTCAGAAGTGGATGCATTACCTTGAACACTCTGAGATTTAGTATTTGGATTTTGCAGATTTTTCACGTCATCTCTTCTGTTTGTCTTACCAGATGCCTTTATGTTATTTTCACTATTTGTTGCAATTTTGAAAGCATCCCTAAGGCTAGTAGGGCCCTTGTCTCTTAACCCATACACTGTTTTGGCATCAAAAGCATTTATGTACAACACTATGCACATTGGTTCATTAGGCCTCAGGTGATGTGGCAATTTGTTCAACACCTTAGTGAATCTAGCATTGAAATCTGCAACCTGCTCATTTGATCCTTTAGTAATACCAGTGAACTCATTAATGAAGAAACTTGGATCAGTTTTCTCACCATATTGTTCTTTGAATATCCTCCTGAAGTCATCCCATGATGAGATACTTCGGTCAGGCAGACTCTTATACCATTCTCTAGCTTTATCAACTAAGGATTGCATAAACAACTTCATAAACACATCTTCATGTTCCACCTCAAAGTTGTCCATGACATTCTGAAAGGCCTTTAAATGATCCTCACCTGAGACAGTATTATTTCTTGAAAACTTTGGCATCTGCAGCCTTACATGTTTGTCAATGGGATTAGGGTAACCAGGAATATCATCAAAAACAAGATGCCTAAATCTGTCCAGCTGCATAGGTTGTCTACGAAATTGATTAACATTAGCATTTCTATAAGCATTTTGATTTCTTACATTATTTAATGGTGCTCTAACATTGTTTACACTTTGTCTTTGTTCATTCTATTGATTATGGATTTCATTTCTGTGCTAGTTTCTTAGCACATTTGCATTGTCAAGGGTGGGAATTGAATCATGCTGAGCAGTTCTTAGAGCTTGCACTTTTTGTCTCATATCATCTCTAATCTTCACAACTTGTAAATATTTTAACTCAGCTCTTAAGCTTTTGATTTCCTTAGCTAATTGTTCATCTTTGGGCATAGAAGAGGATGGTCCCTTTCCATATTGGTCATCATCATCATCCCTTGGGGACTTAGTCTCTTCAAATCTATCAGAGGGATCTAAGAAAGGGTGTTCCTGAAATACCTCTGATCTCACTCTCAAATTAACACCCTATTGTCTTTCATATACATTCTGGATTTTAGCCTCAGTGTTTGAAAAATAAGGTATTGTCCGCTCTGAGGATCCTGGATTGTCTTGAATATTATCATTATTTCTGGGAGAACCCTCTTGACTGGCGTGAACAGTCCCTTTTTTCTTGTACATCATTTTTCTGGGTAATTCTTCAGACAGAGGATTATGCAGGGATCTTCTCCCTTGCATACAAATTTTTACTTTACCGGTTGGGAGATTGTTCAGAGTTGCCACCTACTACTAGGAATTATTTTCTTTTAAAATTAGGGTTCTTATATAAAGCAGTTCCCCAGTAGAGTCGCCAAATCTGTTGGTGACTCGGATGGGCACAAACTTACTCTTTCTCTTCACTCCCTAGCGGAGTCACCAAATCTGTTGGATTTCTCCCAAACTGGATGCTTCTTCCCAATTATCCCTACAAGGTTGCCATCATTGATCAATAGGATTCTCAGGCCAGGGGCCAACAGTACAGGAGATAGACTCTATAAATATCTCCTCTTCTTCTTTAGGCTCTGCAGAACAAAGGGGGGTATTCCCTATTCAACATCCATAAAATATGACTGTATACTGACTGGGATGTTGACACAAAGCAGATAAATCCTCTCTTATGCAGACCAAAACTGTGAAATAAGTGCAAAGGGGCTAGCTCTGGGCCTATACTCAGTTGTGAGACAGAAGATTCTGATCCTAAAACTACTTCTAATGTCCTGAAGGTTTGTATTTGAGGTTTGAGTTTGATTTGTATTTTGGAAGCAAGACTAGGACTTTGGGTTGTAATCTCAATACAAGACCAGACTGGTGCCTATCCGGGGCTAGGAGTCAATAGACATACACATGTGGGTGATTATCATAAGCTTGAATCAATGAATAAGTTTCAAGGGGAGATTTCTAGTGTCTGCCTTACAGATACTTCCTAAAAATCAAGTGCTTAGTCATTCATACTTGATGGTATCCCTGTTGCAACATACTTTCTCAATGATCAACTTGAAACATTTAATTTGTTCCTTGAACAAAGGTAGGAGATTGAACATTCAATACAGAAAACCTATATTCCTGAACCTTGAATGACCCTTAGCTATTCTGATTCAAAAGAAAATATGCCCACAACTTGGAGACAAATGATCAAACACATGCAACAGAGCATTTCTCATATAAAAACAACATGAAACCAGTTAACTTATGCATAAATCATACAACATGAGATTCATAAACTCACAAGACACCCAGAACAGAGCCACCAATGAAGTTGTATCTTATCACAACACCCCAATTTTTTATCTAGTCTTCCAACCCTTCAAATGAGTAACATAGTCTGCTATATATAGCAAGAAAGGTGCACTCAATCATTAATTAAATGGCAAAATTCAAAATTTTCCAGATACAATGCATTATGAGAAATGGCACTTAGAACATCAATGCAGCAAGCAGAAAGAGAGGTGAGGAGCAGTTGGACTTGAGCCCCGCGCTAGTGTTTGGGGATTTTCATCATTAATTGGGTGGTTGATCCATCCATGCCTTTGCCCATACATCTGTAACATATGTCATCAATGGCATTCCAACCTGTGGTTTCTTGAAATGCAACGGTCGTAAGATCTTTGAAAATTTTCCCCGCCAAGATGTGTGGCCTCAATTTGAATGGGCGGGCTACTGGCCAACGAGATCATGCCACGTGGGCGCCTCCTATTGATCGCTAACTTTTTGAATTATGTGGGAATTGATTGTCCCACATTCACCCTGTAATGACCTTCCCAATACTTTATAAGCAGGACGACCACACCGAAAGATAATCATCGGTGATTTTGCTCCCGACGACACCAGTTTAGACCCCATCAGGGTAGCTCAAGCTGCCAGAGCAACACTCCTCACCTGCGCTGATACCACCTATCATACCGATGATCCCCTCAAATAATACCCTGTCGGCCAAACCCCTTACATAGGCAAAACTCCTGCTTTCTCACCCGATATGCAATATCACCTCGATATTGAAATATCACCCCAATATATCAGAGGAAGATCCTCTTGTACATATTCATGTCCTCATCAGCGATCGGTGGGACCCCTAACATAGCTGCCGATAATAACCATCATGCCGAAGACCATATGATGCATCCCATCGGACTTAGATGACGTCATCGTCATGTTGACATAGGGTGATATTCGGCGGCAAGGGTGATATTCGTAAGATGACTGATATTTGAAATATGACCCTCCACAAGATGTATGAAGTTGTTAGACAGACAGATATCAACCCCCATGTAAAATTGACATCTGTACTTCGTGGATCGGGCGATTATGAGGTGATAATACAACATCAGGGTGATCTTCCATCATCAAGGTGATCTTCTCTAAGATGACTGATATCTGAAATATGATCCTCCTCCTTTAGAATATCAGGCCTGACTAAAAAATTGTCATAACATAACTTTTACTTGAAAACTAGACTTCATGTGGGCACCACCAGCGCCCACAAAAGATTGAATAAACACCGTTGATTTGTCTTTGGCGCCCATATATGTTTGTTGACTGGAGGATCTAGTATCCCTAGGCTGAGGGGGCTGGTTGTCCCATGAGGGTGACCCCTTCATGTTGTCACTTAAGTGACATTAACCTTCGATTGTAGGTCAACATCTAAAAATAACAAAAGTGCAACTCGTCACTATGTTGCTTTTTATAACATGTATTCTAGACTTTAGGAGACTTAGGATTTTTGGGTATTTAACATTTGGAACCCAAGACTTGCTCAAACTCTAATTTTTCTATAAAACCCTAATCACCACTAAGTATGACCTTGCTGCAGAGACACCTCAATTGCAGGTGCTAAGAAAAACATAATGAAAACCCCTTTTAGCTTGTCAAACTCTAATTCATGAACTAAACAAAACAAGTCCATTTTATCTCAAACCTTCAATGGTAATGAAGTTACAACTCCTTTGATCACTCTGGCTTGACCTCAATGACACAACTCCTTTGATTATCCTTTGATCACTCTGATTGTAGAATCACGAAGAACCTGCACAAGCTTGATCACTTCCAATACCCTATAGGATCAATGATGATCAACAAATGATACAAGCTACCAATGCCATTTACCACACATGCTACATGCTTGTGACTAAACTTTTTGACATCAATATAAATCAATTATCATCACTTCATTGATCCAATTAACAAAACCAATATAAGCTGATAACTGAGACCCTGTGAACAATAATGATGAATCATCTAAATCCTTTGACTTGAAAAACTCCTAATGGTGACAACAAATTTCTTGATGTTGACATGGTTTGTTCTTTTGTTCTTTAGGGACATGAATGCACACCTCATGTTGTAGATGCAGATATACCTTCTGATGCAGATGCATACCTCCTGATACATGTCCACAACTCACCTTTGATTACCTTACTTTAATCACCTTACATCAAACCTCCTGATGCAGAGTAAATATACCTCTTTCTACTTCAACATCAACACCATGACATATACTATCACTTGGCACCTAGGATCTCTGGTGACTCACTGTTTTATTCAAGGCATATGACAAACCTCATGTTGTTTGTTTCCTTTGTAACATCATGGAAAGGTATCTTTGCATCAACACTCCTTGACTCTGCCATACCTTGATCAACATCATGAACCATGAACCATGACCTTTTGACATCAATGACAAACCTCATTCTAACAAACTCCCCCTTTGTCATTGATGGAAAAAATTTCATCACTCTCTCTCTCCCCCTTTGACATCAAGTGAAAAAGGACCCTTGATTGCAAATCAATCAACACTCCATATACTTCCCCTGCAGATAAGTATATCTCCATTAAAAGCCCAGAACTGTCACTATTGAAAGAAAATTTTATCACTGATTACCAGTGAAATACTAAATTGTCCACCACTGAAATACATTCACAACACACAACTGTGGTCTTCACCACTAAAAGACATGTTAACACTATAAGACCATGAAAGCAAGCACTCCAAAATTAATGAAGACCACTTGCAAATGCTATAGCGTATCAGTGTCTTTTGCATGAAGTACTGCACATGAAGCATAGTTACTATCTTAGAAAGGAACATATTGAAGAAAGAACTTCTTGAAGAATGAATGAACTTCCAAAAATATTCAATTACTTGCTCCCCTTGAGACACTTATCAAACACAAAAAGACAACTTTGGTAAACATGTCACTGTTAATGCAAACCACTTAACACCAAAATCACTGCTTCTGTGACATCACTGAATCTATCATTGTCCACTAAGAATAATAGTCAATCCATGATCTCTTCAACATTGCTAAACTCTAAACACTCATGAATGCTTGATACAT